>CM065421.1:33986183-34586183 GCA_033060865.1 Dorcus hopei | reverse complement strand
TAATGTCATAGTCTAAACACCACTTAAATTTAAGCTCTGCTTAAAAGTTGGTGCAACCAAGCATAATTGTATTACTATTTTTACATTCGATTATTTTTTTCTTCCTCAAAATTACATTTACCAGAAATAATTCTTCCTCTTTTGTAAAATTTGTTCCTCTAACTCTGGAACATTCGTTTTTACCGGTGCACTTTGCCATTTTTAGAAATTCTTTTAAAAATACGCGCGTTAACAACGTCAAATTTACAAACGTTGCGTAGACTCGTGACATATTCTCTGTTCACAAATTAAAAGACCATTGTCCTAGTTAGAAATTTGGTAACAAAATTGACAAGTAGTGTTTGAAATAAACGTCAAGGTTATGCGTGCTGAACAGATCCGTGGTGCTAAATTTAATAATTGTGATAGATTCATGGTTTTATCTTTACAGTTGGTTCTTGTCCGATGAAATTTGTATTTATGATACATGATTTTATCGTTCGTAAACAATTTTATAGCAGACAAACTGTAATTAATAATTATCCATTATGTCAAGAACGTACGAATTTTTCATAGTAATGCCGGTTGCTTAAATCTGGTGAGTAGTAGGGATAGGCCGATTCTGGAACCTCCTCCGACCTTGACGGAAAAATTCAAGGTCAAGGTCGGAGGAGGTTCCAGAATCGGCCTATCCCTGACGTGACCTTCGCCATAACCTTGACATGGAGGAGGTTCTAGATTCAAGGTCAAGGTCGGAGGAGGTTCTAGATTCAAGGTCAAGGTCGGAGGAGGTTCTAGAATCGACCTACTCCTGACCTTCACCATAACCTTGACGTTGAGGAGGTTCCAGAGTGAGATAACCTTGAAATGGTGTCGAGGTCAGAGGAGGTTATAGTGTTGATTTCTGCTTAGTGACCTTGTGGTTGGAGGAGGTGATTATTTAAATTAGTATTACCCCCACCTAAAATCTTGTTATATAAGGCCGTTATTTTGTGAATTGTTTCAGTTGTTGCAGAACTGTGAGTTGTGTTATACAAATTTAATAGTGTATCGTCGATCTATATAAAAGTAAGTTTATTAAATTTTTCTAATCATATACAATTCTTATATTTTTGATGTATTTAATAGTGACGTCTAAACAAGTGGAATATTTCCTGAAGCAGAAGAAAAGACACGTGGATGATCAAGGTGATGATGTACAGAAGAAAAGATTTCTCACTCAAAACGTTGATAAACCAAAAGAACAGGATGAGCAAGATTTGAATATGTCCTCAGTTCGAAACGAGTTTCAATTTGAAGTATTGTCTCAACCTTTTTCACGGATGAAGATTTTCGTCAGTATGACATTAGCGAGAAAGCACCTTCAGAGATATCAGAAGTAAGGGAAGTGGCTGATGTGGACCAATTACCATTGTTAGCTCAAAGTGTATATTTTTAAATAAGAGTCGCACGAAATGGGTTTGCGTGGGACTGTGTGCCGAAACATTTTTGATCCAGTAATACGCATTATGGGTACTAAAAGGCAGAGCATATCGTTTTTAGAAGAGGAATGGAAACAATTTTGTTCTTATAACTACACATTAAAATCATATTTTACCGAGAAAAAACTGTTTATCCGGTAATGAAAATTAGTTCAGTAAAGGCATCGTTCGAACGTATCGAAGGAACAAAAATATTGAAATTAGAAAGAGGTGACGAGACACTGTATATATCTTATAAGGGTTTATTGGAATTATGGAAATTGTGTGATATTATATCATATCGTTTGGAGGTTTTGAAGCAATTGAATTATAAAACATTCTACTCCAACATGATTCCATGCGTGAGTGTTATGGATGGTGACGTGAAGCTAACTGTCAAAGCATTTCTCAATAATGAAATATCTGAGAAAGGGGCGATTACAAATGAATTAATAATGTTCGGAATTAATAAATTAATGTGTGACATAAGTATGCATAAAGCCGTTACTATGTAAATGTTTTGATTCATTATGTACATATTACTGTAAAATTGTAAACATATGAAATTAAAATAAAATTTTCTGACGATAGTTTTATCATTTACTCACCTAATAACTTTTGATATATAATGTTTAGCGACAAGAGTATCAGAGTAGTACACATTATCATCGTCAACTGTTAGAAACAAAAGCCATAAATGCGGCGTCGCGTCAAGAGAGACCACATTTTGAGAAGTAGTGTAAAACGAAAAGGTCGTGGTTTACTTAATACGTTAATTAATAAACTGCCAATAGAGTTACATATACCAGGTTACAACTACTGCGGTCCAGGTACAAAATTAGATACTCGTCTTAAAAGAGGAGACAGAGGTGTTAATGTATTGGACGAAGCGTGTAAGCAACACGACATTGCATATTCGTTAAGTGACGATTTAGATAAGCGTCACGAAGCAGATAGAAAATTGTATCAAGCGGCAGTACAAAGAGTTAAAAGTTCAGAAGCGGGACTTGGAGAGAGGGCATCGGCATTATCTGTAGCCGCCATAATGCGAGCTAAGACGAAGCTCGGAATGGGGAACAGTGGGAAGAGAAAGCGTGCGATTAAGCGTGCGAGGAAGCGCGGTGGTGAATTATCATTTCGGGAAGCTGTCAAGAAAGCTCGACATGCCATTTCGCGCAGCGGTAACAAGAGCCTCTTAGAAAATGTTAAATTGGCGCAGTCAGTTTTAAAGAAAAACCACAAAAAATAAGACGTCCACGTCAAAGAGTGATTCCAATTCCCAAGAGAGGAGGATTTTTACCTTTAATTCCATTATTTGCAGCTTTGGGAGCAATAGGATCACTCGGTGGCGGTGCAGCTGCAATTGTTAAGGCGGTAAACGATGCAAAGGCTGCGAAAGAACAAATGAAAGAGGCAGAACGACATAATAGGGCTATGGAAACAAAAGCAGTGGGAAGTGGATTCTACATTAAACCTTACAAAACAGGATGTGGATTATATTTACCATCTAATTCAAAAACTGAAATATTTGCCTCGGCGACCATTGAGTAACTTTGACATACTAAAATATGCTAAAATATTAAAATTACCATTTTTTCGAGGAGTGTTTATGAGAGATACATTACCTAAAAAATAAGAGAACAGGAATGTGGAATTATAAATTTAGATGACAATTCTGGTGAAGGAACACATTGGGTAGCATATTACAAAAGAGGTGGAACTGTAAAGTATTTTGATAGTTATGGAGATCTACGACCTCCAGTGGAAGTGGAAAAATATCTTTTGTCAAACGGAGTAGGCGTTATTAATTATAATTATGAAAGATATCAAAATCGAATTCACAAAATTGTGGGCAATTATGTCTACAGTTTTTAATAGCCTTACAAGTTAAGTAAGGATTTAGTTCTTGAAAGATGGTCAACATGGAATCTTCACCGATTTCGTGTACATTTACTCTAACGGAAATGAATCGGTTTTAGTTTGTGAATTTAATCCACCAATATACCTGAGCGAAGACGCAACCTATGAAATGTGTATGTTAAATTTTGAAACGTTTAACGCAATACCTAACATAGATGAAAGTAATAATTTAATACATTATGAAGAAAGAGGAAAAAGTCTGCTTGGAAAACTATCGATATACCTACAGGCACATATGAACTCGATGATATTAATAAATTTCTGAAAGATTATTTTCAAAATAAGAATATTCCTGATTATATAAACATTCATGGAAATAATAATACTTTAAAGGCAACCATAAACAGTTCGGTTAAGCTCGATTTTAGTCAACCAAATTCATTGGGAAGATTGTTGGGATTTGAACCCAGAATATTGAAGGAAAACGACAATAACATCGGTGATTTTCCAGTCGATATAAACAAAGTCAATGCTATAAGAATAGAGTGTAATTTGACCGGTGGTTCTTATAACAACGGAGAGCCAGGTCATATGTTGTATCATTTCTTTCCAAACGTACCACCGGGATTTAAAATAATAGAATCCCTCTTCAAGCTATTTATCTGCCAGTGACCGTGAAGGTAATTACGAGATTAGTCGTTCGAGTCTTAGATCAAGAGAATCGTTTGGTTAACTTTAGAAACGAAGTAGTTACTATAAGACTTCACTTGAAGAGGTTTACATAATGATTATCTACGACAGTGGTTATTCGAAACAAAAGAAGTGGGATAGAATAAGACGTAATATATTATTTAAGCCACGAAAATATATACTGAATTGTTGTCGACAAAAAAAATTGAAATTGACACGAGAAAATAAAAAGTATTTAAAGAGTTTAGGTTATAATGTGTTAATCTAGAGAAAGAGAATAGTACCTTTTAAAAACTCTTAAAGAGAATTATTGTGTAGAAGTGACATAACCGTCAAAGGGTGAGCACCATCATTATACATAAATCAATTATTACCTAAACAAAATGGATATTTTGGGAGTAACTGATAAAATTAAAATGGATACTTCAATAACTAACGTTGAGTATCATTCACACTTACCATTCGGTTCATCATTTGGTAATAACGATGAAGTTCGAATAACAGTTCCGGAAATTGACAATTACACTTTACCATGTGAAAGTTATTTGTATGTAGAAGGAAGACTTCGTTTGGCTAGCGATAATACCAAGCATAGTCCTACAGCACAGTTGATAAATAATCCAGTGGCTTATATGTTTAGCGAGATTAGATATCTTCTGAATGGAGTTCAGGTGGATTCGGTAAGAAATGTTGGGATAACGTCCACGATGAAAGGTTACTTTTCTTTTACTCCCAACGAAACAATAAAATTGGAAAATGCAGGATGGCTTCAGGAGAAAGCAAGAATAAGCAATGTACTCGACGTTAAGGGAAATTTCGCAGCAAGCGTACCTTTAAAGACATTGTTAGGTTTTGGGGAAGATTATAGAAAGATAATCTTGAATATGAGGCAGGAACTGGTGTTGATCAGAACGAATGATGACGTTGATGCAATTTATGAAAGTAATACGGCTGAAAAAATCAAACTAACAATTGATAAAATTGTATGGAGGATGCCGCATGTATCAGTAGGATTGCGAGAGCAATTGGTTTTAACGAGGATAACAGATAGAGATGTTGAAATACAAGTCCCTTTTAGGAGCTGGGAATTACACGAGTACCCTTCCATTCCAACTAGTACAAATCATTCATGGACTGTAAAAACTGCTCCACAGTTAGAAACGCCAAGATATATAATTATTGCTTTTCAGACTAAGAGAAAGGGTGTTGCCGATGTTAACATGAGTCTGTTTGATGATGTTAAGTTAAAATCTTTAACAGTATTTCTAAATGGTGAACGATATCCGTATGATAATTTAGACATCGACATTGAGAATAATAAATACGCCATCCTATACGATATGTATTCTAGATTTCAAGAAAAATATTACCATCGTGAAAGTAGTCAACCTTGGTTCAATCCAAAGGAATTAGCTCGATGTCCTTTAATAGGAATTGACTGCACGTTTCAAAAGATACGATGCATAAAAGTGCAGTAGAAATCAGAATTGAGTTTACAACTAAAGAAAATATCAAGGCAGATACTATCGCATACTGTTTAATTCTGCACGACAAAGCATTCTCTTATTTACCTCTCACAAAAATCGTACGTCAGTTGATGTAAACGTTGAAGCGTAATAACATTATTAAAAGTGATGCTATAAGCTAAACGTAATTTGATTTTGTAAGAAGCAACATCAACGGAACCATGAAAGAGTTTATTATCATTGATATCCAAGGATTTAAAGTGGAAGATAATAAATTTATACCGAAAGAGTTGGCTTCTTACGATAGTGAAAATAAAGTAAGTCATTTTATGTTTCAACCTCACACCAGTTTGTCATTAGTATCCAGAAAATATCAGAATGTTGCAAACTGGTTAATGACTAATCACCATTGCATTAGCTGGAATACGGGATTCGTTCCGTTATCGGATTTTGATGCAATTATCAATTCTTTGTGTTGTACAGCCAAAGTTGTATACGTTAAAGGAACGGAGAAGACTCGGTTTCTACGTGGAATTCTTACAGGAAGTACATGTGTAATACCTGTAATGGATTTGAGTGAAATTTACGGAAATGTGCAAAAATTACAACAGTCCGAAGCCAAGTGTCCGTTTCATTTAAGAAGAACTTGTATGTGCGCATTAACCAACGTGTATGATCTATATTATTTTGTAATGAACCAGTTACAAAAACGTAATTTTTCAAGAAGCATTTGTGATATAGTGTGAGGGAACTTTGGTTCTTAGTTATTGAAAGAAAAGTCCAGCTTCGCGATGGATTCGCTGAGACGTCTTTTGCAAGCAAATTATAAAACACACAGTAGAAAAGGTTGGTGATGTCATGAAGAAGTACGAGACGGATCATTCATTCACCGATATTCCAGACAAGGATTTGATTTATTTTCCCAAATGGTACTTAGCACAGAAGGTCACATCTACTGATCTAGAATTTGTCTACAATAAGCTTCCTGATCGTTTGAAGGCTGAGCTACAAATGTTCAGAATCTGTGAACACCATCATTGTTTCCAATTGGATTTTAGCGACGCAATAGACGGTCCAGCGCCCCGTAAGATGAATTGTAAATTATGTAATCATGCTTAATTATTATTATTAAAGGAAATCAAAAGAACACCTTGCTTTATTCGTTATTTATAATAATTATTGAAGCGTTAAGATTTTGAAATACCCTGTATACTATATAAAACGAATCGTAAAAACGACGACATTCATTATGCATGTAACACGGACTTGAAAGTCATCAAAATTCGGCATAATTGCAGTCATATCATTAACATTTCGCTGTTGCATTAATTAACATTTAGCGAAACGATTAGAATGACGCGGGTGTAACCTTACGAAAGTCGCAATTTTGGATAAGCGTATGTATATATGCAATAATGCGCAATTTTGTAATCCACGCGAGTAATGGAGTTAGATTTTGTTACGCGAGCACTGAAGAAACCTTTGTAAAGTCTAACAATGTAAAAAAAGAACGTGATTTTCATTTTCAACGCTCCTGAATACTTGATCGAACAATGGTACGTGATTTTTTATGCAATATAAAGTTTCTAAAACGCATAAGATCATTGCATCTCATTGACATTTCGCTGTCAATTTAGCGAAACGATTAGAAACTGTTTTTATTACCTTCACTTTTTCTATAAAAACAGAATCACGTCTGCTTTAAATTCAGTATGAAAATTATAGTCAATCTCTTCACAAGTAGTTCTACAATCCTGCAGACAGGTGAGATTCTTTTTTTTATAAATGTAATACGATGTATTTTTTAAATGTTATAAAGGTTACTTACCATTTAACACATGTCAAAACTAACCATTTAGAGTATATGAATGGAGCTAAGGCATGAATTTCCTTTTCCACAGCCACCCCTTATGACATTTAAAAAAACACGTAGTATAATACTGTTTTTTGTTTCTGATCTAACAGAATTACATTTAGTACTATGTAAAGAAGAGAAGAAAGGAAGACAATGAAATTTTATATTTTTAATAACATCTAAAGGTAACATACCCGACCATGTTTTTAGACTGTTTTGTAATGAGTGATATAATTATTAATTATTATTATAATTATTCACACAAACACTTTTTAATAAAAACACTTCTTATTGTATGAGTTGCCGACTTATGACTGATTTCTTTTCTTTCTCCTTCCACTCATTAACTCATGTTGCCGAATCTCTCACCCCACTTGTCTGTCACCCTCTTTGACTCTCACCCCTTCCCTTCAGAACCGATATGGTGGTGGTACTTGGGGGCAGAGGGGGCAGGGGGGGGCAGGGGGCGGGGGGGGCGAATCCGCCCACTAAACCTTGATCAGTCTCCTCCCATTTTCCCTTGGCTAGTCTCCACCCATTTCGCCTTGGCTGGTCTCCTCCCATTTCTCCTTGTGTTTTGCCTTGGAAACAGGATATCATAAAATTCCCACACCCGTCTGGTATGTAACCTTTAGATGTTATTGAAATACATGATAGAAATTTCCTATTACATCATTTATGTAACCTTTCGATATTACAAATGTTAAACAATTCCTACAAATATGAAGCAATCTCCATTACATCATTTCTGAAGGTTTAACGTTCACTTTTCGGGTATATAAGAAGTTTTCCGTTCAGTTAACATCATAAGTGCTTTCTACAACAGTACTGGTAAGTCCTCTTTTAATTCTTTATTACTTATTTTAATATAATGCTGTTAATTCTTTATACAATTGAAGATAATACATTTTAATACTGTTTTTGTTCCTTAATTTAATACTGTTTTTATTTCTTGTTGTAGATCTAACATTGTTTCACATCTTTTTTTTCTACAATCTAATAGTGAGTATTTTTGTATTTTTTATATACGATTACTAAAATGATATGTTTTAATGCACCCGTGTTTTTACATAACAGTAATGTTGAATATTGGCAGAAATGATGAACGTGGCGGAAATGATGAACGTTCAATTTTGCAACAATTTTTGCAGGATAAAAACCCTTCTACTTCAATTACTACTAGCGTGGTTTCTGCACTTCCAGAAAGTTCTCTGAGTGCAGTTACCACTCAGGCAAATGCTGTACCATCCTGGTTGAAAGACTTTGATAATGGTTTATTCCTCCAGGAAGGTGCAGTTGATTCTGCCTTGACCGTACTTGGTGACGAGATAGATCGTTTAAGTCAAAATAATTTACTAACGCCGAATATTTCTTTTCAACTTCAACCTGTTCAACAAAATTTACTAACCCCGTCTACTTCTTTTCAAATTCAATCCTTTCCTCTTCAAACACAACCCCCTCAAACTCAAGTAACCCCGTCTACTTCTTTTCAAACACAATCCCTTCAAACTCAAATACAACCCCTAACTCAAATACAACCCCTTCAAACTCAAATTCCGCAAACACATCCGCATGTACATCCGCAAACACAATTTATAATTATTCCTTCAAAGCCATTTCAAACAGTTTCCGTTCAACTCGCACAACCCCAAGCAGTTTCCGTTCAAGCCCCACAACCCCTTATTTCATCTTTTCTTAAACCTATCCAAAAGCCCACTCAATCCCTTTCACTAGTTTCCCAACAATCAATAGTTACTCCTATCGTTACTTCCACCGCAAATACTTCTACTGTAAAATCTGCTCCTATTTCTAAATCTGCTCCTATTTCTAAATCTGCTTCTATTTCTAAACCTCCTATTTCTAAATCTGCTCCTATTTCTAAACCTGCTCCTATTTCTACACTTGCACCTGCTTCTATTTCTACACTTGCACCTGCTTCTATTTCTGAACTTTATAACGTTCTATCTCGTGAATCCAGATGTACGCGGGGTAGTCGCAGATGTACCCGAGGTAGTCAATCTTCTCATCTAAGGACCGCTGAAAGTTTGTGGTTGCCTAAGCATGAGTATGCGTTATTTAGGCGTCAACAAAGGATGACTAGGATAGTTAATCGAAGAGCAGCTATCCTTTCATCTTTACGTTCGCCGCAAAATGACTCAGACTCAATGTTTTTGTCTAAGCAAAGTCCAGTGCGGAGTTGTTAGGTCAGTCGCAAGTTCGAGTTGTTGCAGATAATATCCCGATAAATCCTAATGAATCTGATGATTCTGAGATAATTAATATATCAGACCGATCAATGGAGATATCTCAATTATCACCAGCTCAATCACCTATTGGGGATAATATTAATTCTAACATTATTTCCAATATTCAGATTCAACCACCCCCTCAACCTCAAATGCCACCACAACCACTGCAGCCCCGAATGTCTACACCTATCGTTTCTTCACAAGCACCAGCACCCTCTATTCCTTCACAAGAACGCTTAGCACCCTCTATTCCTTTACAAGAACCCTTACCCTCTATTCCTTCACAAGAACCCTTTTCCAATTTATCTAAAATTATCTCAACAGCAGTCCAAAATTATTATGATGGAATAATGCCTGAAGTAAGGAATTATTGTTTACAGGGTGAGAGAAATCTTAGAAAAGTCACGGACGAGTTAGAAACATGCGAAGAGATTATGCGTATAGTTCGCTCAAGGTCTCCGACTGACCGGGCTTTGAGCGAACAATACGATAAAATTTCGCTTGTACGCGACCGTCTGAGTCTGATCAAAGATTTATTTCATAATCTTGCTGCAGACATCATAAAGTAGATATATCGCTACCTTAGAGTTATAAGGTTCTATGTTATATCTATCAATCATACATAACATAGAACCTTGTAACTCCAAGGCAGCGATATGTCTGTGTTTAAATTGTTGTTAAAATTGTTGTTAAATGGATTGTTCATCGAATGAAGTTGTTCCCAAGAGATAGATTAGGTATAAAGTATACCTAATAAGACATCTGTATTATTAATGTTATTCAATTTACAGATGTCGTCTTCCAGTAGTGAAGTAGCAATGAAGTCCATTGTACTGCAGCAAGTGGAAATGAAAGTGAGTCAATTATTTTTAGTTTTACAGTTTACAGGTATATTAATTTTTGTACTCATCCAGTTAACAGATGGAACACTATTAAATGCGGAAACCGCAACAATCAATTATTGTTCGTTGCGGTTTCCGCAGGTCTCACCCGTCTCCCCTACATATACCCCAACACCAACGCAGCCGGCGACGCCGGAACGGCCACCGCCGGAGCAGCAAGTGGCGGCGCCTCAACGTCGCATACGCTTGAGGCGCATTGTTAAACGCGGTATATTTGCGCCGCCTGTGTTGGGGTCGCAGCCTCAGCCGCTCTTCCCTGCACCAGCGCCTAAAACTGTGCAGGTGGAAGCGGAGGCTGCACCGTCATCCACCGAGATGGATGAGTCATGGGTTTGTTTTTTTTATTATTACATTTTTCAACATTTTTAATAACATTACTTTTACAGTGAAGATTGACAGTAAACTGGATCACTTTAGAACTTGGATGGACAAGAGATTTAGAAGGCCGCAGCACCCTCTTACAGCAACGTATTGGCCAGAATAAGTTCTAGAGTGATCCAGATTAGATTAGATAGAGCGGTAGATCGCCCTGTCGGTTGGGCGAGACTACGGTGGAGGCGCTCTTTAGTTTAAGTTAATTTAAGTTATTTATAGTTTAAGTTATTTATAGTTTATAATTTGTTATTTATAGTTTAGTTTGTTATTTATGTATTAAATAAAAGTTTAGTTTGTTATTTATGTATTAAATAAATAATTTAATTACAACACGCATTTTTACTATAAATAGCAGATGATATTAATAACTATAACATAATAACAGAGTGTCGCATTTGGTAAAGAGTGAAAGTACCATATCAGAAAACTACTGTTTTAGAAATATGAAGTTTAAACAACAGTCTCTAAAGTTACCTATACAAAATTTTGATGATGCAATCATAAACGAAACCTTTAAACGTCACAGTGTTCTTTTCGGAGGATCAACTAAACGTGCCATAATCAGTGGTAAAAGTGGGAGTGGTAAAAGTAATTTGATAGTGTCTTTGTTGGTAAACGCTAATGGGCTGCGTTTCAAAAATTTATACATTTGTTGTAAGACCTTATCTCAAGAAAAGTATAACTTTCTTAGACATTTACTGCCTACAGTGCCGGAGATAGGTTACTTTGAAATTTCTGATACTGATAAGATGGTATCCCCTGCAAATGTAAAAGAATATTCAGTTGTTGTTTTTGATGACGTTCAATGTACTACACAAAATGTAATTAAAGAATACTTCTCTTTTGGACGCCATAAAAATGTCGATTGTTTCTATTTAAGTCAAACTTATAGTGCAATTCCAAAACAAATGATTCGTGATAATTGTAATTTCTTAGTGTTATTTCGGCAAGATTCTACAAATCTAAAGCATGTATTTGATGAACATGTGTATGGAGACATGACCTTTGACCAGTTTCGTGATATATGCTACGCTTGTTGGAAGGAACCGTTTGGTTTTTAGTTATTGATACTGACTGTACTATCAACGGAGGTAGATATCGTAAAGGATTCGACAATTATATAAACCTTTAAAACCACTACATTTTAACATTGTTCTTCAGTGTTGTAAAGGCGTTAAAGGAAACGGATGCGCTATGAGTAATAAACTTAAAGCTGAATTAGCTACTGCACGTGAAAGTTTGCGTACTAAATTAAAAACACTTAAATCCGATATCGAACGATCAAAACATCATATTGAGCAATCAAGAAAATACCTTCAGGCGACTTATTCACCTATTGTGGAACCACTAAGAGATATTGTCAATAAGCTAGATGTTGTTCGCAGTATTTTACCTACAAAAGAAGAGCAACAATCGTACGAAGCCAGTGAAAAAAGCTTTAAAGGGGACCCGAAAAGTTCTTTCATACGAAAAAGACCTCTTTATAAATTAAAATCTGATCCTTCATCACAAATTACATGGTCAGAAAAGCATGATGTGAGTACTTCAACACCAGTTGGTCGTGAAATTGGAAAGAAACAACCTTCCATCTTAGAAGAAGAAGAAATTCACGACATCTCTCATGGAGAACCTGAATCTCCACCATCAAAATCTGCTTATGAAGAAGCTGAAGAGTTTCATACAGATAGCAGTAGTGTCCCTTTAGACGAATCCGAAGCTCATGCTCGTACTCTTTTACAAGAACGGAAATCAATACTACAATCTAAATTACAATCACCAGAGGTACAGGCTGCTTTACAACAAATTGATCCGTTACCACGTGATTATATTACACGATTTAATGTTGATGTGGAAAATGAATTTGACACCAAATACGGTATAAGAAAACATGATGGGAAATTGTTTATTGGTGCCGCAGAAGTTGCGTTTGATGGTCGTGATCTTGTAGTAGGAGACTTAACATATAAAGGTACAAAAGGTTTATATGAACTGATTTTTAAGAAAGCTCCTGAGAAATTTACATTTCATGATGTACGTGACTATAGAGATATATTGAGAAGAACTCATGCATTTAAAGTAAATTATAATCCTTCTGGCCGAATATCTGCAAGTAAAGGATATAAGTATACACATATTATAAAACCAATAATGCAGGGAAAACCACCAAACGTTTGGTGGGCTCGAAGCTGGAAAACAGGTGGAGCTTTAGAAAAGAACTTATACCTAACAGTTGTACACAGTATCAATACTGGGATAATGCTAATGAATTAGTAGAACGATTACGTTTATTGAAAGCATCAGAATCTGCAGGTCATACAGGACATACCAATGAGATTATAGCTATTATCGAAGAATTGAAAGAAGCCAAAATTATTTCGTAAATTTTAAGTATTTAGCTGGATGATAACGAGGTCATTCTTCAGTTTCACATCTTTGTTGGTCAGTTCACGATGACCATTGATAAGTTTGGAAGGCACATTACTAAACATACAGTTCTCAAGCATATTGTTTCTAGACAATTATTTTACGAAACATTATTAGACTTTCGAAGTGACGAGTTAAATGCCCAAGGCGAATTTATTCTTTCAAATAGAGGTAATCAAACGACGTATACGATTCAAGAAACTTGCGTGGTTAAAAAAGTAATTTTTCATAAACCTAGGAACAGGAAAGTATATATCAACGGTATAGATTGTACTGATACTTTAATTGGAAGAACGTTGAATGTGGGAGATAAACTCTCGTTTTCTTGCACAGCTGTAGTTTGTGCAACTACATTATTTGTTGAATTCATTATAAGGAAACGAGTTCTAACTGAAAATGTCTAATTTATCATCGAGTGTAAAACGTGATGTTGTCGATGAACTGCACAAACCAGCAAGGAAAAACTTTCGCCGTCGTCGAGTTATAATAAAAGGTCTCAGAGATCTCTTCCAAGCAGATTTAATTGAAATGCTTCCTTATTCAAAGATAAACAAAGGATACAAGTACATTCTGGCTGTGATCAACACATTTTCTAAATTTGCTTGGGGAATAGCATTAAAAAACAAGACAGGTAAAGAAGTAACCAAAGCTTTTCAAACAATCTTATCTGAAGGTAGAAATTCTATACCGAGAAATCTGCAAACAGATAACGGAAAGGAATTTTACAATGCAGACTTTCAAGATTTAATGAAGAAGTATAAAATTAATCACTACAGCACATATTCTAATTTAAAAAGTTCGATAGTTGAACGCTTTAATAGAACATTAAAACAAAAAATGTGGAAAGAATTTAGCATGCAAGGAAATTTCAGCTGGTTCAAGTTATTACCACAACTAATCGAAGAATACAACAACACAGTTCACAGTACGACGGGTTACAAACCTAGTAAGATAAATCAAAGAAATGCGAAAACTATTTTACAGTCCGTCTACAGCAATATTAAAATTGTGGATCCAAGAAGTGCAAAATTTAAAGTTGGAGATCATGTGCGCATCAGCAAATATCGACAAGCATTTGCGAAAATGTACACTCCAAATTGGTCTAACGAAATATTTACAATTTCATCAGTGCAGAATACTAATCCTCGAACATATCTAATTAAAGACGCTGACGGTGAAGCTATACTTGGTGGGTTTTATGAGTACGAATTACAAAAAGTGAAACATCCTGATGTATATTTAATTAATGTGTTGAGAAAAAAGGTAATAAAGCACTAGTTAGTTATTTAGGATTAAGTTCTAAACATAATGCTTGGATACCAAAACGCAATGTTTTATAATAACTTTTATTAACTATAATTAGAAACATACATTATTTACAATAAATATATTTTACGAACTAACATATATATATTTAATCTATTTACTATTTTTATTACTTTTTTCTAATTCCTTTTCTAATTCCTTTTCTAATTCTTCAATTAATTCTTTCAGTTTTCTATCTCTTTCTATATCAGCTATTTTATAATGACCCCATGCGAGAGTATGAATCTTGTCATCCAGAATATAACGTTTATCATCTTTCGATGATAATGCAACTTTATTTTTCAACTCTGTGTACACCGTATGAAAATCTGAATGAAACACGTACATTTTTTTTTTAAATGAAACCATCTCGTTCAATAATTTCTTTGTAGTCATCCACAGTTAAGTATTTATCTATAACATATTTTTTAACACCTTTCGCTTTCTTAGTACATTTTGAAGTAAGCTTTACACAATAGGCTTTCGCGCCTGTACCAACGAACGATTCTATTACTTGTCCGGCGTATTCATCTTTGAATCTTCCAATAATTGATTCAGTTTGAGGCATTTCATGAATATTATTTGTTGGGTAATTTGAAGTATCAAATTTATTTAAATTTTGCTTTATATCTTCGTACACATTACCAGTATTAACGGATAATATTAAACTGTCCGTATCGGTATATAATAGAGCTGCATGATTGTTATATTTTCGTTTTATGAAATTATAATAAAACTCGTACATTACTGTTTTCGATATTTCCAAAACACAAAATCCTACGTATAAAGGTTTGTTATAATTTACTTGTACTTTGGTTAATTCTATTGCGACCAGGTGATCACTAAAAATTTTACTCGATTTGTAGTTCGGTTTAGCAATCAATGATTCAGCTCCCGGTCTCCGATTATGACTTTCCCACCTGGTAGCTAATTTAATGTCGACGCGATTCTCAACATTTTCCATGGTCTTACCGAAGACACTATTATTAGTTAACTTGTAGAAATTTTTTCAAATTCGTTTTCGCTTCAGCTCGTTTCTGCGAATTAAAGTCTATATATATTTTTAACCAACGAGACTGTTTAAATTTAATTGCCCTGTGAATTTGAATTAATGTTAAACCATGTTCCAAACATTGCTTTAGATTTAAATAGTGAATTACGTATTTGGTTTTGTTATAGAGATTTGGAATAAGTTTACTATATTTTGACTTTGGTGGAATTATGTTTTCCGGACAAAACGGCAAATCGTTGTGCTTTTCATGTAAATAAGTCGGATATTCCAAATCTACTTCGAATACGTATCCAACATCTGAATTTTCTTCGAATTCTGAAATGTTAAGATTGTTAATTTCTTCTCTGCTTAACCAAGTAAATTCTCCCCATGGAAATCTCGAACACATCGCATGCCCGTAGAGATTTGTAGCATCAAGATAAAGTAAATAATTAGTTGCCTTGCTTGAATCAAAGCTCTGTAAAAATTTATTATTAGCGTTTTCAATTCTTTTAGTGCACATGCTCACTCCACCACGAATACCCATTCTGAAAAAGTGTAACATATCAACATCCTGTAATAATTCTAACTTAATTTTCGTCATTCGTAACATTGCATCCCAACTTAATCCCGGAGCTGTGAAAAAATGGCAAGGGTCAAGTTTATAATTATCAATACAAAGATCTCTGAAATTTTCAAATACGTCTGCTAATAATAAAATATCTGATGTTACATATATATCGCTGTAATCACCCATACTTTTACAATTAAATAAATTCCAAACGCGCTGTGCTCTTTCATAATCTTCATCACTAATGTGTTCATCATAAAGCACGTCATAAAATTCTTCTCTAGAAGGTAAGGTGGGATAATCTAATTTCTCGAATGAGTTAATAAAACAATATGGAAAAACCCTTTTTGCCGTACTAATTTAAACATTTCATCGTCATTGAAATATTTCCTAATTTCCCTACATTGCCAATCTTCCAAGTATGAGCCTAATTTTTCCAAAGACGATTGCATGAAACGAAAAGAATCTACAAATCTTATTTTGAAATAGACTTTGCGCATTTTTCCTTTACAATCTATCTTATCCCCTACGTGTATTAATTTCGAAAAAGATATATATTTTTCTTTATTTTGTGCGATCACATCAACGTCCTCTCCTTCTAATGCCATCGTCTTCACAAATAAATGACTATCATAATTAGAAAGATTATGAAAGAAAACTGGAATGAATTTTGGTATTTTAAAATTAACATTACACACCGAATGAGCAGCTCCTCTAAACGCTCCAGTTAAATGTTCATGGTCTCGGACTTTTCCTTAACATCCAATATTGGTCTTTCACAAATATGACACATCGTTGCGCTGTCGTAGACCTCTTTTTCTTCTCGTGTTAAATCAAGCATTGGTTTAATTTTACTTAAATATTTATCATAAATCTCTTTAATATGTTTTTCTAACGATTTCATAAACTCAGTAGCAGCATTTTGTCCGCGATATAACTTTAATTTTGACAAATTGTTATTAAAGCTACACTTAATATAATACGCAAAAGAATGAGGTTCGTGTTCATAACATTTAACTGTGAAAGACTTATCTGGAGTTGGTTCAACTCTATCTAATGGTTTTAGTAAAGCCTCGAAATCAGCGTACACAACAAAGGGTAGTTTCAATTGCTTCTCAAAATTTTCAAATTGTAATATATTTTCTGGGATAGATTCACCATATTTATTTATTTTTAACTCTGCTGATGGTAAAATTGTTTTGATAATTTTACAATCTTCTCTTTCATGTCGTTGCAATTTTTCTACACATGGAAAGTATATTAAACATCCTTCACAAATATATTTCTCGTGACCGTGGTGTGACGTCTGTTTTGACACTAAACGCGATAAATTTTTAATCCAACAATAGTGAGTATTTTCGTTACCGTCATCAACCAATAACAAATTTATATGAATATCTTTTCGATTTTTAGTAAAATGTAGCGGTCCTACAACTTCATAGACTATAACGTTACCGTTATAATGGGAAGCAAGTCCATAAACATTTATAGAAATATTGTTCTGACTTTCAAATTTTTTCACATCACAAACTTTCAGTGGAAATTCTAAATCTGTGAAATCTGCTACCGTGCTATAATGGGGATACGAAGATATCCTTTGAGGAAGACCTGTCGGTTGACACATCGCTGATGTTATCGCCCAGGCAAAACAAGCGTTGTCATTATTTCTAACGTTTATGACTGCTTTTTTCGCACTTATTGAAGCCGGTAATGACATGAAGCTGGATGCTCTCAAAGGATTATATTTATTAATGTTGACTTCCATATACAAAATTCTGCACAAAGTCCACCCTGCAACAATATTTACAACATTATACATTATTCCAAAAGAATGTATTAATTAATTTCTTTACCTGAATCTCGCTCCTGAAACTCTGACATTTTAGCATGAATTTCGTTCACGAAGTCTCGATATATATTATATATATCCGTTCCAAAACAAGTTATTTTATTTTTGGTATTGAAAGATTTTATCTCGGTACTTTGTTTAGAATCCAAGAAATACACTCCGAAAATTTCGACATTCCATTTTAACGCTTTATGAATATCCAATATACTCTGAACCAAAGTTAATACTTTTTGAATATTATACGTAAAGTCGTCAACGTCCACATAGTTGTAGGGTTCCGTGATACGATACGAAACAATTTTATCACCGAATGCACCTGCTATCTTTTCTACACCATTATCAACAATTACAAAAGCATTGCTTTTATGTGAATTACTACGTAGGTGTGCCGACAAACACTTTCTGATAACGTATATTTCACACACATCACATTTCACGACATTCACGGGGTCAAGAACTTTGGATGGACCGGCTTCATTTAATTTTAAACGTTTACCGTGACATGCTGTACGCATGTGTCGATTCTTATTATCGACTCTCGTAAATTCTTTTCCGCACTGATTACACTCAAACATGTTTTTAGAACTGTTATTTCGATCACGTTCAATACAATAGGTTAACTCAACGTGAGTGTCACACTTCATCTGTAGGTACGAATTTATACACCTCCTTATATATGCTACATACTTTAAGGTTAAAGTGGTTTGAAGATCATGTTAAGGTTACTTCGAGGTTACATTCAAGGTCATATGAAGGTTACCTCAAGGTTATTTCGAGGTCACATCAAGGTCACCTTAAGGTCGTTTCAAGGTCACTTCAAGGTCATTTCAAGGTCATTTCAAGGTCACCTCAAGGTCACTTCAAGGTCATCCCGAGGTCACTTCAAGGTCACTTCAAGGTCACCTCAAGGTCATTTCAAGGTCACCTCAAGGTCATCCCGAGGTCACTTCAAGGTCAACTCAAGGTCATTTCAAGGTCACCTCAAGGTCATTTCAAGGTCATTTCAAGGTCACCTCAAGGTCATTTCAAGGTCACCTCAAGGTCATCCCGATAGAACCTCCTCCATGTCAAGGTTATGGCGAAGGTCACGTCAGGGATAGGCCGATTCTGGAACCTCCTCCGACCTTGACCTTGAATTTTTCCGTCAAGGTCGGAGGAGGTTCCAGAATCGGCCTATCCCTACTACTCTGGTGCCAATTTTTTTTATTTCAACATAACATTTGACGAGTGCTTCTTTTATTTTGGCATTTAAAATATTTTTCTGCGGTTCTGGTAAAAAATATGTCCATAAGCGCTGAACATTTTCTATGACAAAAATAGTTAATTTATCTTAAACTGAATGTATTTCTACAATAAAATTTGCGGATTATCCGTAAATGTCGGAATTATTGCCTTTTAAAGTAACGATTTTTAGGTTATGTTCGTACGTTTTTTATAGATATTTTCGAATGGGTTATTCTTAAAACGTGCTGATAAGACAAGGAAAGCCTTTTTTTTGAGTAAGTGTATTTCAAGGGAGAGAAACCTTTGCACAGAAACATTTTTTAATAGTACCTATCTACTTGACGAGCAATGCACAAATAATTTTTGTGCGATAGGCGTTCAGGTAGAGATGGGCGATATATCGTTACCGGTGACTTTGTCGCTGTTACTCGCTAGTCGCTGGAACTACCGGCGACTTGTGTAACATAAAACCAGCGACCGGTGACTAAAGAAAACTGTATTGGCGCTTCTAAACTCTCCCGGTTACACTTGACGCTCGTATAGTATTCATAGCGATCGCCTTTGCTGCGTCGCCGTTAGGCCTATGGATGATCAGTTTTTTATCGAGAGCAAATTATTGTGTTGTTTTCGACAAGGGTATGAGTAGTTATTCCGTATGAATCGTGGAGTTTTAAAATTTTAATCTCGATTCGGTATTACTTCAAATAAAGATTATTTAATTATTATTGTTTTAATTAATTCATATTGCTAATAATATGCAAAGTAATAATAATAATATAAGTTTGTTCTGAATAAAGTGTTGCGAAACTAGATTAACCGTTTTGTAAAGATAAATTTGGTGAGGATGCGCGACGATTAGACGAGTTCATGTTTTGAAATTTGGGGGTGTATCCAGTACAAAAAGCAAACAACAATTTCTACTGGATACATCTCCAATTTTCCAAAGATGAACTCGTCCAATCGTTGCGCATACTCCCTAAATAAGCCTTTGTGCCGTTTCTAACAGTTTTCAAAGAGATTAATTAATTAGATTATACATATGTTATATGCAGTTCCGTAAAAGAGCGTGTATTTTGTTACGTTATTTCTATTTCATCCGGATACAATAAAGTGAAAAAAATTTGAAACTTTAAATTATAATTTTAAGAATGGGTTCGAGACAAAAACGTAGTGAACTGTGGAATTTTTTCACACCCATTCCGAACGAGCATTTTGCAACGTGCAATATCTGCAAGAAAAAATTTTCTTTCAAGACCACCAATTCCAATTTAAAGAAACATATGAAAACTAGTCACCCAACAGTCAATTTGATGCAGCCATCAGTCTCTACACCAGGCACCAATGCAACAATTGAAACTTCTAATCAATGTCAAAATACAGAAGTAATTACCGAAACAAAATCGTCAACGAATGAAAATGAGCATTCCGCGGCTAAAAAGCGACTCATTCAATCTTCCGTAACTTCACTTTTTCCAAGCCGCCTGAATACTCAAAAAAGTATTACTGATAATTTAATGAAATTATTTATACTAGATTTTCAACCATTCGGTGTGATTGAAGACGAAGGATTCCGAGATTTTGTAAAGGCCTTAAATCCTAATTATGAGTTACCCACTCGTAAATATATTTCAAAAACCTTAATTCCTGCAGCGTATGAAGCTTGTTCAAATAAAGTTAAACAACTTATTGAAAGTGCACAAACATTTTCTCTGACAACCGACTGCTGGAGTTCCATAAACAAAGATAGTTTTATGGCTATTACACTCCATTTTATAGATGATTTCTTTGAATATAAATCCTTGCTACTGAATTGTGAAGTGGCAGAAGGCTCCCATACTAGTCAAAATTTAGCAAATATAATACAGGGTTACAACTAATTAAAGGCTCACCATGGGGATCACGTAAACTATAAGAGATGCAGAGATAGTTAAATTACAAAAAAGTTGCGCTGTTTTGGAGCCTATAAAAATGTGCAAAGAAATCTCTCCTATCTTTATTCATTTCCGAAATATCTTCAAAAAACTGAAAACTCTCAATTTCGAAAATCTTGAATATCTTGTTTATTTATCAAGATAGAGTCAAAAAATTCTGTAATTTTACACTAAATTCAATGGACAATCTAATACAGTCAAAATAAATAGGTTAGGGTTGACAGTTACGCAGATACGACTGTCAACTGTTTTTTTTCTTATGGCCGCTATCTTAGATTTTCGTACCATGTGATGCAAAAATAAAATTTGAATACGACGATATGACACACTTATGCAAATATGGAAAAATGAAAATATGAAATTACTAAGAAATATTTTAGAAAATTTTTAATCTGGTAGGTGGATGCTTACAAATATTAAAAATTAAAATTATTATTAAATCAACAAATCTTATTCAATTACAGTATGTATTACATATTTATGCATAAAAATGTTAACAAACAACAAGAAAAAATGTAAAACAAAGAGTGTGCAGAATAATAAAACGTAACTTATGTATACTAAGAAAATTAAATATGACCACCATTTTTGGCAATGCACTGCGTTACTCTGTTTTGAATATTTGTCACTGCTCTTTCTACCATTTCTGGAGGGATAGAATTAATTGCTTCTATTATTTTCATTTTTATTTCTTCCACATTATTATAAGTATTTTTGTATACTATACTTTTTACATGCCCCCAAAGAAAATAATCCAGAGGATTAAGATCGGGCGATCTTGGTGGCCATTGTATAGGCCCATTATTCCCTATCCAGTTAGTATCAAATTTAAAATTTAGATAATTCCGAACGACTCGAGTGATATGGGCTGGTGCACCATCATGTTGAAACCATAAATTATTGATATCTGCCAAAGGTAATTGATCAAGCATTTCGTCCAAATCCTCTTGGAGGAAATTCAGATAATTTTGTCCGTCCAAACGATTAACTAAAAAATAAGGTCCTAATATTCTATTTCCCAACATACCGCACCACACATTTACGCTGTATTTTTTTTGAAATCTGGATTCCCGTATTATGTGAGGATTATTTACACTCCAATGATGTGTATTTCTCCTGTTAAATAATCCATTGTTAGTAAATGTGCATTCATCGGTCCATAAAATATTTTTAGAAAAATCTGTTCTATTATTTAATTTATTTAAAAGCCATGTAGAAAAATTGATCCGTTTTTGGTAGTCATCTCTATGCAACGCTTGAACGATTCGATACTTAAAGTCGTGATACTTATGCTTTCTTAGAATTTTGGAAACACCCTGTTGAGTAATGTCGCATTCTCTCGACAACTGCGTAGTAGAAATTTCGGGATTTATATTTACGTACGCAAGTACATTAATTTCATTATCAGTACCTGTTTTAGCATATTTAGTTCGTTTTTTCTTTAAACTTCCTTCTTCCATATTTTTCTCCAATCTCCTAAAATACGTTCGGTGTGGTTGAATTCGCTCTGGAAATCTTTCAACATAACATTCTGCAGTAAGAACAGAATTTTTATAATTGCGAATGTACATATCGTACATATGCTTCTTTTCAGAATTAGTGAATCTAACCATATTTGTGTTTAATGTAGGTAATTGAAAAATGAGAATTTTCTGTGTTGACATGCAAATGTCGTATACCAATTGTTGGCAATAAACACCAGCCTACCAGATTAAAAATTTTCTAAAATATTTCTTAGTAATTTCATATTTTGTTTTAAAACAAAAGCATAAGTGTGTCATATCGTCGTATTCAGATTTTATTTTTGCATCACATAGTACGAAAATCTAAGATAGCGGCAATAAGAAAAAACAGTTTACAGTCGTATCTGCGTAACTGTCAATCCTAACCTATTTATTTTGACTGTATTAGATTGTCCATTGAATTTAGTGTAAAATTACAGAATTTTGTGACTCTATCTTAATAAATAGACAAGATATTCAAGATTTTCGAAATTGAGAGTTTTCAGATATTTCGGAAATGAATAAAGATAGGAGAGATTTCTTTGCACATTTTTATAGACCCCAAAATAGCGCAACTTTCTTGTAATTTAACCGTCTTTATATCTCTTATAGTTTACGAGATCCCCATGGTGAGCCTTTAATTAGTTGTAACCCTGTATTGCAAATTTTAGACAACTGGAATATAGGTAAAGAAAAAATACTCATGGCTGTTTCAGACAATGCATCTAATATTAAAAGTGCCTTAACAAACCCAGTGTTTAAATTAAATTTGAAGCATTTCGGGTGCTTAGCCCCTACTATTAATTTAGTTGTTCAAAATGTTCTCAAAGTGGAAAAGACGATTTCAATTCTTTTGGAAGAAAAAGTTAAAGTTATTGTAGCTCACTTTAAAAGGAGCTGCATTGCTACTGAAAAATTGAAGAAGTACCAAGATAATCAAGGTATGCAGCCATTAAAACTTATACAAGATGTTTCCACCAGGTGGAATTCTACGTATTACATGGTAGAAAGGTTCGTACAATTTGAGGATGCCGTAAAAAGTACAGTAGCTGTCATTAATAAAAACTTGCCAATATTAAGCAGTGAAGAATGGCAACTTTTGAAGGAACTGTGTAAAATTCTAAAACCTCTTGAACGCGCAAGTAAAGATATTAGTGGTGAAAAGTACCTAACTGGACCTTTAGTTGTGCCCCTTGTGAATGGATTAATATCAGTTTACGCTACTCTAAAAACAAAAAAATTCCATAAGTCCATTGAAAATATGATTTCAATTATAAATGCTGATTTACTGGAGAGATTTGGAAACATAGAGAAGAACAGTATATATTCAGTTTGCACATTTCTTGACCCACGTTTTAAAAATTTTGGTTTTAAAGACCAAACAAATTTTTAAAACGCGAAAAGAATAGTTCAAACTGCCTTGACGTCGAAAATAACTCGAACGCAGTTGCAAAATTCTGCAGCACAAACGTCCAATCTTGATAGGGAAGAACATGAACTTAATAATAATGATGACGAAGATGATGATGAGTTATCGATTTGGAGTAGTTTTAAAAAAAATATATCTTCATCACAAACAAAAGTCTCCAATACATCAAAGGCAATAATCGAACTTCAACGATACATGGAAGATGATTTACCGCCTAAGCAGCAAAATCCGCTGAAGTGGTGGCGAGATCATAAATATAATTATCCTCATTTAAGTCTAGTTGCTAAAGAAAAATTATGTGTTGTTGCGACGTCAGTGCCATGTGAACGATTATTTTTACGCGCTGGACTGATTTTATCCGACCGCCGAAATCGTCTCTCTCCGAAAAATGTGGAAAAGTACTATTTTTAAATTCAAATTTTAAAGTTTAAAAACACTACAAAATTAAGTTCGAAAAATTCTAATTTGTGTCATTTTCTTGAAAAATGTGTCTTTCGCTTTCGTTACAGTATTTTTGTACATTAGATCTACTGTACAGACTTGTTTTGAAAAGCAAATAACCTATTGTGAATTTTATTATCTACCATTTAAATGGAATATTTATTTTATTTTTGTATTTACATACTTTATTTATTTTAAAGAGAATTTTATTTATTATTAACATTTTATCAGAGTAATTATTTTTATTTACCTATATGTGCAAATATGCTATTCTGAAAATATATACATATTTTTATTTATGTAAAAATGTGTTTTGTTTCTAGCATTTTCTTTAGCCTAAAGCTAAGTTCGTATTTCCTGATTTTTTAAAATTTTATTCTATTTGCAGTATAGCTGAAATATTGCTAATGTCAAGTAAATATCGGTCTGGTTTTCCGTAATGAATTATTACGATCCGAACGCAGTGACGACTACGGCACGGAGAGCTTACCAGTGATATCGGTCGCCGTTAAAAGTAACAGTGATTTTGAAATAACCGTCGCCGAATCACCGGTGATCAAAAAATAACTGATACGGCCATCCCTACTTTCAGGGGTAGTTTGTCGTTCCAAATTTAGCATTTAAGTGTAAATTTATAACAAGGGTTTTCTTTCCCTTAAAATTTACGCACAAAAGTTTCTCATCCCTTTTAGAACACCCACAAAAGTTTCCCTTCCCTTAAAATATGCACAAAAGTTTCCCATCCCTTAAAACTTACACGCAAAAGTTTCTCTTCGCTTAAAATGTATTTACACATAAAGGTTTCCCTTCCCTTAAAATATATTTGTACATAAAAGTTTCCCTTCCCTTAAAATATATTTATACATAAAAGTTTCTCTTGCCTTTTTAATTTAATGGGTTATTCTTAAAACGTGCTGATAAGAGAAGGGAAATCTTTTTTTGAGTAAGTATATTTTAAGGGAGAGAAAGCTTCGTACATAAATATTTCTTAATACGTTCATTTAATTCATTTAAATAGTCACCTGGCAGCTGGCCTTTCAGACTTTGGTTGTAAAATTATGAATGTTCCCACTTATTGGTTGGCGAGCATTACACAAATAATTTTTGTGGAATAGGCTTTCAGGGGTAGTGTACTAGTTTGTCATTTCAGATGGACAGTGAATGTAAACCTTTATGTGTAATTTTAAGGTAAGAGAAACACAAAGAAAACCTTTGGGTGTAAAATTTACACACAAAGATTTCCTTTCCCTAAAAATTTAGCGTTTAGGTGTAGATTTATAACAAGGGTTTCCATTCCCTTAAAATTTACACACAAAATTTTCCTATCCCTTTTAGAACACACACAAAAGTTTCCCTTCCCTTAAAATACGCACAAAAGTTTCCGTTCCCTTAAAACTTACATACAACAGTTTCCCTTCCCTTAAAACTTATGTCCATATTCATAGTGCTTCCTCGAGGCTTCCTTCAGTAAGGAACCCCTTAGAATGGGATTGTACTCGTAGTAAGGCAGTTGCATAAAACAACTCGCATTCTAAGGGGCTTCTCATTCAAGGAAGCCTTGAGGAAACACTATGAATGTGGACATTTTACTCACAAAAGTTTCCCTTCCCTTAAAACTTACACACAAAAGTTTCCCTTCCCTTAAAATTTACCCATAAAAGTTTCCCTTCCCTTAAAATTTACCCATAAAAGTTTCCCTTTCCTTAAAATATATTTACACATAGAGGTTTCCCTTATTTAATAATAATAATAATAATAACTTTATTGTGTCAGATAAAAAAGAAAACTACAAAAATAAAATAAGAAAATAGCAAACCATGACACAATCACAAGGTGAGATTCAGCTGGAAGGTAAAACCAACCCCTGTTCTTACATCTAAACCTTGATAATTGAAAAAAAAAAGAAATTACACGAAATGCCTAAATAATAATAAACAAACAAAACAAAAAATATTCTTAAAGTACAAATAAAAACAAAAAAAAACTAACTGTATATGTAATATGAAGAACTCAAAATAAGTTTCTTTAATTATTCTGCTATGTACGCACCGCCGCCATGTGAATGTTAGAAAACATATAAAGAGAAAATGATTTAAGAACTAAAAAATAATATACTAGTCGTTCATAATGATTAATAATTAATAATTAAGCCCCTGTGTCCAATGATATCGCTACACACTGTTTATCAAATATAAAATCGAACAGTCTTTTGCGGAAGAGTTGAAAGCTTGCAGTATTAAATATGTTAAAATAATTATTATAAGATTTATATATATGATATGAAAAAGATCTTTGAAAAATTGCTGTTCTGTGAACGGGCGGAGAGATGAAATTTCGGAATCTTGTAGATAGAGTGTGAATATGCGTTCTAAATTTAATTTTATTGAAAAGATAAGCAGGCTTGTAATTAAGAATAATTTTGTAATACATGCATAAAGTTTGCATCTCCCTACGGTTACTCATGGATAACCATTTAGTATCCGTCAATTTATACGAAATTCTATCGTATTTTCTTATTCCGTAAATATACCTTAAGCACATATTCTGTACTTTTTGTACACGATGTGAAGTGTGTCGATCAATGGCTGGATGATATAACGGAGCACAATAATTAAAGTGTGATAACACAAGTGAATCGCATAAGCGCTTCTTTAAAGAAATAGGAAACACATTCTTATACGGAAACAATTTCTTTAAATTTATATAAGCATTTTTCAGATAATTAGCTAATTGATCTCTGAAGCGAAATGTGTTATCTAACGTTAAACCTAGACTTTTTACTTTAGTAACAATAGGAATTTCTGCACCATTAATAGATATTTTAATCTGACGAGATAAATTTGAACAAACTTTTTTCTTCCCTAATAATATGACAGCAGATTTATTAGGGTTTATTTTCAAGGAGTGAAGGGATGAATTTAGAAAAATGCGGTTCAGGTCTGAGTTTATTTCTGCGGTAGCAGTCTCCCAAGCAGCTGGAGTAAACGTATGATACACTTGAGTATCATCGGCGTATGTGTGAAGTTTACAATATTGGACCTGATTAATGAAATCGGACGTGTATATGGTAAATAACAAAGGTCCAAGTATGGAACCTTGTGGGACACCACGATCTACATGCAAGCTTTCAGAGAAAACACCATTAATCTCTACACACTGATACCTGTGATCTAAATAACTCCGTAAGAGGGAAATTGCGTTGGGTCCTAAACCAATGCAATCAAGTTTCTTAAATAAAAGGGAATGATCAACGGTGTCAAAAGCTTTGCTATAATCAAGCAAAATGAATGCCGTTATTTTTTCACCATCGAGGTTAGTCAATATATCATCACTAACATTCATCAATGCAGACGTACAACTATAACCAGACCTGAAACCTGATTGCACATCCGGTAGGATACTATAATCAGTCAAATAATTGTTCAATTGGATTTTAATAACCCTTTCGAGAATTTTTGAAAAAGTAGGTAATATACTTATTGGGCGTAAATCACTGTACGCTGTGGGTTTTCCTATTTTGGGCAGGGGCTTAACGACTGCGTGTTTCTAAGAAGTTGGAATTTTGCTTTGGATTATACACAAATTTATAATATGAGTCACATATGGAAGAATAGTAGGACAACACATTTTAATCATACTAATATTTAGCAAATCACATCCTGTTGCAGCTGACTTAATACCCGTCATCAACAATATGGAATTCAAAATTATTGTTATGCATTCTTTTCCACTCATTGTTGTCATAGTTTGAGACATTTAATTCATTAACAATATCTGTAATAGAATTAATAAAAAAGTTATTAACTTCATTGACATTGCATAAATTAGGAGGTATATCAGAACTTATTTTCTTATTCTTATTCAAACCTAAAGGCTTGCCCATAATTTTTTATTGTCTTTAATATTGGAAATGTAATTAAAAAAAGCACGTTTTTCTATGCGAGTAGTCAAAGTAGTTAAGTTTCTTACGGACTTGTAATAATTCCAATGAGTGGGGTTTCTTGTGCGTCTAAATCTTGATTTTGCTTTGTTTCTAATTTTAATGAGTAATTTGAGATTATCAGTAAGCCAGGGACAATATGGTTTAGAAATATTGATTTGTCTCAAAGGAGCGTGTTTATCAAAAATTGCAAGTAAATTATTAGTTAAAAAGTCTATTTTCTGATTAACATCATCAAAGTAAAATATTCGTTGAAAAGGTATGCGATGCATAAAAAGTTTCAAAGTTAATAGAATTAAGATTTCTGCTATATTTAAAAATAGGATTATTCTTAGGTTTACTTGTATTGATTGAGCAATATACTAACTCGTGATCAGACAAATGACAGTTGACAACAGCAGCATTTTGAACCAAGGTATCATCAAATGTTATTATCAAGTCGATTAGAGATGATGAAAATTCTGTAATTCTAGTAGGAGAATTAATTAATTGAGTGCCGTCAAGTGATTCTAAGATATTATCAAGTAGAAGAGTAGCAGCACTTCCCGAGTTAATTAGATTAATATTGAAATCACCACAGCAGACTATTTTATCAGTTATGCATGAGCACTGTATAACGGAATTTTCAAATTCATTTAAAAATGTCTCGCAATTAAAATTAGGAGGTTTATATAATAAACCCACAGCTATCTTTTTATCGCTAAAATGCAGAATTATCCACAGCTGTTCAATATTTTGGGAGGTTTCGATTACAGAATAATTAAGAGAGTTATGTAAGTAAATTCCGAGACCTCCTCCTCTAGAACCGCGATCATTTCTTATAAAATTATAGCCGTCAATATGTACGATATCACTAGGCACAGTTTCGCTTAACCATGTTTCAGAAATACATAAAATATCAATGCTGTGAAATAATTTGTATTTTTAAATCTAACAATTTTGGTTGCAAGGACCTAACATTTAAGTGTGCTAATTTCAAAAGACCAGTCATATTAGTGATGAGTCATTTATCTACGAGAATACAGAAATGAAAAATACACACAGCGGAGGACATAAAAAGATGTCGCAAAAATTAATGAAACAAAACCAATTCCAAATCAATAAGTCACAATAAGAAATTTTCGCTTGCCAATAACAGATAAGTAAGGTGTGATCACTGCCAAGATATAAACTCAAAATTTCTTAAAATCGTTTAAATCACATAATTTAAGGAAATCATCGTCTCGTTTAACAAAAATATTACCGTTGTTGGTGAAAACACATTTGTTGCCATAACATTTTATTAGATCTTTAACTTTCCTAGCTCGGTCCTTCGTCAGGTCTTCCCTAATAACTACGCTCGTATTTTTTAATTTGTTCTTAGCAAAAAATATTTCATTTCGGACACTCCTTCTGCAGAACTTGATAATAACCGGCTTTTTACCATTTTCTATACTATTTAACCGGTGGCAGCAGTCGATGTCTTCTCTATTTAATTTAACATTCAGATTATTTTTGCAGAGATTAATTACTACGTCCTCGATGTTTTCTTTTGGTTTTTCATCCAAGCCAAATATTCTTAAGCTATTTCTGCGGGAATACTGAAGTTGCAGTTCATGAGAAATAGCCATTTCTTCTACCTTTGTTTCAAGTGATTGAATTTTGTTTTCAAGAGATATCACCTTTTCCTTATACTCGATCATTTTAATATCGATACTATCTCGAAACTTGTCGTTCAATGTGGCGAACAGTTTTTCAGTAAATCTGTCATTAGACAGAATTTTTTCCACTACCTTTAAAACTAGTGCTTCTTCACGATCATCGCTGTTAGAGCGAAGGGTTCTATCTTGACCTCTGGCCGTCATACTTAATTAATTTTAAAATAAACGATTTATTTAAACAAAATTGAGCAGCGAACACTCACGTCTACACTCTGCGAGCGCACATAGCAAAATCATTTAAATACACCTAGGGCCAGTTTACAGAAAATTTAATTGCAATCAAATTTTAATGACGTTGTTAATTTGACAGTTCGCAATGTAATTCTTATGGCAACTTAATCGTGATTACTTTAATTCGAAATTAAATATTTGATTTGCTTTCTGTAAACCCACCCCTAACACACTAAGGCTGGGTTGCTCAGTTCTAGTTTAACTTTAAACTCCTGTTTATTTCCATAGGAACAATTGTTTTTATAATTGCTACCACGGGAATAAACAGGAGTTTAAAGTTAAACTAGGACTGAGAAACCCAGCCTATGGCAATCCCATAAAAATTATTTGTGTAATGCCCAAAAATAACTATAGAACTATGTATAGGCACATTTTCATGACCAACGCCAGATGGGCCAGCTCACTTTAACTAACATATACACCTCCATCCATCGCCAAGTGTGCCACTGTTGCCCCTTTAAGAAGAAATAGCACCTGAAATTTTATGATTAGTGCTGGCATGAAATTTTGGAGTTTTTACGAAGGCTCAAACTTAATTTCTCTACTTCGCAACATTCATAATCTTTCAATTTCGGAAAAAGAAACTAAATAGAAAGTGTAAATCTGTAAATCTAGTATAGATTTATCATGCGTTACCGGCTATTGCAATAGAGTCGCATAATTTGCCGGGTATGATGAGCAACATAATATAATAAAATGTATTTATACAAAAGTTTCTCTTCCCTTCAAATGTATAAACACGAAAAAGGCTTTCCTTCTCTTTAACAGCACTTTTTAAGAATAACTTATTCGAAAATATTGATATGGAACATCAAACATAACCTAGAAATCGTAACTTTTAAAAGGTGATAATTTCAAAATTTACGGATAATCCACAAATTTTATTGTAGAAATACGTTCAATGTAAGGCAAATTAACTATTTATGTCAGAAAAACTGTTGAACGTTTATGGACATATTCTTTACCAGACCCTTTTCTGCTTTGGAGGCATTGAAATGGCTTGTTAAAATTAATATAAATGTAAACAATATAATAATAAAATTGATTTGACAAATTACTTTGACATGAAACTTCAAATACCTTGCCAACCTTGCTATTTTGATAATGTTTTGTAGGGGACTTATGTTATATACCAAATAATGCAGTAGGTGGTGGTTTTTTAATTTGTGAACAACGTATATGTATTTAATTTTCATTTAGCAGCTAACTTCATTGCTACTAGGCGTTCTATCAACCTTACTTTAAAGTGTAGTAATCGGACTCACTCGGACTTTAATTAAAGTTGATCGGTTGATCGTTTATGAAAACAAAGCTTTTTAAAATAAATTTAAAGTTTTAAAGTCACTTTAGGTAAAGTGACTTTAAGGAGTTGATTATGAAAACGGCCGTAAATATCATGAAATGCTCATACAGTGAGAATCTTGTAACGCTGCACATAGACGAAAATTACGTGATCAGATTATACATTTCTGAGTCATATAAAATTGCACATAGGGGTTTTAACATTACGTTGCTATGGTTTCAATTTTCAATGCTGAACCATTTAAAATCTGCACATAGAAAGTATTAAGGAAGATTTATTTCATTGCATGTATTTAACAAAATTCTAATGTAACAATGTTTAAAAGATAAATATTTTATATTTAAATTTATAACAATATTCGAAAAGATTTAAATGCACAAATGAACAAATTAAACCAAATGAAAACAACAATTACAACTTATTTTCAAAAATTTCATCATTTGGCGGCAAATAATGCAGAAACCTCTCTCAAGGAAGCTCCATTTGAGAATAATGTGTACATTTCTACTTTTTCGGCGGTTGTATACATTATTTTACAATAAATCAAAAGTACAATTTAATTCAATCTGACAATTCAAAATCAGTAGTGTCATTACTAACAACGCACGGTAACCATGGCGAATGAAATAAATTTGGAAATAATAATGTAATAAAGGTTCCATTGATAATTACTATGTGCAATCTTATAAGGTTCTCAGTGTATATAGCTAAATCAACATCATCATTACATAGAACAATCGGTACCATGTAGAGTAAAAATAACCGCAATTCAGTGGCTCTCCAGTCTGCTAGATAATCCAAATCGCATCCTTTTCTATTGAACTCAACCGGAATAAATTTACTTAGACGAATAACTTTTTTTATACAGATTGTAAACCATGGGTAACAGGCTTACCTGTCCAAATTTTAAGCAGTTTTCTCATTACCCTCAAGCATGCATATAATCTATGGGAAAGGTAAAAAACATATCAATAGGTAAAAGTAGCAGAGGTTTGCCCTCTTCTAAGAAAGAGACAATTAGGAAAGGTTCAGATTTAAAATTTTTCACTTGGGCTAAAATCGGCCAAAGGTGAAGTAATTAATCCAAAATAGCAATATTCATCATTCAACAAAGGTTTTGTTATAGTCTGTCTTGGTGTTTTTAAAAATGTACGACTATCCAAAGGTAGCTGATTATGGTATGGATGTAAACTGTTTAAAGGCCGATTTATAAATTGACGCCCGTTCGCGCGACGCACTTATTTGAGCAAGAGCAATCAATTGCGGAAACGTTACCATTACTTGTGTTTTATAGTTCAACGATGCAAACGGTTCACAAACATCAAAACTGACATAATAATTGTCGCTCAAAACATCTAAAAGTGATCATTTACAATGAACATCTTTGAAATACTTACAAATCAATAATTCTTTTTACCACCCATCGTAAATTTCTATCAAATTTTATTGACATTATATGACATCTGACGCAGACGCAAACGTAAATCATGACCGACTTTTTACCGGACGCGCGACGGTTACAATTCCGCGGTTACCTAGGCGAACAGCGCTAATTTTTAAATTGTTCAACTTATTAACCAAGGCTAATGTTTTGGGGGTAGCGTTAAGCTAGGCGTTCACTTGTCCGCATCGCACGAATCGGATTTTATCCTGCTTATGCGTTCACATCATAAGAGGCGATCCGTCCGATGCGAAACAGTGAACGACTAGCTTTATACGTACGGGCGTCAATTTATAAATCGGCCTTAAAGAGGTGGGTAACGACAGTACGTTTAACGTACCTTTTCGTTGCCCAATCGGTCAATTCTTTAAGCAAATTATTAGGAGCAACAGTTGGCCTTCTATAACATCTGTTCTTTTATTATAGTTGAGACTTGATGTAATTGCCATTTCATCAAAGGTAAGAGCAGAGCATTTGTCTTTTTTTTTCATTTTATCCACTTGAGTTTTCACATTCTGAAAAATCTTTTTCTATAAACGCCCCCATCACTAATCCTTCCGTCGATATCTGCATCAATATACCGTGAATTTATTTTAACATAAAACATTGCTGTTACGTACGAATTTGAGAATCCATAGCAACATTTACAATTTGTAAATTAAACTGTCCTTTTTAAAATAGAACATGAGATGACAGCTGTCATGAATCTATTCTGTTAATTAGTGATTTCGATACACAGCGTATCTATAAATGATTCTAACATCAAAGTAGACATTGAATATTGCGTTGGATATTTCACCTCTTTTTGAATGTGTATTCTACTATCTGAGAAATGTCAGTGTCAGCACTGTCATAAACATGAAACTTTTAAATAAACCATTATTGCTAAAACACAACACCAGTTTCAAATGTTTCAATTTGAGTTTACAATTTATTCCTTAAATTGATGATGTTGCACCAAATAAGCTTCTGAAAAAGATGTTTGATTATTTAAGAATTAAAACCGATGCGGATCCGGACATTTGGGCGCGGCCAAATGGGCGCCGCTAGTAGGGCGCGACGACGCTACGGCGCGAGTCCCTTACGGCGGGAAGACGCTACGGCGCGAGTTTGTTTGGAATCTCATTGTTGTCAATCATCCCTTGATTACGTAGGTACATTCCAGAAACTCATTATCGTGAAATTGTTTGTTATTGTCAACTGATTGACTATCATCCCCTGATACATTCCAGAAACTCATTAGCGTTAAACTGTTTGTTATTGTCGACCGATTGTCTATCACCCCCTGATTACGTAGGTACGTTGTGATTGTGAAAAATGGAAATGTTTTCTCTAAAAGGAAAAAGAAAATTTCATAACAACGGATACTGTAACGTTTTCGATAGACTTAGTGCCTGTGGGACAAATGAATTTTGGCGATGTGAACAAAAGAACAGTGGTTGCAAACGTCGCATTCAAACATCAGAAGCATAGATTACAGAGGTTTGGTAGATTGGCAACTCGACTATCAATTTTTGTCATAAGCAGTAGCGCCATTGCGACGTGACCTAATTATAATCAACGAAGCGGGTAATTTAAAAATCCTTAAATTTGGCGGGTTCAGTACCAGTACGTACTTTATGCAATAACATGATAATGTTATGGTGTAACCTAAATATTTATTTGTCATGTCAGCAGTATGACATTCCAAACCCAAACAGAGATTTAAACTTTACACTATGGCATTATTTACAACAAATAAATATTAAGGCAGAATAAACAAACATGCAGAATGATAATTTTCTTTCATTGAAAGTCAACCATTAAGGTGAAAAACTGATAATTAAAGAAACATGTGCGAATTAAAATATTTACTAACCATCATATTTACAAAAACATGTTATAAATAACATTGAATAGCTTACATATTTATGTAACTTTTTTAAAATAAGAATTTCCCAGATTAAGTTTTTCATTTCTTTTCTTTTATTCCATTATCATATCACTTAAGAACTATTTATAAAGATAATTATTATAAGAATGATAAAGATTATTTACAACAGGCATAAAGCAAGATTAACTAATATTGATTAAAAAATCGGACCTACATAATTAGGCGAAATTTTCTACAGGGCAAATATAAAATACATTGTTACCGAAAGCAGTCAAATTTTATGAAACAATTTGACTGCTTTCGGACAATTTTTTTTCTTTAGCCCTAATGAAGCAAATCCAAAAGATGTAGACTACTACAAACAGTATTTACTTTTAAAGAGATTGTTGCGTTATGTGACCCACTACATTTATTATGTAGCACTTCTTTATTAAAAAAAAACATACAAATCATAAATTTTCATAAGACCGAACATAAAAGTAACGTTCACCTCCGCCTTCAGCGCGAATCAGCTAAGAATGGCGTATAACGTAATGTTGTGCAATCGTAACTGCCCATACTGGCGGTAAAACACAACCACATAGGCGACCTCTACCTTAACAATCATTAGTTGGCGCGAAATTCAAAATTCAAAATTTCATATCCTACAATTCGTCCATCCTGACATGAAGATTGACCTCAATCTTCTTGCCATTACATAATCAAATAAAACCAAAAATACATAAAGCTAAACATAATTTGTATCGTAAACCATAAACATGTCACTTTTTTTTTACACAATGCCTAAATTAGTTTGACCACACTTTCATTTTAGCAGCATCAATTACTCCTTTGTAAGGGAGTTGAGTAACCTGATACCCTGGTATATCCTCAACTTGGTACCTGTCATTCGGCATAACTTTAGCAACACGGTACGGACCCTTAAACTTCGGAATAAGCTTTTTATTTACGCCAGGGGTGACGTCATAATTCTGTATAACAACCAAATCTCCTAACTTAAATTCTGGTGCTGGTTTGTGGCGTTTGTCATAATACTGTTTATTGCTGTTTTGCAACTTTACAATGTTTTCAGCGGCTTTTTCACGGATATCGCTTAAATTTTCTTTATCTGTTTCTGCCTGTGTTTCTAAAAGTTCTCTCAACGCATCATTAGTTTTATGTTTCTGCTTTACACCGAAAAGAAGAACACTAGGTATTTCACCTGTGGAGCGGCTTCGAACGTTATTCATTACATACTCTATTTTTGGGATAACCAAGTCCCATTTTTGAGCATCTTCGGTAAGTTTAGACAAAATTGGATTAAAAGTGCGATTCATTCGCTCGGCTTGGCCATTGGCACGCGGCGCTCCAGTAGAAATCAAACTATGCTTAACGTCCCATTCAATACAAAAATCAGAAAACTTTTGACTTGTAAAAGAAGTACCTCTGTCTGATATCACGACACGTGGTTTACTATAGGTATTAAAATAATTTGTCAAATGCTTAATGGCTTCATCTGAATTTGTTGCACGACACGGATATAACTTTGTAAATTTAGTGTAACCGTCCACAACAATAAAAATATATTTATTTTGGTTCTTTGTTTTTTCTAAAGGCCCGTAATGATCAATGTGTATCATTTCGAAAGGTATATTACCCTTAGGTATGCAATGAAGAAGACCAACAGGTTTGCCCGACGGCGGCGAATAAATAATACATTTTAAACAATTACTGATGTAATCTCTAACTTTTTCTCGTAAATGCGGAAACCAGTAAGTTTGCAAAATTAAATCAGCTGTTTTTTCTGTCGAAAAATGACCCATATCGTCATGATTTGTTCGCATAACACTTGCTTCCATACTTGCGGGGACATAAAATAACAATCTAGCATTATACTTGCGATAAATTGCACCATTGCGCATCTCATAAAATTTAGATTCACCGTGCTCCAATCTATCTTTAATCGCGACAATGTCTTTGTCTTGTTCTTGTTTAAGCGCTAGGACACGTTCAAAGGAATTATCCTCGACAACAAGAATGTTACACCGACTGAGCGCGTCTGCGTGTTTCATTCGATCACCGGTACGATGTTCAATATCGTAATTGTAGTTTTGTAATATGAGAGACCAACGTAAAATTCGGGGATTTACATCTTTTTTCTGTAAAGCTAGCTTCAGACTATTGCAATCCGTTATAATCGTAAATTTGACCCCTTGCAAGTAAATACGAAATCTTTCAAGTGAATAAATGATCGCTAGCATTTCCAACTCAAAACTGTGGTATCGCGATTCAGCTGGTGTAGTGCGTTTGCTAAAGAAAAATACTGGGTGATATTTACCATCAGACTGTTGCTGCATTAAAACACTACCGTATCCTACAGAGCTTGCGTCGCAATGAAGTTGCGTTGGCAAATTTGGGGAATATAAAGATAACACAGGTTCAGAAGCTAAACGCGACTTTAATTCTTGACATACGTCGACTTCTAACGCGGTCATTTCAAATTTAGCGTCCTTTCGTAACAAGTCATAAAGCGGTTTACTCAACACAGCAAATCCTTCGATAAAACGACGGAAGTACGAGCATAAACCAACAAAACTGTGTAACTCCTTTAAATTTGTGGGTATCGGATAATTTAGAACGGATTCAATATTTCGCTTGTTCGGTTTTATTTCCGAATTACCTACGGTGTATCCTAGAAAGTCAGTCGTGGTTTCTAAAAATGAACATTTGTCTACCCGCAGCGTAAGTAAATTTTCGTTTAGCAAAATAAAAACTTGTTTCAAAATGTCCATATGCTCCTCTATGCTATCGGTAGCTATAAGGATATCATCGATATACACGCTTATTAAATTTTTGTTAATTAAATCGCGGAAAATTTCTGTTATGTAACGCATAAAAATACCAGGGCTGTTGCAATAACCAAACGGTAACTTACAATATTCAAACAATCCTTGAGCGCAACTAAACGCTAAATATTTGCGTGATTCTGGTTTAATAGACACATGATGAAAAGCGTCTTTTAGGTCCAAACGGCTAAAATATCGTTTATCTCTCAACCGGTCTAATTGATCGTCGATATTCGGCAAAGGAAATCTATCTCGGACTACAATTTTATTCAATTCGCGAAAGTCAACGCATAAACGTAAATCGCCTGTTTTCTTTTCACAATTACAATTTGTGAACAATACTCAGAATTACTGGGCTGAATGACACCATCATGTAATGATTTATTGATAATTTTACCAACTTCATTCTTTTCAAAGTACGACAACCTTCTAGGCGAATAAGAAAACGGTGTATGATCCGATTTGACTGTAATACCAACTTCAAATTTTGTTTTTGGTTGCTCAGGTTTTGCCGCTTCTAGGTAATAATTTTGAAATAGTTCTGTCACCCGTTGCTTACTTTCAAAATCTACATTTTTGTTCACATTTAGTTCTAACCCAAACTCAACTTCCTCATTCAGGCCTACTAACAAAACATCGTTGGTGCAAAAATCATTGTGGTCAACAGTTTTAACAATAATACATTCATTATTCTTAAACAAAATTTCAATATCTGGTTGAGCGATAAAATTTCGACCTAACAAACAAGAACCTTTCATCGTGTTACTAGGAACTACATGAAACAGTATATTATCAAAAACAATATCATTGTTAATACATACAGAAGTTTTGACAGTTCCCAAAATCTGTAATTTTGAATTGTTAATTCCCTCAAAACGGTCGTTACCGATAAATGACGTAATTTCGCTTAAATCTACGCAGTCTTGCAACAATAACGAAATAGGTGAACCAGAGTCAATAATAGCAACTAATTCACTGGTATTCGTACAGCCCAATGACACTTTGGTATTGTACGCTGGCACTAACCGCATTGATTCGATTAATAATGAACTGGCATTATTGCTTACTTTGTTTTCGACACTTGGCGTACTTGTTACCTGCTTCCTAGGGCATGCATTTTGCCGATGTTCTGATGAGCCACAGGAATAACATGATCCTCGATCACGCTTCGGCTCCCTGCAAGCATTTGCTAGATGACCAGGGGCGTTGCAGTTGAAACACCTGGGTTGAGGTGCCCCAGTTGTCCGACCTGGCTGCTGTCTACGAGGCGAGACCTGCTGCTGAGCGGGCCTCTGCTGGCTGCTCGAAGTCGGGACTCTCTGCTGTTGGCTACCATAATTTACTGTCGTTGTTTTCACAGAAGTCGTAGATGGCACTGCACCTAAGTTTTTCTCACTTCTATTAAGCCTAAACCTTTCAGCCCTCATACCATCTAGTTCTAAATACTGTCTAATGCCACTCAACAAATTGTCTTCATCTGCATGTTGTTTACTCGCCATCGCATCACATAACTTTCTGTCATACAAACCGATCAGTAACTGCTGTTTACTTTCCTGAAAGTCCAGATTTAGGTGTTTGCACAGACCCATTTTCTCGTGGAAGTACATAAACACGCTTTCCAGTTTGCCTTGCACACGTTGCTCCATATTTCTCCAACGCTCCGGCAATGATACTTCTCCGATAAATGTTTTCTTGAAAGCAGTTTCGAAATCTGAGAAACTTTTGATTGTACTTATTCTGTTATTGTACCAATGCTTGGCTCCACCAATGAGATTTACACGACCAATTTCCAACGTGTAATTATCAGGCCACTTGTGAATTGCTTTCAGACTCATAAGTGTGTTCAACCATACCTTGGCTTCGCTTCTGTTTTCACCATCACATTTATTTACTGCTCTACTAAAATCTGGGAAATCGGAACAAGGTCTTGCACAGGAGTACTACTGTTTGGTACCACTGGCGTCATTCTGTCAATAAGCTTTTCAAATCGCTCATCCCTTTTTCTGCTTTCCTCCATCATAAACTACATCATTTGTCTTAAATCTGTTTCGTTGTTTGTTTGCGCTGGCAATGTAGTCATGTTTAGTTCTTCCCCTAAGCTATCGTCGCCACTGATGTCAAAGTTGTCTATATTACCATCGCAGTTCCTTGCATTAGCACAGCTCGCTGTATTACCGGCTCGGATAGTAGGAACCTGTTCGCTACTCGTTCCGTGTATTTCACGTACTACAGCTTCTTGCTTCGTCTTACTTTTGTCACGCCTCCTCGAAGCCATTTTGGTTAAAATTAACACCAAGAATGCGTAGCACTGCTCGAACAATTTGCGATGAATGTCTAGGCTCAATCTCACACACAATGCACAAAATACGGTTTAGAATATTTGCTTCCAAAATAATCACTTCAGTTCTTGTACGTTTCCCAAATTAATACTCCATTCGTCTTGATGGCACTTTCGTAAGGGTAATGTCTGATGCCGTGGCATAACTTGTGCGTTAATCACTGGTCAATCGTAGTTCAAATCCCACTTCTGAAGAAATTGTAGCACTTCTTTATTAAAAAAAACATACAAATCATAAATTTTCATAAGACCGAACATAAAAGTAACGTCCACCTCCGCCTTCAGCGCGAATCAGCTAAGAATGGCGTATAACGTAATGTTGTGCAATCGTAACTGCCCATACTGGCGGTAAAACACAACCACATAGGCGACCTCTACCTTAACAATCATTAGTTGGCGCGAAATTCAAAATTCAAAATTTCATATCCTACAATTAAAACAAATAAGAAACCATCTACTCGAAACAGATGCCCAATTTGTTGGGAACAATAATATTTTACAAACAGTTCGTTGGGATGACATAATCAAATTATGTAGGATATCACATTACTAGAAGGTGCTTGAAATTAACTAATCAGCATAATGAATAATAATGAAGATAAAATTTTATTATTATCATGCAGGAAACAAATTTTGATAAATTTTGTGAAACATTCAGGAGAGAGAGCAGACAACTTTCATGGTATTAAAGAAAGAGTTCTTGGATACTATCAAACAAAATCTCTCGTGAAAAATATATTCACCTTTTTTATGTTCAGAAATATTTACACATTCATTTGCTTCAATTGCAAGATTCGCATGTTTCTGGCCTTATTTTTTTTATATTTATCGGCTGCAAGTCTTATCAAGTTATCTTTGATATTAAATATAAATTTTCCTTTTAAAATCAAATTCACATGTCTTACATATGAAAAGATAAAGAAGTTGAAAACGCTTTCTAGAAATAAACGTCTTAAGTCATGTGCATCACAGGATGTTGAAATAGTATTAAATACAGGATTTAATAACTGAGTGAAGCGTTCTTTTACATTATTTTGAACAATTATTTGTGCTACTTGTACTAAGGCAACATTCATTGTGTGAAAGCAAGTCTAAATTGTGAATTAGGTTTAGTTAAGAGATTTTTTTTATATTCTAATTCCTGGATGTATGCATGGTCAGGTGATGCACTTGATGCCAATAAGTTACTTTTGCAATTAGTGCAACTTCCAACTTTCTTTAAAAGAGTTCTAATATTTAATGCTGCCTGCTATGTAAGAATGTAAGTGTTTAGTATATTTAGAGTGTGTTTGTACTTCAACAATGAATTCACTTGAACATGAAGGATTCGAAACTGTTAACTCCTGAGACTCTTCTGTTATTGGCGTTTCTGTCGTAAATAAAGTGCGCAAATTATCTAATAAATTATTGTCGTCAATTTCACAATTGGATCCTGGCGAATGATGTGACACAAAATTGTTGATAATTAAACTTTTAAATGTATGTACAAACTGTTGTGGAGTTGGGTTGATGTTTCTGACACCGTGACTTCGTATGGAACCAAAAAAATTTTCCAGTGGATCTTGATTGAAGTTTCTTAAATACAAAAATTTTAATTCTTGTTTCAGTTGACTCCACAAATACTTGAAGCCCTGAATTGTGAAAATCCAATTTCGCAATGTTGGTAATGATTTAGCTTTATCTTTTTTTAGAAACTTTATAGTAGATAAAACTTTAAGAGCATGTTCCCAAAACTCAAGGTGTCTAGATGACTCTGTTACAGCAGCTCTTAATTTTTTACCATCGTCAGGATGTAATTTGTAGCCATTTACACTGTCAAACAAATCATCAAAAAATGCTGTTGTTGGTGGTAATATATTTGGACGTCCTGAAACAAAATAAATGTAAGGAAGTTTTATTCATATGAATGTTTATACCTACCATGTTTTACTGTCCATCGCATTGTAGAAGATACTCGGTGTGAAAAGACTTGAGCAGCATTTTTGACTTTCATTTTTTTAATCAGATCTTTGTAAATATGCTGATTAGTTAGTTTGAAGCACATTCTAGTAATGTCATCTCCTACATCCAATTCATATAATTTGATGATGTCCTCCCAACGAGCTGTTTGTAAGATATTTTTATTCCCAACAAATTGGGCATCTGTTTCGAGTAGATGGTTTCTTATTTGTTTTAATAAATGTGGTGGGTCATATAAAGGAACAATTTCTTTACCATCTATTTCAAATCCATAATTTCTTTTTTCTTTACCTTCTCGTAAATATTCGGCTTTAGTATCCTCCAATAATCTATTTATAGCTGTGACATTAGCAGACATTTGATCACAAACAGTTGCCACTACTTTTAAGCCAATGTTATGCAATTCTCTGATAATTTGCTTTAAGTTTCGAACAATATCTATAGCATTCATTGCCCCATTGGTAAAGAAGAAAGCGATGGGCTGCTTCCATTTATTAGCAATGCCTCTAATCATAAAAACCATTGCGTGATCTGCAAACTGTAGTCTCTTTCCATTACCACAATTGACAAATCCTTCCACACTATCATATTTCTTGCTGTAACTTAATCCTGGTTCCAAACTCATTTCATCAAAAGTTAATATGCAATAACGTGTTTTACTGTTCATTTTCTGCACCGATGTTTGCAGAACTTGGAACATTTGTGCAATAATTCCACAGTTAAAAGGAATTTTATTCAAAACATTCATTAATGTTTTTCTGGATGGTAAAGCAAATACAGTTTGTAGCAATCTATATTCTTTGGGACTTTGCTTCATTATTATTATTATTATTATTATTATCCAACCGTAGATCTCAAAGAGATATCGGTATCGTCGAGTATATATTTATATTGTATATGTATTGTAAATCAATTAACAAAATCATTGTAGTCATAGAAACAATTGTCTAATAAAAATGTCTTTAATCTTTTTTTAAAACTAGTCAAAGACTCTAGCATTGTTATGGAAGTAGGCAATGTTTTATAGTGCCTTATAGTAAGCACAGCGTTCAAAAAGAGCAGTGTTGGGCTTGGGAATTGAGAGACAATTGCAATTTCTAGTTTGTACTGATACACTGGATGCATATTTTTCTTTATTACTTGGAAATAAATGTAGATTAGTTCTAGCAAAGACAGCTAATTTATATATATATATAGACTCGCTAACGGTAGGATTTTGAGTTGTTTGAGTTGTTTGAATAAGGGTCTACATGAATCCGTATATTTCTTATCCAGAATCGTTCTGACGATGGATTTTTGCGAGATGAAAGCTTGTTGGATATTTGGTGATCCTCCCCAGAATATTAATCCATACGATAAAGTAGACTGTACGTAGGACATACCGTATGTCCATCTGACAATGAGACCACTCGCCCCCGCAGGACTTCCGGTTTCGCCGGAAGTGATATCAACTTTCTTATTTTAAATGGAATGCCCTGTATATTTTTACATATTTGAAATCTACAGATCATTGTGAGTCCGAATATGTATCACCTGATGATTTTGGTTTCCATGACAAGGAAAATTTTTTTTTTGTTTTTTAGTATGCAAAGCTATGTATCGTGTATTTTCGTTCTACCAAGTAATACGACCAAGTAATTCGAGAAAGCAACTTCTTTGGTTGCACTTTGGTGCACTTCTTGCGTTTTTTTAGCGTAGTTTAATAAGACATTTTTTTAATTATTATTTATTATTATTTTTAAAATTCTTTTTCAACTCTTGCAATGAAATTTGGGATGATATGTTGCAGCTTAACTGAAAAAAATGGCTTTTCAGTTATGCAGTTCGCCGGTATACAAGTGTTAATATAAAAACTTTACACACTTTAGCACGTGATAGCAGAGAACAAAACAAAAAAAAATTGTAATAAACCCAGGTTCAATATTCAATGGTATTTGAAGTATGGTTTAATTAAAAAAGAATCAAACAATCAATAACGAATTTAATACACTAAAATTATCACAGAAGATGTTCGAACTGTCGTCCTTGCTAGCTGTTGTAAACAAAGTTGCAGTCGCCGTCGAAGAGACTCGCGCACTTGATTGAAAGCAACTTGATTTTTCAGTTGCTGACAAGCGTTTACAACTCTCTGCCAAAGTTCATCTTCTGTATTAATTTCTCTGGCATAAACAATATCTTTTAAATAAGTTCCGTTAAAAAAAATAATAATTTACGACCTAATGAAAATTTCACATGCTGTAAAAATGTTAATAAACCAAAGTGCAACCAAAGAAGTTGCTTTCTCGAATTACTTGGTCGCATTAAAACGAAAATACACCATACATAGCTTTACATACTGAAAAACAAAAAAAAAATTTGTTCGTTGTCATGGAAACCAAAATTATCAAGTGGTACATATTCGGACTCACAATGATCTGTAGATTCCAAATATGTAAAAATATACAGGGTGTTCCATTTAAAATAAGAAAGTTGATATCACTTCCGGCGAAACCGGAAGTCCTACGGTGGCAAGTGGTATGTCGGAAAATTCAGCTTTTTATTTAATTTATCGTTCTCGAATTTTATGTAAAAAATAAAAATTTTAGAAGAGTGAACACATGGCGTGGACACCCTGTATTGAGAATTGGATATGGGTTTATTAGAATTTTTTTCTTCTTTTGACCTCTACTATCACCTGCCAAGCGGTGTACAGTTTTTTTATTAACACCCTGTATATGTACTCAGGTAGATAATATAAAGCAATTTCTGTTTTCCCATGTTAAATCCCTATGTCTCATTGTCAAATGGACAAACGGTATAATATATTCTTAATATGTCTGCTGAAACATGATTTTTTAGATTTTTTAAAACAAAATTGAATCGAGATAGTTTAGAGCAAACAAATTCAATGTGCTTATTAAACTTTAATGCAGTGTCCATCTGCAGACCTAAAAATTTTACATTGTCTAACACCGGAACAGATTTTCCATTATATTTGATAAGTATATTAGACTGTAACAAGCTGTTTTTAAATTCTAACGCCATAGTTTTGGTTGGATTTAGTTGAAGATGATTAGTCTCACACCAACTAGCCATCTGAGAAATTGAGGCAGAGGCAAGTTCAGAACACGAAGCCTGAGAGGTACCTGTCACTACACAAGAGCGTACTGATATAGTGAAGCAAATGGAAATTGTTGTTCCAGATTATTGACATATATTATAAATAACAACGGGCCAAGAATTGAACCCTGGGGCACGCCTTTGCTGATATCTTTAGAGTCAGATAGAATCTCCTCAATTACACCATCATTTATGTGTTTGATACATACTTGCTGAGATCTTCCAGTAAGATAAGATCGAAACAGGTCCAGTGAAGTTCCTTTGACACCCATATTATAAAGTTTAGACAATAATAATTCATGATCCAAAGTGTCAAAGGCTTTCGATAGATCAAAATAGATACCGATGGGCGACTCACCTTTATCTAAACAAGAAGTTATGTAATGCAGACACTCAAAAATAGCAGATTCTGTGTTTTTACCTTTAATGAAGCCATGTTGAGATTTAGATAAAATATTAAAACGCACCAAATACGAGTACAGTCTATTATATAAAAGCCTTTCAAACAATTTTGAGAAAATAGGAAGTAATGATATTGAACAGTAGTTGTTTATGTCCGACTTAAAACCTTTGTTTTTATAGACAGGTATAACTTTGGCGTGTTTGAGAAAATCAGGAAAGATTGCGGTTGCAAAGGAATTATTAACGGCGCGGCTGCAAGGTTAGGGGATATTATATCGGTAACGTCCGCAAGAATGGTACCAGGAATTCCGTCATAGCCTGGGGTCTTTTTTAAGGATATTTTCTTTAAAATGTCTCTGACTTCAACGCTATCAGTTGGAAACAGGAAGAAAATTGATTCTTGATTTATTTTTAAACTTACCTTTTGGTTCGAGTATGTAGACTGATCATTTGGAATGAAATATTCATTAAAGAGATTTGCAATAATATAAGGATCTGTTATGAAAATGCCATTACTTTTTAATTCAATTTTGGAAAATTTTTGTGAAGAAACAGATGAATCTTCAATAATAGTCCATATAATTTTACTTCTATTTGATGTCGTGCTGTTAAGGATTTTATTATTATTATACGTTATTTTAGCATCTTTTATAAGCTGTTGATGTTCTCTCTTTTTAGCGTAATAGAAGTCTGTCAGCTCCTATTTTACATATAAAATATAGATCTCTAAGAAAATTGCCTTTATCAACCATTTCCTTCGTTAACCAAGGAGACCTGTTTTTACATTTATTGAGAACAGTTTTTGAGGTAATAGAAAACGATGAATTAAAATGCCTAATGAACACAGCCATGAATTGTTCAAAATCAATGTCATAGAAAGAAGAATTCATTAAATCATCCTGGCGAAGGCAAGAAACAAAAGTCGAGCGATTAGCTGAACTGAATTCTCTCCGAGTAAACGTAGTGTTGAGAGTTAAACCTGGTAATGGTAGTTGAATTGTAAAGATTTGCGCAAAATGATCGGACAAGTGACAGATGACATTAGAACAGCTGATTTTTGGGAGACTGCTAAAGACATTGTCTATACATGTGGCACTGTTTCCACATATACGAGTAGGTTCCTGCAGTAACGTATTCAAACCATATGAATGCAGAATATTCAATAGCAATAGAGTAGTAGAAGCATTAGATGAAAAATTGACATTAAAATCACCGCATACAATTATATTATTTGATACTTTAAAAATTTTATCCAATAATTCATCAAGTTTAGCACAAAAAGTATTAAAATTACCGTCAGGAGATCTATATAAGCAGAGTACAAAGAACAAGAAATTATTATATTTGATTTTACAACATGAGAATTCAAAGTCTTTGTCCACACATTCAATTTTTAGGTTGAGATTCTGACAATATGGAGACAAATTATCAGAGACGTAAATTGCTGTACCACCTCCTCTTATGTCCTTCCTAGAACTGAAAGTAATTTGAGTATAACCTGATATATATGTGTTTGGCATTAGTTCTTTACAAAGCCAAGTTTCGGTAAGGCAGCATATATCAGGATTATGTTGTTGACGCAAGAACATTTCAAATTCAGCGGTTTTCTTATTAATACTACGAACATTGTGATGTAGTAAACGAAGCGGTGTACAATTATTATCATTATTATTATGCTTTATTCTAAAAAATGATTCGGTGCTTCGGGATCAGAAATATCACAAATAATTTTGGAAATTTCTTGTAACGTTTTGGTCTTATCAAACTTTACATGCCCAAACTTATTACTCATGAGACTATTTACGAATGTGACTGAATTGCGATAAACTTGGTTGAATTTTTTTATAAATTCAGCTAATTTTAAGTTGAATTTGTCAATCTGAAATTGTATATTCGACATATTATGAAGAAATGGAATCGAAGTGATTATGATGTTAGTGTGAATACATTTACGTAGTTTACTTAATAATAGTTTCAATTTAGGGTAGGATTTATATCTAAAATCATGGCCACCTGTCATTATAATGACATAATCATTCTTTGTAAAATCCTTACATAGAGAATCTATATTTTCTATGACATTGGCAAACAATACATTAGGCTTAGTGAAAGTAGTTATTTGACAGGAATCAACAGAGTATTTCCGCAAAAGTTTGTCACTCTTTTTGCCTACTTCGTCTGTTAGAACTAGAATTCTTCTTTTGATGTTTTTGTTATCATTACTAACGTTAAATTCAGCAGAGCTGTTTAACAATAATGGTTCAATATCTTCTTTTTGGGAATTAATAGCAGGAATAATAATTTCGTCAGTATTCACTGAAACGTCACGGTAAGTTACTGAACTTGTGAATGTTTGCGTTAGGGCGTTCTGCGTTGTAACATTATCCTTGTCAAATGAATCTTCATTATTCTTTAAAGAATTTACAATAATGGTTAATTCTTTGATTTTGAGTTTTTGTTCATCAAGTAGCTCATTCAATGTGCATTCCATTTGGAAAGCTTCATTGCGGAACAATTCCAATTCATGGTTTAACTTATTAATATGTTTATTTTTTAATAGGATATCGTTATTCAAAGTGTCAATATCATCACGCAGTGAAGTATCGTCAATGATATCGGTAATTTCATCATCTTCCTTCGCGCAACATACTATGATATTTTCTTTAATAAAACGTTTATTAGCTATTTTGTGTAGACAACCTTTATGATATATTTTTAAACAATTGGAACAAATGTAGTAACTGAGTGATTTTTTGCAACAACCAAATATGTTTGAAAATGAGTTCATTGTAAGATTGCGTAAAAGATACTGATTTACAAATTTAAATCGCCGCAAAATGTATGAAATAAATAGTAGATAAAAACTGACCCATAATCGAAAGAAAAATTAGGAGAGAAAAACACCGGCGACGCAAGGAGCAAGAGGATTAATGCGATCGCTATAATTGAGTCCCCAATGCGACCTATAAAGTACGGCAGATCAAAATCCACCGTTATCACTCAATACGCAGACCAAAATGGACAACAAAAAAGAGAAGATAAAGATGATAGCAAAACCAACAAAATGATAAAAAACACCTAGTTAGATTAAATCAAAATGACACACATATAATGCAAAGAAACGGGACACACACTCAACACGTCCACACGACACGATGTACGAACACTGTCATTAGGGTTAAAGAAAAAATTTTGTCCTCCATGCTAAATCTTCGTCCTTGTGGCTTTCGTTTTTGCATTTTTAATTGTGATAGAAGAAAGTTCACTGTAGTATTGTTTATCTTGGTTTTAAAAAATTCTTCTGAATATGAATACTCTACAGCTTCTTTTAATCGGTGCCTTAATTCCACTTTCTCACCATATAAGGGCTTTGCTATATTTTTTAAATTCGTAGCTGTTTTATATAATTTTACTGCTTTTGGTGACAATTCACTGCTCTTTTTCACACCAACCACTTGCAAGAGATTCAATTTCTTGTGTAAGTCTACAAACAGAAATGAGATGAATTAACATGAGGTTTTATTCTGAATAACAAAATAATCTACTGAATCTGTACTACTTTTTCTGAGAAAGTTGTAAATCTGTATACAATGCAATATTTAATATTTCATTGTAGCTGTTGATAAGATCGTCAGTTGTACAACGTAATGTTCAAACATGTGCAATTTTAAAGCTTGTTCAGATAAAGTAATTAAAGTTTTAGGAGTATTAATTAAATTTCAATAGAGAAGAATTTTACTTAACAAACAGATAAAAAGTAAATTACCTGTACGCTTTCCAAAAATTTTTGGTGACAAAGGCCTTTACTTTCAGATTGAGAAGCAGCAGGCGTACCTAAAAGTTTTAAAACTATTTCACTGAATTTGTTGATACAAATGTCAAAGCTTACAAATGTTAAAGCTTAATTAGAAAAATTAATTAGTTTTATTAAATAAATTTTAAATTGTTTTAGTAAATCAGAGAAAAAGAATCACCTGTATGCTTCCGACGAATTTTTGGTGACAGAAGTTCTGTACTTTTGGATTGAGAACCAGCGGGTGTTTCCTAGAAGTTTTAAAAACATTGTACTTTATTTGTTGCTACAATTGTCACCCATGCCAGACAAAATTGGCATGTGTACTTTAAAGCATGTTCAAGGTAATTACAGTTTTAATAACTAAATTTCAATAGAGAAGAATCTCATTTAAGAAACCAGATAAAGAAAGTGAATTACCTGTTTTCTTTTGAGGTGTTTTGGGGACAAAAGGTGTCCTGTACTTTCAGACTGAGAACTATCAGGTGTTCCTAAAAGTTTCATAAACATTTCATGTATATCTGTTAATAGAATCAGATGCAAAGAAATATTAAAAAATGAAAAAATAAAAATTTTCATACTTGTTCGGATAAAATAGTTATAATTTCTTAATTAGCAATATAATGGCTAACCAAATGAAAAAAATGAATTACCTTTACGCTTATGAGGATTTTTTGGTGACATAAGAAGTCCTGTGCTGTCACATTTAAACTTGGCAGTTGTTTCTAAAAATTGAAATGTTTTAATAATTTAATAAAAACCAAAACCTTGCACAATTAGGCACTCGACATTTCACTAGATAATTTGTCAGAAGTGAAATGTTAAACAAGGTTTAGCGTCAGCACACTGCATTTAAAGTTCCAAAAGAATTCGTTTTAAAAATGTTCATCGGACAAGACATGAATTTAATAATTTATATATATATATATTAGTTTTGTTCATACCTCTTATTCCTGTTGAGGTACTTGCACAATCCCTGTTCGACATTGAAATATTTATGTGTGTTAACGAAGTGGGTGCATCGATCCTGTTTGTAAAACTTTCCAAGTCTGCACCTAAAAAGATATAACTTTTTAATAATCAATAACTAGTTTCGTCATTTTAGCAATTTACCTGGCAGTTTCAGTGATGGCACAGCATTTGCTTTCAAATATGTCCTATTGTGGTACTGTACAAACTTATCATTTTCATGAAAATGTTCATCACAAACCCGATATCTTTGACGTGCTTCTGGCAAAATATTTAACAAATCTTTTTGAATTGCAGAACTCCATTTGGCAAGTAACTGTATAAAGTAGAATTTTAAAGAATTACCCATATGAAGGGCTGGTCTTTATATTTGCCAATTAAATTTAATCGCAAATAATATGATTTTCCTAACTGATTGATATATTTTAATTGTTTCCACAGTAGTTATTTTCCTAATAACATGCTAATAACTAAAGAGCGGATAGTCAGGCAAAAATAAAACGCAAAAAAGTCACAAAAAAGTAGGAGAAAAGGTAATGAATTTTGAGAAAAAAGGCAACAAGTTTTAACAAAAAGGACACTAAAAGGCAGGAAATTTTGGAAAATTAAATTTATTTAAAAAGTACATAGCATTAAATTCTATTTTTATTTGACCACCAGGAGGTGACTAAATATTTTTCAATATTTTCCGGTAACAAATTTTGTCTTTTATCGGACAAAATGTTTTTGTATTGCGAAAAAGACCTTTCCACATCACAAGATGTTACTGGAGCATATTTTAACATAGATATTTCATCTGTTGTTAATTTAATGTCCTCCGCAACACCACCCTCATGAAGTTTGGCTACCTCTGCAATAATTTTGAAGCCAGGATTTTTTTGTTTTGTGTTCAGAAATTTTTCAGCTACTTTTTGGCCTATGCTACCCGGAACTTCTTTAATTAATGTGTCCAGCGTATGAAATAATTTCAAGGAGTCGTATAAACTTAGACCATTTTTTTCTAAACAAGTAATCGTTTCTGGTATATTGGAAGGCTATTGACAGAGCTGACATGTTTCAAAACTATCGACCACCTTAAATTAAATATATAAAATTAAACTAGTTTGGAAATGGCAATTGTTAAATAAATAAATACCTCTTTGATTTGGGTGTGTTGGGTAACTTTTCTTTATATAAAGCTGCGCGTAATGGAGCTTTTAAAAAAACCTAAAAAAAATAAACTAAACAAAGAATGTAGTTACTTTTGAAAAATACCTTTTTAGTTGAAGAAATTAATTTGTTAACCACAACAAATTCTTCTCGAATAAATTCACATACCCTATGTAGACAATGTGCGAAGCAAGTAAGATGAATCATTTTTTCGTAAAAAATTTGCATGACTTGAGCTGCCTTCATCATATAAGGTGCAGCATCGGAAATTAAGAGGAGAATTTTGTCTTTTTTTACTCCATTCGGATATAAGATTCCTAATGGAAAAACAATCTATTAATTTCAGTATGTAATATTCAAAATGTTTAACTTACGCATGCTGTCATCGAAGAAATTGGCAATCGTTTTGTGATTGGTTTTTTCCAACTCTTTACATGCCAATAAATGAGGAACTCCAGCTTCGTGTTCTGATAATTTACAAACAATAATGTTTGCAATGTAGCGACCCTTACTGTCCGTAGTTTCGTCAATTGAGACCCATATATAATTGTTTGCAATGTCTAGCCTAATCGAATCTAGTGTCTGCGAGTAAATAAATATAGTAAAAAAAATGTAATGTGGTTTTCACTTCTACTCACAGATTGATAGCAAATATCCAAATAATTTTTCCGCAGTGTTGATTCGTCCGGAATTATTTCTTTTGTTGAAGATTCTAAAAACTCTCGTAACACTGGATTGTTCAATTTTTTAAAAGGAATCGATGCAGCTATAAAAGCCTCACATAAAATGTCGATTTTGAAGGACCAAGTTTTGATTCTTGCAAAGCCGTTTTCAAAAGAAGCTGTTGACCGTTCTTGCTTTTTACATTTTTTGAATGAATACCGCTAGTTATGTGTTAGGTTACGTGATACTTTTTAGTAGCATGTATCTAAAAATTAAGAATAAAATTGCAAATAACAATTAAATAAAGTAAAAAAAGACACTTATTAGAAGGATTTTGTACTTACATGCTTCGAACAAATTTTACAAAACAAAGAATTTCCGTCTATTGACAAATTCTTGTCTAGTTTTATCCAATTTTGTATTTGATCACACTTTGGCATCTTGCAGCGTTAAAATCACCAATTAAATTGAACGTAAAACAAGCACGACAACGAGTGAATTACTAATGCCCCGAAAAGGGGATTATTTAAATATCGATTGCTGTCGGTTGTCACAAATGATCTCAAGTTTCTCCGTATTGAAACTGGTAATACCCATCTGGAAATATTCGCTGCGGTCAAAGCACACTTCCTAGAAAACATATTTGACCCTTCTAGTAACTTGCTAAGTTTCAATTTGAAGAAAAATTATAATAATTCGAAACTCACCGAATCACAGAAAAAAGGCAAAAAAGCAATAAAAGGCATTTATTTTCAAAAAAAGGCACAAATTGCTAAAACTTTAAAAAAAAGCAAAAAAGGCAGGTACTAGGCATTTGCCTGACTATCCGCTCTCTACGTAATAACTATTTGTCAGTTTATTATTAGCAGGTATAAAGACCAGCTCTTGTTAAAATAATTTAATGTTCCTACCTCTTTATCTTTTGGTATAATATGCATTTTTTTCTGTCTGGACGAGTTACTACAACCTGGCACACAACACTTCACCATTGTAATCAATATAATACCTAATGTTCGACAAATTATATTAATAATTTGCGTATTAGTGAGAACGATGCTGCAGTTCACGACAAAAGGCAGGCAATCAACCTTTCTAATATATTTTAAACGTTTGTGTTCAATCAATCACAAAAAACCGTTCCTGTATACATCGTTAACATTTATTATTATTAGTCTGTGCGCTCTCAATCATCTAAACACCAACAAGAGTAATAAAAATAAATAACCGTAAATAACGTCAAATAAATTTTGAACCTATTTGTTTTTTAAACGCCAGTGGCGCCAAAGACGACATGACTCAAAACTAATGGAAAAATTCACCAAATTCCCTACATTCCTTAGCATTAGAGTGCACATGGCATGGAACTTAGCTTTGTTTAAAATATTTTCGACTTTTAAGTCAAAATAATTGTCAAGGTGACATACCGACAGTAACATGCCGCATTTAACTGTTGCCCAAAAACCGCAAATAATTACACTAATTGGAGAAGGGTGGTCAGTAAGAAGATACATCTAGAGATGTAAAAAGCTGGCTTCAAGAAAATAACGTTGTGCGTTTGCCATGGCCTTCCAGAAGCCCAGATATCAACCCCATTGAACATGTGTGGGGTTATATCATGAAGAAAATGTACGCCATTCATTTTAGACCTGCAAATGCACACGAATTATTAGATAAGATTGAAGAAATTGGGAATGAACTTTCCCTGCTATATCCGTTCTTGTATTTATTCAATGCCTGAGCGTTAGTAAAGTGTTGTGAGAAATAATGGAGCTGCTGTGAAGCATTAGACATTAATTTGTTAAATATATTTATGTATGTTATTTTATCGTATATGAATTCTCAGTTTAGTTTACTATTGCCATAATCTATTGCTTTCTTGTTGATTCCTAAAAGTGAAAGTTGAATTATGCATTGTGTCATTTTACATGATTTAATTGTCAGCGTTTATGTCAATCTGACAGAGATCGATTTACACTACTCTAATAGCGTTTTTCACTGGCTGCGCTAGTGTGCACTGAGTGTATTTTCATCTCGGTTCAGCTTTATGTAATAAAACGAGATAGAGATATCCTGAGTGTACACCGGTGCAGTCAATGGAAAACGCTATAATATTGCAAAATATAGCCTAAACGCCTAAAGACTTGTATGTTTTTTTTAATTCCGCAACTGTACATGTTTCATCTGATGAAAATTGTTTGGTTAAGTTGACACAAATTTTGACGTTTGCTGTTTAATGTTCGTATTATTGCGTTATATTAAATTTGTTACTATTATTTTTGATTTTTACTTACCCATTCACCATGTTGCTCGTAAATTTGCACAATAACATTTCAGTAAATGCTTTTAGAGTCTCCATTGCTATTTAAACTGCGACATTGCGCACGAACCCCGTGCAGTGTTGTAATTTGCGTAACAATAAAATTACTAGGCCTTGAGATTTTAATTATTTCTAAAAAGATATATGCTCAAAACCACAGCAATATTTTATATACAGGATGTTCCAAAATTCAATACAGGAATTTTGTGGGTCAATGGAGGGATTCAAAGGAAACATATTACATTGACGAACTCATGTCCTAACGTGAAAGCTTATTGCAAAGTCACTATCGAACATGCTACGAGAACAAATGCAGTAAAAGTCGGAATGGTTAAATGAGATATTTATTCATAAAGTTGTATTATTTATAGAAAATGTTCAATACTGTGGCGTCCTGCCTCAATGCACGCTTTGCAACAATAGTAATTAAAATTATTATATGGCACTGCAATAAGCATGCACGTTAAGACTTGGATTCATCAATGAAATTTGTTTCCTTTGAACTCCTCCGTTGACCCACAAAATTTCTGTATTGTATTTTGGAACATCCTGAATGTACATACATATTTAACTTTTATACTTGCAAGCAATAAGTGCCTGTTTGTTTATCTAGACTTGGTTTATTTATTTTTCCAATAATGGATTCTAATAAATACCAAATTTGGTCTTTAGGCTTTGACCAAAACCAATTTTTTTTTCATTTCTTTGCGTCATTGTGCTTATTTCGTATTGATTATCTTCTATGTCGGTAATTACACCTGGAAAATGTTTTGCGTCATATATTACCATAACATAATCACCTAGAGCATAAGTTGATTGTTTATTTGATGTAATTTGTACTATCTGATTTTCGTTTGTCTTCACACATACAGATTCCAATTTAGTAGTTGTCTTGTTCTGTCGCTTTGCTTTTGCTTTCTCACTTTTTCTTGCTTCCCGTTTTAGTTGTAACTGATTTTCTTTTTCTTCTTTAATTCTAATTTTTTCGTCTTGTATTTGCTTCCACTTTTTAGATGTTATGGCGAAAGGCACTTTTTCAGTTTTTCTTTTTTTATTTTTGTTAGATTCATTTCTGGGCCAAGATAAATATTGTGTCCATATGTCTTCAGAATTATTCTTGATTGTGACATTTTCTAATATAACAACTTTCTTAAATATCTTATCGTCGACATTCTCTTCACAATGATTTAAATTTTCATTACACTTCTTTTCGGTAATCCTGCTAGTTTTTATAACGGTGTCTTTCTCGTTATCGGGATCAGTCTTACTGCTTTGATCAACATTCACACCAATATTAGAAATGTTTATCATATTAAGCTCAGACGCCGATCTATTAACACAAATTTGAGAATCTTGTTTACACTGTTCCAACAATTGATTTTCTTCCAAAACGAAACTTGAATTTGAATGGTTTGTTTCTGTTGAATTATTTGCAGTTCAAAGCGTTTCATGTCCATCAATGATATCCATTGGTAATGAATTAATATCAAATAATCCAATTGTATCATTTGGGTTGTACAGGTTTTCCACTGAACTCAAATTTATATTTGGTAATATGTTTTCATCTACTTGTAATACGTTTGAAGAAAGGGAGCTAATATCTGGTACTTGTCCAGTACTTATTTCACTTCTTGAACTAAATAGTTTATTATGACATGTTGACCAAACTTTATAAAGAAAATCGTCTTTTCCTTCACTGCTTGTATCACATGGTTGTAGTTCCTGAAAGTCTAGTATTTTGTTTACGTCCAGATTTCAACTGTTCTCTAGGTTTAGATATGCATTTAGAATAGTCGACAGCGTCAGGCGTGAACGGAAAAGACCACAAACCCTAAAACCATTTTTTATAGTTTCAGGACTTGTAGATTTATCGAAAGCATCTTTGAATATCGAACAAAATTTGGATTTTGTTATGTCTTTGTTTGTTTGCTGTTTATGTCTTCTAACAGCTTGTTTCCAATACATTTTTAGGGGTCCAAATATAGAAACAACGCAAGGTATATAGAAACATCGCAAGGTTGTACAATGTGAGTAGCATTTGGAGGAAGACAGTATAAAATTATTTTCTTTTCAATGAGATATATGACCATCTAGAAAATATATAACCGGAAACTCAACTGAATTTTCGACCAGCCACGGATATACTACATTTATCACATATTCATAAAATGTTGCCGATACCATCCAACCTTTCTCGGATCTTCCCCATGCCCAACCTTCTGGTACAGAATTTGCAACATGATTTGGCATTCTTTTATAGGGATATACTAGGGGGTAAAACGTCCCCATTGGCAGAATACGTGCACAGAACTGTAATAGATTCCTTTTCCTTTCCACTTGCTATCTCGTAAAAATTACTGTACCCTTTTGATCCCAACAATACACCTGTTTTCGAACAGGTTTGCATTCCAGTTTCATCAGAATTTAATATCCTAGTAGCGTCTTCTAGAATATTCAGGCAATTTTCCTGGATTAAAAAATTCTTCAGTTCTTCAAACCAAGCTCTTATAGTTTCTTCAGTTACTGAAGCACGTACCTTTGAAATAATTTCTATTTGTTTTTGGCAAATATGTGGCTTTCGTTTTAAGAATAATTTCAGCCATTTCTTTCCTGGTCTTAACAAAAAGGTTTTTTTCGATTAAGTGCTTTTAGTATTTTCTGTACTGCATCCTTCACATCTTCTGGGTGCATAGGAAAACCCAATTTTGCTTTCTCAATAATCCATGTTTCTATTTTGTTCTCTTCCTCTGGACTTAATACAGGATTAGATCCCATTTTTCTTTTAAGTGGAACTTTTCCTTGTAGTTTATTATGCAGTGTTCCTTTTGGAATTCTATACGTGTTATTTGCAGCATTTAACGACATCTCTTTATTTTTAATTGCCGCCAGAGCTGCACTAAGATCTTCTTCGCTGTATTGAAAACGTTTATATAATTTCTTCTTCTTTTCTTCCATTGTAATACCTGTTAAGGGTTAAAAGAGAAAAAGTTTCTGTAATGATGAATTTAATCCAGTAAAATCAATTACTAAGCCCAACAATTTTTAAAAACCTAAGGGAATTTATTTACTGGTGACTGCTTTATAAAAGCTATACGCAACCCGGTTAATGAACACAATTCCAATATTGTGTTCAACTACTGGTTTTTAACGTTTTCTTTTCATTTATTAGTATTTCTTTGTAAGTATACCTTTTGCTCGTTACAATAGCATTCATTTTAGGTTGCTTAGATGAAATAAGGCAAAAACCAGTAAATGAACATTGTGTTCATTCACTAGTTTAAATTCAATTTACGGTACCAGTTTAGTAAGTACGCAATTTCTCTTTAATTTTTGAAACAAATATGAAAATTAACTCGAATATATAAATTTGATCATTTCTAATAATATATAACATAAACTTACGTTGAAACTTCCAAAAATATCGAATAATCCGTTCTTTAGAAAAACGCTTGAATGTCTCCGTAAATCTTAATGGCGTAGATTTCAACACCAACTGAAGCATCATTTTAGATATAAGTTGGCAGGTGATGTAGTTACCCCGACAGTGTCGGCATCTGGTAGACATGAGTATAAAAAATGAAAATATGTGGATATTACAAATTTCTTTTTTATTTTAAGCTTGAAACCTTATTTTAAAGATATATTTATGGAATTGTTCATTTACTAAAGAGTGTTCAGACATTGGTTCAGTTACCCTATTTTGATTTCAGGATTTTCATTTTTAAATAAAGCGTATGCTTCTCTTATAGTCATAGTTAAATGTCGTTCTTGCAGATTTTCTCTCTTACCTGTAGCCTCGTTTTTTATACTTTTAACGTACGTCTCTTTTGCTTGGAGCTTGTCGACTAATATCATCCCTAATTAAAAAGTCTTGGATTATTAACAGACCGTCGTCTTGAATCTTATACCAGGGTTGTCTTTTAGCATTATTTTCATTAAAATTTAATCGTTCCTCGACCATTAGTCGCCTAATTACTTCATGTCTTTCCTTTGAACAATTAGGTAAAGCATTTCTAGCTTTTTTCAAAGATTTTCCAAGAGACTGAGGAGTTTCAAACACTTTCTCTGTTTCATTCAGGTTTACCTCTTTGTTTTGTTTTCTGTGTTCTAATTCGGTTTTCTTTTTAAGCCTGTATTCTCTTTTCCAGTTTCTTTCTTTTAATTTGTTCAAATCTGTCTCTACAGGAAGAATTTTTCCCGCTATTTTCCTTTTTTTGATTAAGTCTGTATATGCTCTTTCGACTTGCATCTTTATATTTGTACTCTGTGTATTTAATAATGTCATTTTTTAAATTCATTTTGTATTTTTTCATTCGATATTTTGTAGTTTTATCCACTGCAATCAAAACCGATTTGCAACAAAAAATTTTAAAACTTTCATTATGCTTTATCAGCACGCATGTCTCCTTGTATGGGATGATTTATTACCTAGCAAACTGGCTTCAATTTGTCAATCCTAATGCAATGTTGGGTCAAAAAGCGATCGCAGAATGTCGCGATCTAAATAACCTGTGAGCAACTAAAAATCAGATTAGAGCAGGCGGTGCAAAGGAAATGTATGTCTGTGATTAAATGAAAAGTCAATAAATTTGACAGTCCATGAATGTGTTACATTAATTAATTCAGTTAATCACAGACATACATTTTCTTTGCACCGCCTACTCTAATCTGATTTTTATTTGCTCACTTTTTATAAATTCATTCTGGCCACGTTAAATTTGACATAACGTGATATACCAATCGCGTCGGTACAGCTTATTTCTTGCTGCGATTTCACCCGACAACTGTCAAAAATATACTTAGTATGCATGCTCACGTTTCATATCGTGTAATACACTAAATAGGATATGATTTTCAGAAATTTTGTTTCAAATCTTATAACAGATTTGTTAAAATTTTTATACAAAATATAGGATCACGTAAAACGGCTTTTAGATAAGATTACTTTTAAAACAAACGTCAAAATAATTTAACCTATTTTAATGTCAAAACATCATAATAAATTTTCGAAATGCAAAACATAATTGCATCGTTCTTTTTAAATTTAAACTTTCTAATAAAAATGATGTTTGTTCTGTTCATTAGAAAGCATTCTGTGATGGAACTCTGTGTGCTGCAGATTACCGTCACTAAATAATTACAGTACCGCAATCAGTCGCCGCAAAATATTGTCGGGAAATTTAAATGCTAATGCCCCGTTTCTATAACATTTATCATTATACCGTGATTTTATTTTAACATGAAACACTAGGCATTTACGAAAATTCACCCGGTGGATACACCAAATTTACCGATCGGTAATCATCTGATACACCGGTGCAGAGATCGGTTGACTGAATTTAAAAACGCTTCGGTAGATAAACTTCGGTGAACTAACCAAACAAAACCTATAATAACATTTGAAAATAACCATATGAAGCTGATGTTTTATTTTTGAACATTTTTCCAACTCCACATCCATTGCAACTAGTAATTATTTTAATTTTATAAAAAGCTGCCTACAACTAACTTTTTTTAGGTTATGTTTAATGTACCGACCGCATGGACTATTAACTTTCCTCGGTGAACAAATCATGCACCAGGTGCATGAGTTCGGTACACATGATAAATTATCGAACGCGCTACAAAAGTAACCGGTTGAATTATCGAAAGCATTCGGTTTATACGGTGTACAGCCTACTGCTGTTCATATTACTATGGAAACTAATTCCAATTTTTTAAAATATCGTTGCATGATCGTCGTCGTTAGGGTTTCTCTAATGTCATATCAAATATAATTTGTCCATTTTAATTTGGAACATCTGTCAGGCGAAGAAAGTTGAAAATGTGAAAGTGAAAATGTATCAGAAAGAATTACCCTTGGACAAGTCACTAGTGCAATTAACAATTTTTATAATCGTTTAGGATATTGCATGGAGGTAAATGAAGAAATTTTTGAAAACTTGTTGTGGTGTTTGTTTTGAATTAAAGAATTTCTTTTTTTCGTATGTTTTAAGTTTACTTACTTACTATCTTTACAAGTCAAAACGACACACCCGGGCATTTTAAATCATTTTTAAAGTTTTGTGTGACAGACGTTAAATTTGATTAAACTTGACGCAAAGAAAATCACTAAATCAGTCGTCCATATTAGTGCAAAAACGTGTTTCTTCGTCTTACACATTAAGCGTATGGGTTGCGGTACTGTAATTATTTAGTGACGGTACTGTAGATTATAGCTCCTCTATTTCAAATAGTAGCGACAACCTTTGATTTTGCCGCTGGAGCAAAATCACGTTGGTGTTTCCGAATTCCCTAGATCGTTGACGTGAAGCTGTCATCTGTTATTCTGTGTCTGTTATTTGTGGTGTTGTGTTAGAAGGGCTGTAGTGGTGTTCGCAAAGTGTGTGACTTAATAACGCCAGGGTGTTGCGTGAACGATTGTAAGAATAGTGCCAGAAAAGGATTTACATTATTTAGAGTGCCGCGATACAATAAAAGACAAAGTGTGTGGCCCAATCAGATCCACCGTGATGATTAACAACACGTGCAAAATGCTAATAACTTGAGATTTTGTGAGGTAAGTAGTACTTTCATCAGATTTCAAACACTTTAAAACATAAATGGTAGGTACATTTCTCAGAGTCACAGTTTCATTCAGTTCGCAGTTCATTTCCCGCCGTTGCTTATACCGTATAGTAACTTTTGTCGTTGTCAGGTTCCGAGCAGGTTTGCTCCACGATGTCGCTACTATTTGAAATAGAGGGGCTATACTGTAGATATCTATGGATAGACATCTATTATAGCTAGCGAGAAACTAAGGCGAGACTCGCTTCGTTTGGAACTCTGTGTCATTATCGACATGTATTCGGAAAACTTCGGGCTCATATTGCCTAAGCTAAAAATATTGAATAGTTTCCTAGTAATTTTTGGTTGAAAGTATGAAAGTATGGTAATACAATACCAGACAATATCTAATATCACCGTAATACCCTATGGTAATACCGCTTAATGTTAATACCACTTAATACTGAGGTGAGGGAATTCTATTTGATTCTATTCTAGTTGCTTTGTGAGAAAACAGAACAATATAGTTGTGTTTAAGAAATTAAACTACAAGCAAGTGTAAAATGGATTTTTTTTGTGTACTATAAAAAGGTAACATAATATTTGAGACATTTATGTTGCAATTGAAGTATGTACCTTTGTACCTGTGTATCCTAGATGTTCCCTGCACGTATGCATAACCTACAAGAAGTAATTGAAGAAGAGTTGGAAGAAATGCGGAATTACAACGTTCGGCATCGTATGTTGAGGGATCATAGTAATCCGTTTGCGTTACGTGAACAGGAGTTTATGGATTTGTTTCGCTTGAATAAAGAAATGGGCCAATATGTTTTTGAACGCATAAGACCAAGAATGCAGGCAACTGAGAATCCAGTTGCTGTAGTTCCTGTGCTTAGGTTCTTTGCCGTATTTTTATGCAACAGGGTCAAATCAACGAACTGTTGGACAAAGTGTCAATTTGTCAATGTCACAGCAAGTTGTATCAAGAGCTGTACATGAAGTAAGTATTATGATACAGGAAGAACTAGCACAGGAATGGATCAAGTTCCCAACTGAAGAAGAATTTGGAAGAATAAAGGGGCGATTCATGGAAGCAACTGGTTTTCCTGGAGTAATAGGAGCTATTGATTGCACACATGTGGCAATTATAGCTCCTCAAGAAGAAGAGCATAATTACACTCCAGTGCTACATGCCCCAGAAGGAACTGCTGAATTTATGTACACTGAAAGACGTGTTCAAGCACGAAATTGTATTGAACGCTGTTTTGGTGTACTTAAAGGTCGTTTTCGGTGTTTACTGGGGGAAAGAAAATTAAGATATGACCCACAGAAAGTGGGAATTATTTTTAATATTTGTTGTATTCTCCATAACATATTGTAACGATTTTAAAGGTTCTATTAGTTTTTATTTTAAAACAAAACACGAAACAGTTAATAACTAATTTATTAAATAAAGCAATTAATTAACACTAACATTTAACACTAGAAAATTTACAAAACTTAATCCTAATTTATGTTAACAGCCGAGCGAAAGTTTATGACGCGACTTTAACGCCGAACTTCCCAACGATGAATCCTTTTCTCCATTCACCGGCCGCGTTTTATAAGCCGGGGTTGTTTATCTCGAACATTCGAGTGCGCGGCCGAAAAGTCTAGTTTATTCTGCCGGCAGCACTTTCTCGACTGTCGCCTAAGATGCGTCGACTGACGGTTGTGATGCAGGAGACCGTTTGATGCCGGCTGGTGTCGACGGATCATTACAATATGTAGGCATGCACACATAATCAATAACTTTGATATTGTTATTTATGAGAATATAAGGGAGCAAGAGAATGTAAATCATGTATTTGCACATTTAGGCAATATGGCACGACAAAATGTAATTGACAGATATTTTTGGTAAATATTAATTAGATTTAAGTTAATTTTCCTTTATACAGTGACCGTTAAAAAGTTCGCACCATTTTTGATTTCTTAATAGTATTGTTCAAATAACCCCTATTTAGCCTAAGCAGACCGAAAATTACAAGAATTGCAGGCACTTTTTAGTTTAGATCCGTTTAATATCCACACTTATAAAATCGATATTTTTCATAGTAGCCACGAAATATTTAAAGTCGATTTTATAAGTGCGGATATTAAACGGATCTAAACTAATTTTATGTAAAACAAGCGTTGCATCAGAAACGTGAAAAATCGTGTCAAATTTCTTGTGCATGTAACACTTAAGAACCTAAGAGCAAATTTGATTCTTTTAAATTTTTTTATGGATATAAACGAGTAAGCTAACCACTCCTGAGAGATAAATACCAAATGCCCATCACATCTTGAACAAAATTGAGAAAATGAAAAACCTTTTTCTTGAAATATTACGCCTCAGAAAATTTTGTACCAAGCAACACATTTTGCAATAACTTATCGGATCCTACTAAAATTTTGTCTAATATGTCCAACAATTTCAAATTATAACACTTTTTTAATTTTAAATAGATGCCATTTTTAGCCACACTAAGAATTGTTCACCGGATCTGTCCTCTTTATATTTGCCACAAGCCAGTTATCCCTGTGGTAACTTTTCTGACACCTCTTGCTGAAAACTCTTCAAGCCAAAAGGATCGATAGGCCGTGCTTTCGCAGTCCCTATGCGTACTGAACATCGGGATCAAGCCAGCTTTTGCCCTTTTGCTCTACGCGAGGTTTCTGTCCTCGCTGAGCTGGCTTTAGGACACCTGCGTTATTCTTTGACAGATGTACCGCCCCAGTCAAACTCCCCGCCTGGCAGTGTCCTCGAATCGGATCACGCGGGAGCATGTGTCGGCGACCCGCACGCGGACCCGCGAGGAGTCCGCGGCCTCACGCCGCTCTGCGCGGTTGGCGCGAGAATACCGTGACTGCCGCCGCGTAAGCGGACGGCTCACGCGTTCCGCCTCACCGAGTAAGTAAAGAAACGATGAAAGTAGTGGTATTTCACCGGCGACGTTTCCGTCTCCCACTTATGCTACACTTCTCATGTCTCCTTACATTGCCAGACTAGAGTCAAGCTCAACAGGGTCTTCTTTCCCCGCTAATTTTTCCAAGCCCGTTCCCTTGGCAATGGTTTCGCTAGATAGTAGGTAGGGACAGACAGACAGACCAGCTCCCTAATCATACCCTAAACGCTACGAGCGGCACCTGAGCGAGTTAACCCTTCTCCGCTCGGGCCCCGACCAGAGCCATCGGATTGAGATACGCCCAATCAACGCGCAGGGCAGCCCACCTTTCGGTGGCGGCGGAGGTGAGGAGCGTTTGATGGGAGACCGGCCGTGGGCAGGTTCCCTGTACGGAGTTGAACTGCTCGGACGAAGTCCCAACCCATCCAGCCGCGAGGTGTTTCTTGAAGCCAGGAGCGACTGGAGGAATCGTGAGCCCCGTCTTGGAGCCCTCTGCTGAATGGTCGGGCGATAATCATTTCCCTCCAGTAAGGATCGGGATGACCCTTACTCGCCAGATGTTTGATGCGGGAAAGGAAAGAGCCGGTCGGTCCCCGGGACCGAAGGAGAAGCGCTGTGATGTTGTCAGAGAGTCATAGTTACTCCCGCCGTTTACCCGCGCTTGCTTGAATTTCTTCACGTTGACATTCAGAGCACTGGGCAGAAATCACATTGCGTCAACACCCGCTGGGGCCATCGCAATGTTTTGTTTTAATTAGACAATCGGATTCCCCGAATCCGTGCCAGTTCTGAGCTGACCGTTGAATGGCGGCCGAAGAGGACACCTAAGGGCGGCGCGAACCGTCCGAAGGGCCTCGCAGCAAGGAAGTTCCGCGGGAGGCCAAGGCACGGGACCGAGCTCGGATCGAACATGCACAAACTATTGGTGCAAAAAGTTTTTTAGAAAAATCAATAATAAAAATTTTTCCCATATGGTGCGAACTTTTTGGCGGTCAGCTATACTATTAATAAATAGTATAGCTGTTTATTGTAGGCATTTATTGTATAGAAGTTTGTTTTTATTTGCCAAGGTTAGATGAAAGAGCAGAAGTAGAATATGTCATTCTACAACTGAATCTCGCCTTGTGTTTGTGTCTTGCGATGCTATTATCCTATAGTCTGTTTATTCAACAGATATAGTAATAAAATCAATTAGGAGGAGTTTCATGTGCAGTATCTTATAGTGCAGAAGGTGGTTTTACAAAGTAACACACAATTTCAAGTTGTACCTTCAATATTTGATAAGTATCACCAATACCAATTCGTTATTTAAGTTGTGTGGGTTACTGTGGGAGTGTTTATTAGCGAAAAACGCTCTTGTAAACAGGGATAAGAAATTCTCCAATTCTTTTGGGAAGCAAAGAAAAATTTTATTACTCTCCGATAGTTATGGACGAGGAATGGGCGAGATGTTGTACAATACTCTACGCACTCCTGACTTCTCCGTAGAGAATTTTTGTAAGCCAACGCGAAACAATAAGAAACAAAAATGACTTAATAAAAACATTTGACGAGAACGATTTCGTATTTATTTTAAGTGGAGCGAATGATATTAATGAAAAAGGGCTCCATCCGTATGTACAACATATAATTACCTTAATAAATTCTTGCAGTAACACAAATCTTGTAATTTGCTCGATACCATATCGATACAAAACGAGCATCTCAATAATATTGCGTTTAAAATCAACAGCAGATATAAAAAACAAACCACACCCATTTTTCCCAATTTGAAATGCATTGACTTCCGGTCGAGTTTTCTGCCGCGTCTGTGCCCGTGGTAAAGAGAGAGATGGAGCTCGAGAGAAAGAGACGGAGACAACGTAGTTCGGGCGTCCGTCCGCCAGATGCCTGCGGCGCTGCTGCTATTTTTGTCGTCGGAACGTTAGTTCGGAAATTATTCGCCAGATGCCTGCGGCGCTACTGCTACTTTCGTCGTCGGAACGTTAGTTCGGAAATAGTCCGCCGGGTGTCGCCACCGGCGCCTCGCCGCGGAATTTTTTCCTCCGTCCGGAGAGATTCGAACCCGTTCCTCGGCATTCGTGAGCCGTCCACCTAAGCCGGTCGACCGTTGAGTCAGCTGCTCGTATCAGTTCGAGATGTGTAATATGAACGACGCGGCGAATGATGTCCTTTTTTTTCGTCGAACACGGATGCCATGTTGGTTGCGTCATTTTTTTTTCTCGGTCCGGAGAGAGATTCGAACTCGTTCCTCGGCGTTCGTGAGCCGTCCACCTAAGCTGCTCGACCGTTGAGTCAGTTGCTCGTATCAGTTCGAGATGTGTAATAAGAACGACGCGCGGCGAAGGATGTCGTTTTTTTTCGTCGAACGCGGATGCGATATTGGTTGCGTCTGGCGGTGTCTATCTAGTGACGAGTTGCGAAAGGACGTCCGGTGTGGGTTTTTGTTTGCAAAAAGAATATCCATCTGTTGACGAATTGCACGGCGGCGGCGTCGCGGGAATTTCGAAAAAATGTAGCGATGGTCCTCGAGTCGCATGGGCGTGGGCATTTCCGTGAGCTGAAGCGGGCGAACAACGATGACGGCGTGCGTGTTAAAATTCTAAAAATAAAAGATGCATTTTACTTACGTATGAAGTTTATTACTATGAAAAAAACTTATATTCATAACTTGATAATAAATATTTACAAATTACATTTGTGTTAGTCATGGAACAAATACTGTAATTATTTGTGTGATGCAGCAAGATGAATTTCTGTTGTTTAAATTCGGACAGTCAGAATCGGATTCCAGGTTTACGATTTCTATCGCTGGTAAATGCTCTTGGAGGAAATTTGCTTTTTGGTGACCTTTTACTTAGATTCACTGATATCCGTGTGTAAATTAATGAAGAATATTCTTCACTTGTCTGTAATGAATGTAACCGTCAGAGTAGCGCAGATAATGATAATTATTTTCCAGCCAAATAATTTGTCTTTTATGTTCCTTTTTTAATTTATTGAAACGAACGTCGGGTGGGCCGAATACGAAATGTGCTATGCCACACGCGTCTCTGATTGCCAATTCTTTTACCACAAAACGTTCCAATTGGAATCCTTCTATATCAATAACTAGCGATTTTACGTTTGCTTCTTTCTTGCACAATTCGTGCTTCCGGAGTAGAATAGGATCGAGAATTTTCGATAATTTCTTAATACGTTGGCGGAAACGGATTCTGTCGCGTGCGTTTTGCATCCAGTTATTATCTTGCTCTTCTTCTTCATCATTCGCGTTAAATTCTATTACAACGCCCGGTTCTTTGGCAAATGTTACGTTTTTCTTCATAATTTCGCGTACACTCACCTCTCGATGAAGCAAACGCAAGGACTGAGAGAAAATGCACTCGGCCTCCTTTCGTTTAGAGTGGAGGGGAAAATAAAAGCACTCATTGTTTAAAAAATTATACGTATATATTTCAGATAATTAAATATATTAAAATAATATATTTTGTTTAAATTATATCGCTAACAATATTCGTTGCAGGGTTATATTCAACGATTTTATAGTGGATAATTAGACAGTATGCGACCATATCCGCCTTAAATTCCTGTTCGCTCTCTAATTCTAATTTAATGTCGACAGATGAAGATTTTACGGACTCGTTCTGTTTCGAACAGTCTATAACGTAGAGAGCTTTCTTCTTGAATTCCGCCAAATTTAGAATCGGTTCGTTGCCACGTCCGTAATAACTGTTTTGAAAATCTGCGTACATCAGATGAGCAATGCCAAATTTATTTTTACTCATTTCGAGATTTAAATTTTTATACGGATAACTTTCAGAATTGAGGTGTAATTTAATATTTCGAATGTGTGCGTGATCAAATTCTGACGCGTTTTTAGTAGGTTTGTCTTTTCTAGCGTCTTGAAAAGCGACGATAACATACCTAGGTTTTTCTAAATTCGTAGACGTTCTTATTGGCCACACATCATTAAGGGTTGGGCGCATGCTTAGTAATTCACGTAATTCCCATTGTCGATAAGGAATGAAAATAGATTTTGACTCTTGTAAAAACTGTAGCATTTTCAATTTCATCTCGTTATTGAGCGTAATGTGCGGCATGTGCCATTCGATTTTTTTCTAAGCTTATGCTTACTGTTTTCGTCCCCGTACTCATGTAATAATTATTGTCACTTCTGGAACGAAGTAATATTATTTCTTGTTTGGCGTTCATTATGATTTTCTTGTAGTCCTCGCAGAAGCCGAGCAGAAATTTTAACGGTATGCATGCCATAAATTTATCATCTAATAATGTCGGATGTTGGTCCTGAAAGGGCACCCATCCGGCCACTTGCAATACCTTACTTTCCGCGTCGTTATAGGATAGGTACGCCTTAATGGTAGTAGTCACGCCTACATCTCGCACTTTATCTATTTTCTTACCTCACAAAATCTTCTAAGCGGACACTAAATCGCACAACTATAGACTTTACGTTTCGCAGTCGTTCGACTGCTTCTGACGAAGCAGTCGAACGACTATAGTTGTGCGATTTAGTGTCCGCTTAGAAGATTTTGTGATACAAATTTCATCGGACAAGAACCAACTGTAAATATTTTCTTACCGTCGATTTCGTATCGGATCTCTTCAAAAAGGAATGAATAAGGGTTATTTGTCAGTCGACACTCACCGATACCTTCGTCGCTCGGCTTGAAAGTTCCCTCGATGTACAGATAACTTTTGTGCGGATAGGTGTAAATATCTTGATGATTGATTAAGATTCTCACTTCGTCGTTGTTGTTAAAATTCTTGTACGTCGGAGAATACCAGTGAAATTGCTTCTTAACGATAACTTCGTCGAAGTCGAGTCCTTCGGAGAGATGCAACATTACAATACAACAACAATATATTGCTCGATGTTAACCTTTGGGGAGCTGTCTTCTGAATGATGAATTCTGCGGGCTTGTTTTGTATATTATTATTACTGTTACTGTTATTTTTGTCGTGGAAACACAGACTCATCACTTCACATTTGCTTTTTCAATTCCAGACTGATTCGAACTTGTTCACCTCTTAAATTTATGAACGATCCGTTCTGATCGAGTAACGATAACGTAATGTTATTAATCTTGTGCACTCTTACAGGTGAATAGACGATGTTGCTGGGATTAATATTTATGCTGCAACCGGGATCAACGGACCGTGAAAATTCAAAAACCGTATGCGACATATTTTCGTTGTAAAACGAATCGGTAGTAACGTTACATTCCACACGGATTGTCGTCACCTTTATAATTTCCACTGGTAAATCCGATTGATGTAATAAATTCGGTTCTAATATTTTCGGCGAGAAGCCCAACATACGGCCTATCGAATCTGGTTTTTCAAAATCGATCTTAAACATGCACTTAATTTCACACTTTAGCGTATTGTTGTTCGGTTTTAGCGAAAGCGTATCATTTAATTCTGTCTGCAGGAATTTCTCCAGATCCTCCACTTCGTAGGAGCCCATTGGAATTTCGATAATCTTGCCGTCGCCGTAATAAAATTTGTTATTCTTTCGCTCTTCAACGTTAGGCACAGTATTGTAGGTGTAAAGACTTAGTAATCCGATTTGATATTCGTAACGGGGATCCAGTTCTATAGGCGGGTAATAATTTGCCGAAAGTACGCTACTGTTGCCCACCAATGTGAACGTTCTCGACATGACTGCGTATTTTTTTCCTATGCTTTGCCCTCTTTATGTAAATATTCTAAACACAGATGTCCACAATTGTTGGCGTTGAATTTTTGATATCTCTTGTGATTGTAGATTATTCGATTGTCCTCAAAATATCGAATCACTTCCGACGGCGGAGGAAGATTTCCAAAACTGTCGCAATACAGCACGTGTTTATTTCTTTCAAAATAAGCGACCCAGTGCATTCCGGGACCGTTTTTCGAATCTAAATTTATTATGCCGCTTTCGAATTTACGAGGTTTTCTAGGTAAATCGTCACGCATAAAGACGCCTCTGAAATGTGGCACGTTTTTGTTTGCAAATTTCGCCAGATGGAAATCGGTCAGGGCTGTTCGGGGCAGTCTATCAATTAGTTTTTTTGTTGTTTCGGTTGACGAATATAGAGACCGAGTCCCTTACGATACGGTTTCAAATATAATCCGTCGCCCTTTTTTCCCAGCGCGATGGTCTCCATTGTTCGATTGTGTCGTTTTGCTTCTTCCAACTTCCTTCTCGCCTCTTTAGCTCTGTCAATTGCGTGTGTAATGCTTGCAGATCCTCCGGCAATGGAACCCGCCGCGTTGAGACCTGCTAACAACGGTATGAGAAATAGTATGACGCCTCCTACTTTCGGAACGGCTATCACTCGAGGTTTTCGAATGTTCTTCTTACCGCCGGCTTGTTTCAGAGCAACCTTGGCCGATGCTCTCGCGAGTTTTATAGTTTCGTTCGCATTCTCCAGACGATCGAATGTTTTGACATTGTTGCGAATTTTCCTGACAACTTCTCCCAAGGCCACTTTACGAGAACTTCCGCCGCCGCCGTCGTAACCACTTCCGAGTTTTCGTTTGATTTTCATTGGAGAAGTAACAGCAAGAGACGCTATTCTTTCTCCGGGTTTTGCGTCTTTCGATTTAACGCGATTCCAAGTGCGCTCTTCTAGCTTCTTGTTTGCCAAATGTCTGTTTGGTTAATCTTTGTACCTGGAGTACGCTATATCGTGTTCTTTGCAGGTCGATCTAATTCGTTAATGCCGGCGTCTCCGCGTTCCAAATGTTCTTTTAATTTCGTACCGGGTCCGCAGAATTGGTAACATCCGGGTAGATGCAATTCGAACGGTAATTTATTGATGAGAGAATTTAAGAGACCTGCACCACTACGCGTAGTCTTTTGGTCTGAGAGACTGTTCAGCAGAAGCAGAAGTTAAATTTATATATAGTCGTGCGCGCGTACGTGAAACATGCGAATTATCAAGCAGGCGCATAAGCTTCCCGTAATGAAAATGAATTTTTTGTGCGAAGAGACAGAATTGAACCGTCACCCTTTATTACCCTCAACGATCAGATGTCTCGTTGCGGGAATGTCAAATTCTGGAAAAACCAACATCGCGATTTCTTTGACCGTCCATCCGAATGGTTTGTTCTTCGAAAATGTCTACGTTTACTTCAAGTTCCTGTAACAACCGAAATATCGAGCATTGGAGCAAATTCTAAGTGAAGTGAAAGAAGTAAACTACTTTGCGTTCTAGGACAACGAAGAAATACTGAATCCGGAGGATGCAAAAGAGAGTTCGGTTTTCATATTCGACGACGTCGCTTGCGATAAGCAAGATAAGATACGAGATTATTTAGTATGGGTCGTAATAAAAGGATTAACGTTGGATTTCACAAACGTCACTTAACTTTAATCATCGATTAAGAATAAACAATCCTATACCTTCAACACATGTAACCATGGCAACGTTTACTTTTAACGGATGATTAAATTTAAGTAACGTTTGTGAAATCCACCATAATTGTTTTAACTCTGTCAAACTTACACCCGAATTCTTAAACATTTAAGTCGCGACAACGCTAATTGGAAGAACTGATTTCAACTGCTCGGAAACGGATATTAACCGGTGGAAGAACTGGGCCCAGGCAACTAAAACAGTTTCAGAACTGCTCGGAAACGGATATTAACCGGTGGAAGAACTGGACCGGACAACTAAAACAGCTTTACAACTGGTTTTAAATGCTCGGAAATGGTTTCGAACCGGCCAATTGGTTTAAGAATGGACAAAAAGAAGAAAATGAAATTAGAAATTATCAAAGCAAGTAAAGCAATAAGAAACAAGTATCTGGCTTTGAAAAGAGGTAAATTGGAACGAGACTATGAGCTGGCGGAAAAGTATAAACCGATCACCAAGTCTCTCAAAGAACTTGAGCGAACGGTAAAAACTGAAAAAGATTCCGGTTATTTCTTATCTGTAAAGAAATCTGTCGACGATAGCTTGGCGGAACCAGAAGAGAAACTGCAAAAGCAAGGTCGGTCTTCCACAATCAGAAGCTGAATCGGAAGCTGTTGCCGGACAACAACAACAACGACAACTGCAAAGGCAACTCAGTCTTCCGCAACCCAGTTTTGTTGAATCGGAAGCTGTTGCCGCATATAATTCGTTTTCGTCCGAGGAGGAAGAAGAAATCGATGAAGAAAGAAGACTTTCCGATTACCAAAATTTATATCAAATAATGTCTCCCACACCTAGAAAGGAATACCTTAAGATGTACGATCCACTTCCTAGATCATACATTGATGGTTTATTAAAAGGCGTCAATAATGAGTACGATAATGTGTACGGCATTCGCTATAACCCTGTTACGGTATAACGACGATAACGACGTGCAATTAAAAAAAAAAGATTTGATAATTAAAGATGTTACATATGTTGGCACACCGGGGCTCTTCAAAAAGCAACCGATTGGTTATAAGACAGAAGATCTTGCCAACTATCATCATATACTAAATCACACGAACGTTCACAGAAGAACCAATAATCCGGCAAAGCAAATAAAGGGAAGTCGAAGTGAAAAATACAGAAGTATAATTCAACCGTTGTTCGAAACAGGATCTCGCGCTAAAACTTGGGGCGATGAAGGATTAGAAATTGAAAATAAACCGTTTCAGTATATAAACTGGGATAATATCAACGAGCTAATGGATCGTCTGAAATTGTTGAAAGCTTCTCAACAGGCAGGACATACGGGCCATAATAACGACATTATTGCGATCATCGAAGAGCTGAAAGAAGCCGATGTTATAGGATGAGTGTCGAAAAATTCGGCAGATATTTACGCAAAACGAAAACAACTCGAGGACCTCCAGGTTTAGGATTTTCTCTCCAAGTGATAAATCCAAGAGACGTGACCAATAAAAAATACGTGGACGAGATAAAGGAAAAAATCAAAAATGATTCTAGGACCTTACAAAATCTACATAATCAAGTTACGGACGTGAAATCGAAAATCGAAGGAATATTTCGATCGCAAGCTAAAACGCTTCCTACCTCGGCGATCTGAAACGAGAGCTAAACGTTATTCAAGAACAAGTAAAGCTGATTAATGTTAGATTAGATAAGCTGGAGCAGCGGTTCGGTGAAGGACATAATAAAATTGCAAGCAATGAGCCAAATTAAACGTGACGTTGTCAATGAGTTACACAAACCTGCGAGAAAAAATTTTTCGAGGAGATCCGTAATTGTAAAGTCTGTGGACGATCTTTGGCAAGCTGATCTGTGCAAATTTATTCCTTATGCGCGTGAAAATAAAGGTTATAATTACATTTTAGTTGCCATAGATTGCTTTTCTAAGTATTTGTGGGCGCAACCGGTGAAAAAGAAGACAGGCGAGCTCGTAACTCAAGCTATGCTTGAAATATTGAATACCGACAAGAGGGCGCCCGCAAATTTACACACCTACGAGGGAAAAGAGTTCTACAATCAAAAGTTTAAAGATTTGACAAATAGATACGGAATAAATCATTATTCAACATTTTCTCCGATAAAGGCTGCCATGGTAGAGAGAGTTAAACGGATAATTAAATAAAATCTGTACAGAGAATTCAGTATGCGCGGCAAATTTAAACGGTTCGATTTATTGCAAACGATTGTGGATAATTACAACGCGAGTGTGCACAGAACAATAGGCATGGCCCCTAAAGATGTGAACAAGACAAATGAAAAGATGCTTTTAGAAACGGTATATAATAAGATTAAAATTGCGGGCAAAGCGAAATTTCGTGTCGGTGATGTCGTTCGCATCAGCAAATATAAAGGAGTATTCGAAAAGGGATTTACTCCGTCGTGTTCCACGGAACTGTTCAAAATCGTTAAAATTCAAGTTACTAATCCCGTTACTTACCTGCTAGAAGACATGTCGAAGCAACCGATTTTGGACGCCTTCTATAACGAAGAACTCCAACGAGCTAAACACGAAGATGTTTATTTAGCGGAAAAAATTTTGAGAAAAAAAGGAGGCAAAGCCTACGTGAAATGGTTCGGCATTCCTGGAATATCTTTGGTTAAACTTCAAATATTGTTTAATTGTATATCGTATGAACGTAGAAATAAATTGATTTGCTTATTTTTAAAGAAAATAGTTTTATTAATTCTTCTGATTACATAGGTACATACTTATTTAAAAACACATTTTATATGGCACATACAAATTATCGTTAACAATATATTGAAGAACAGTGACGTCACGATAAAGGGGTATGTCATTTTTAATCCGTTTTCATAAAAATTGCATTTTATCCTTCTTTACCAGTTTATATAAAGAAATAATGTATAAAATTGGTCCACAAATGATGTATGTAGTAAGTGTATTTAATAGTTGTTACTGCAAAACAAGTCGACGGTGTTCATTAATTAGCCAAAACAAAAAATACTATCAGATTCGACAGGTAAGTATTTTCATTTTAAAGACTTTATTTTACAGAAATTAGTTCCTAGACGTAACATAAATAGTTTAGCTTACAGTCTAATCAGCAAATAACATTATAAATAAAAACATTATCGAATTCACTCTAGAAAAACTCATTTTAATCTAACCTAACTTTACAAGTAAATTCCAAACCTTTGTAAAAGTACTTGCTTTTCGTTTTTTTCGGATATACTTTTCCTGTGACAAAAAGTTTGCTTTTACTTTTGTGTAATTATTTAATAATATATTTATCCAAGTATTTAAAACTTTTTGGTATAATTGTGTTCGATTGCTATTACAAGTAGTGCAAATATCTTTATCAAGTTCAAAAACTTCTAAAGATAATGATTTTAATATCCCCTTTTTAATTTTTAGCCTTCAGGAAGCGGGATTCGAACGGTTCAGACGTTATTGTTTGAAAAATTTGATACAACAAAGTGGCTATATTTAATGATAAATCGGATGGATATTTTAAACTTCCTCGGTTAAGCTTGTGTAAATAATCACTTACTGAGGGTAAGTCGTAAATAATTTCTTTTCTAGAAATGAAATTGTTGATACATTCTTGACAAGTTGTTTTGTTTGTTGCTTTATACCCTACATAACCAGCTATAAATACTAATGTTTGTAAAGTATCATTATTAATTTTAAAATTTGGAAATTCATAAATAATTTGTTCATTGTCTTGTAAAAATAATATATCTTCATCTATGTGATTTTAATCTTTCTCAGCATTTATGTCATCAATTATATTTCTTAACTTTATATTGTGATCACTTAATTTGAGTAAACTATTAATTTTAATTTTTTTTTCAGAGTCAATGATTTGCTGGACAGAAACATTGTAATTGCAACCGCTCATTCTCCGATATTTCCCAAATCTACGCTCTAATACATCAGTTTGAACAGATCCCAACATAACATATGAAAAATTTAAATTATTTAAAAGATAGTCACAAGCTTGAATTAAAGCTTGTGTTGTATGTAGTAGGGCTGAAAATGTTTCGGTACTAAGTTTACCAGATCTTTTAAATCTGTCTATAATGACAATACTTTCCCATACATTCAACCAGTTTGAGAATTCTTTTAAATAATTTAAATTTGCTTGTGTCATGTTTCGAATAGGATCGGCATGAAAATCACGAAGATGTTTTCCTTTTTCTGGATGCTTTACATGCACTGTTGACCACCAATGATGAATTATTTTAATAAATTCTTTTGTTCCTATATTGTTTACAGCAGCAACAAATTTTTCATCAAAAATTTGGAGTTCAAGTTTTACATTTTGCCTCTCTAAATTGTTTGGGAAGCAAGCTTTATAAGTAAGTCCAGGAGCTTGTTTAACAACAGAGAATTTCTCAGATTCATAAATATTAATAATTTCTTGAAATTTGGCTTCCTTTATTTCTAAAGTATTTTCAAAAGAGGGATATAGAAATGTTTTACTTTTTTCATTCAACCAATTATTTCTTATGTTTTTTTAATAAATGAACAGTGTCAAATATTAAACATTTTTTTTTAACTGGTCACAAGGATTTTCAATAAAAATATTTAATTTTTGTCCACCACTTAATTGTGTAAATAATTTAACATTTACTTTATTGTTGTCTGTTATTATGCTGACTACTTCATATCCACAATTATGTAATAAAGTCAAGATTTTGATGGTAGATTCATACAAAAATGTTGAATTAAGGTTTTTCACAGGTAAAAGTGCAACTACATCTTTGTTACTTGAAAGTAAGGACTTTATCATAAAAACCTGAATAGTTGATGCTGCTTGAAAAGTATCACTGTTAGATGCTGCCCCTATGATATTATTGCCTGCGTAACTAATTTTAGGTTTTACATATATTTCATCTAGTAATAAACAAACTTTTTTTCATAGTCTTCAATAGCATGTGCTTTTCGTGTTAAATATAATTTTAAGGATTCATTAATTTCACCATTAATATTATGAAGACTAAATGTTTTTAGATAAAATGGGTTGGGCAACTGTAAAATGTTTTGCTCTCTTAAAAATTTATATGCACCAGGAAAAGTAGATAAACATGTGAAACAAAATAAAAGTAAATCTGTACTATATCTAATTTGTTTGCATGTTCAAAGACGTAACTGTTCAGATATAAATTTAAGTTTAGAATTATTTTGATTGTTCTCTGTAATGCAATCTTCCAATAGGTTACAGCACGTAGTAATTTTTTGTTCAAAAGTTGCTGGTTCTTGTTCATTTAAGAAATTGTTGATGGCAGTTAAAAGATTTTCAAGCTTGTTGTAAGTGTCACAAAGTAATTCTTTTCCTAATATGAAATCGTAATTTCTAAGATTGATTTCCACAGAATTGTGAAATGCTTTCATTGTAAAATTCAAGTCTAAAATAATTGTAAATTCTAAACTTGGTGTTTGTAAGTAATTAATTTTAAAAAAGTAAACATTATTTTCATGCAGATTAACTATCCAGTCCTTGCTAATAATATTTCCTTGTTGTATGGCTAGTAAGATATCATTTAAGTTTTCAATCTTATCATTAGAAAACCAGTGTTCATGCTTCAAATTTTCGCGTTCTACAAAAGCTGCTCTTCTTCTTTCTGGATCTGTTCTTTGGGCAGGTGGGAAGGAAGTTAGATATTGTGGTAGGCTGGGAAAAATTGACGGATAGGCATTTTTTGTTAAAGCCAGTTTCTTTCTGGGCGTTATTAATTCTGTACCTATGATAGATTTTAAGAGTGGAATTTAAGAATTGTAAGGAAAATTAAATTTAGATTGTATAAACAACATACCATCAGGTCTTTTAATTCTATGTTCTTTTAATACGAACTCTTCAGAGAAGTGTTTAATGCAGACACCACTATTTTTTGTAATATTTAATTTCCTAACTGGACTTTTCTTCTTCCATACTTCTAATGTGGTGATGTTGGAGGGAAAGGAAAATATAGGAACATAAGGATCTCCTTTTCGACTGTTGGATAAGCAATCAGGTATACAGCAATATTTCATTTCTAAAAATCAGTTTATTTGTTAACAATATTATTAAAAACTAGGGCTAGGATGAAGCACAAGTCGGTTCATACACCTAAATGTAAGACGCAAGACCTTTTCTGCCGTGCTAAGCAAAAAAAAATTGTATCTGCAAATGACATACTTTTGAAATGTCTTGAGTTTTTTGAAATAGTGCCTGAACTATATAGATATTTCTTTTGAAAAATAGATATTCTATAATTGAAATATACCAATATTGTTTAGTAAATATGTTATAAAGATATGTTTATGATACTTTCAATATGTACTCATACAAAAGAAAACAAAACAGTTCAGGCCAATTTACATTTTACACTTTTGATGATCATCATGGATGATTCATCTGTAGTGAATGGGACGATTGAACCTGAAGCAATTTAGATTTATCAAATTCTTGATTCATTCCAATAGTTTATACAATGGTGGCATCTGAATTATGTGTTGGAATCGAATTAGTGAATAAAGTGTTTGCAGGTGAATGTCGTAAAGTTTTAGCAAGCAAGAAAAACATTTATTATTTCATAAACATTCATAACTTGTATACACTTCAAAAAATAAATTCATGTGGTCATCTTTCTAACGGGACACTATATCTTTTATATCACAAATTCTTTAAAACGGACACTGAAAATGCACACTACCACGTTTTACTATCGTTCGACAAAGCTATCAAAGATAACGAAACATTAAGTGGTAGTGCACATTTTCAGTGTTCGTTTTAAAGAATTTCTGATACAGTTTTCATCAGACAAGAATCTTTCATATTTAAGTTTAAAAAATTAGAAATTTTAAATTACAAACACCAGACAGTAAAGCGATGTGTTCAATCGAGTCTTCACCCTTCTTGTTTACATTTGTTATCCAGTCAGTTCCTTAAAAGTAGGAAACCATTCTATTTTTCCAGTGGTTGCTTATTGATGGTCACTGCAGATTAGTGATGGGGTATTCGAATACCAAGAATTGAAAAGTATTCGATTCTTAAAAGTACTCTCTGTATTCGAATACTCGAGTTTGTACTCGAATATGTACTCAAGTATAATAAATAAACAAGTAAATTGTGAGTATATACATACAACGAATGGCAAAGCCGTCCTGGATGAGTCTCATGTTACATTACAGGCAGCAAAGTTCTAAAACTCAACCTTTAAGCGAAACGTTCGACGTCGAAGACGTTTCCTCGTTTTTTTCGGTCCTCGATACTTGTACTCGGATCAATATTTGATTCGAAGTACTCGAATACCGAGTATTCGATTCTTAAAAGAACTCGATTCTGCCCAACACTACAGAATTTCCATTTAGACTATTCGATGATCATCCAAAACGTAAAATGTAGATTCGCCTTTAAATACATCTTTTTCATTTAGCAGGGCAGTTGTATGGTCTCATGTTGTTCATATTATATTAGAAAACATTCCCCTAAACTTATTATTGAAGTAGCTTTATTGACTGTTGAAATTTTCACAGAGAATTGTAGTGATTTTTTTCATCTGACATTCTAATGCTGTCCGAGAAAAAATTACGTTTTTATGAATATAAGCATACTGCCCTACATTAACGCAAAGGAAATATATAAACTACAAACATGCGTTGCTGAAAAAAAGTAATATTAGTAAAATAAACTTACTCCTTTATTATGTAAACAAGCTTTAAAATATTTAAGATAATAAACTTGTGTCTGACAGTTACCCCTTTACTGTGACGTCACAGCTGAAAACATTTGCTGCCTAAAGGCCTGGACTAGTATTAAGATGGCAATGACAGTGCGATACAACTTACGAAAAATGCATGCGAACAATAAGTGTTTTCATTATCGTTATGCAAAAACAAATTATGATTAAAATCAATTTGCGTTAAGTTTACATATTCCGAGTCGAAAAAATAATCTGCATATTCGTGCGAAATATTTAGCGCAGTTTTCCAGTCGCTGTCTTCAACTTGCCGACGACCTTGATGAAAACAACGAAGTTTGTAATACAGCAACGTCTGATCTTGATTTGTTAAATTTGCGTCAAACATGTTCGAACCTTTCCAAGCAAGCTGAATCCAATTCTTAGGCCAAACGTCATTTTCGTGATCTATACACATGTAACACTCAGTTATGTTCGAATTATTAATGTTTATATAAAACGTATTACCGCGAAAACAACTGCAGCAGCAAGGAAGACCCATTTTCACACGGACGCACTAAAAAATTATTTCTCTCGTTTAGGCACACAGGACATAAATGCAGAGAAATCGGAGGTCCGTCCCACTGCGTTTCGCCGGTGTTATAATGTACATAAATAACAAGGTAATTTCCGCTGCAGTTTTTTATCTTGCTTCAAACGATCGGGTAATCGCTCCCAAATATCAATTAAATTTAACGTAGATTGTTGCAGTAAAATGTATCTGGGAATGTAGGAAATTAGATCCGTATTGATATTGCTCAAACCGAAATTTTGATTGTTATATTCCAATATTTTATCCACGATTTCAAGTATCTCTTCTAACGTTTTCATTGCGACTGACCGACGACGGCTGATCCCATTAAAATCGAGTTTTTATATCTCCCCACGTCGAGTTTTATTTTGTCTACGTGATTTGTCAGCAATTCCAGCAAACAATCGATACTTTCTGAATACCATTGCACGTTAACGTAAGTTTTTCGAGCCTTTTGATGCGGTAACCGACGACATGTAATAATTTACTTAATATTTTAAACATAAATTTATCCAATTCTATTTATGTTTCGCCTTTTTATAATTTTCACTTTAAATTTACCTTTGGACTCGATAAAAAATAATTTGATATCACTGTCGCAAAGCTCGAAATTGGAAATCGTCTTTGTGTCTTCCTCCGTGGACGCACATTGTTGGCACCTCGTACATTTTAATTTCAGATGATCTTCCATGCGAGGAAAGTATTCGATGAATTGATTCCACTCGTCGCCGTTAAACGTTAAACATTTTGGTTTTGAGCTGTAGATACGTTAGTTTTACCAACGGTTTAAAATTATTCATTGCACTGAGTCCCGTTGAAATTTTTGCAGATCTGCTTAGCTTGTAAGATACCTCGCTAACAAAACGAAAATCACTATTTCGTCTGCATTCTTGCAGAAACTTTCCAGAAACTCTAACGACGATGATGCCATTTTCAGATGTACTTGTACTTATTACGCACGCCGCGAAACTAAACGATCTAAAATAAGGAGGAGAGAAAAAATGTGAGCGTAACGCGGTGATATTTTGATTTAAAAAAATGTTAAATATTTTTGTAAGTTATGAAATAAATATTTTACTTTTTTTAACCAAAATATCATCCCGTATACGTTTCTTAATTCTTCACCTCGAGTTATGAAACACCCTGTATTTTTAATTTTAAATCTAATTTTGAATCTAATTTTAAATCTAATTACTCATTGCATTGCAATTTAATGATAAGGAAAATGCGCGTGCATTCTGCTAACTACTGCACTTTAGTTTGTGTCGCCTGTCCTTATAGAAAAGACTTCATTTTACGTTTCTCTGTGCGTGTTAATTATGGATACCATTTCGAATATAAATATTGCTACTTCGTTAAAATCATTACCTATTAAGAAGTTGTCGGAGCTGGAAATCGACCGCAAGAATCCGTTGTCGGATTTAAAATATGTGAAAACGAAATTTGGAAAATCATTGCTGGCGGGACTCGATCAAGGTTTGTTGTGTTTCTGCCTCATCGATTTAACAAGGCCATACCCGATGATAAGATAGGTGACGTGTTGTCTTCGCAATGCGGCTTGATTTACAAAGGATTAGTGAAATTAGCCAGCAAACCTCAGCTGGCTTACGACGTCGAATTTGAGAAATATTAAAAATACAAGTAAGTACAAAATTTATTATCTTATTTCAAGTCGCTAAATTAGTATCTTTTTTTTCAGTTCGTTAATGTAAAAAAATATTTAAACGATTAGCTTAGTTATAAACATAATTTTAAAATTAGATTATTATTAAACGTTGAAATGGATTTACGAGAATATTTAAATGTGTTTCGCTTATTAGATGAGTGCGCCGATAAATTAGATGCTTATAAAATTGCAAAACTAAACAAAAAAAAATTAAAACATTAAACGAGCTAATGAGAAATTGTTCGTCGGTGCACGATAAGAAACAAATTGAAAGCTTAATTGCAAAATTACATTCATTCGACGTAAAACTGGAATTAAAAATTAAAACGTTGCCGATTGGTCGAGGTTTAAGAACACGTCGTCGTCCCCAAAGAAACGGAACAGAACGGAGAATTAATAAAATCAACCGAATTCAGTGGAAGGATGTAAGTTTTAAATTAAATGCATACGTATTTTTTTAATTTAGTTTTTTTTTTTAATTTACAGCTGCAGTCTGCATTTAGAAGCAGAATTCGTACCGGAGTAATAATCAATAAAACTCATACACAACCGGGAACCTTTTTCCTAGACGCCTCGTCTCTGATTAGAACTCGAATCGGAAAACAATTGGCGAAACTCCCTCGATGAAGATAAATTTGGTATTTTGCGGTGAATTTGTAAAACCTCAAACCGATGTCTCGGAATATAAGTTTTTCAATACCAAAAATCACATGATCAATATTGGAGCAACTCTAGACGAAATTTTAAACGAATTGTTTAACGAAATCATGGTGCAGGTAAGTTTAAAACAAAATAAGCTGTCAGATATTAATTTTAATTTTTTTCAATTTCTTATCAGCTTTCCGAGTTTCAAGGAAGGGACAGCGGTTGGAGTTTATCGGCAATCGTGGACCTGGTCGTGGCGTTTTGCAAGTACACGCCGTTGAGAGGAGAAAGAGGAGGAAAGAAAGATAACGGTAGCGCTTACGTGAACCTGCCGGACGAACTTCGGCGAAAAAGTAACGTCATATTGAATATCAAAAATCAAGACCGACGATGCTTCGCGTATTATCTTTTGGACCACCTATTTCCAGCGAGAAACGGTCAAGATGCGTGCGATCCTTCTACGTATCGTCAAAATATATACGATTTTTTTAATTTTAAAGGTATATGTTTTCCTGTAAATCTGTGCGACTTGCAGAAATTCTAAAACGCCAATAAATTTATTTCAATTAACGTATACGGTTATGAAAACAAGAGCATCATTGGTCCGCTTTATCATACAAAAAATGTCAAAAACTGCCACGTCAATTTATTATATTTAAAGAAAAATCAATGCGTAGGTCATTTTTGTCTCATTAAAAATTTATCAGAACTGTGCAGATATCAAATTTCATCAAATATGCGTGTCAAGTTCATTTGCGATCGCTGCTTGTGTTATTTTTCATCCAAGGACAAATTAAATCGTCATATGTCACATTGCTCGCGTCATGAGGCCGTAAAAATTGAATTACCTAAAGACGGAGAAAACATTTTTAAATTCAAACAATTTGCAGCCACCATGCCTTTGCCGTTTGTCATTTACGCGGACTTCGAAGCTCTAAAAACCTATTCATTCCTGTGACGATGCTTTAGAAAAAGCATTCACGAACGCCTATCAACGGCACGAAGCCTTTAGCGTTGCATATTTAACAGTCTGATCTTACGATGATCGACTAAATCATTTTGAAATTTACCGCGGGGAAAATCCGGCTGACTGGTTCGTAAACAAATTATTAGGAGAAGCAACAAATATTCAAGAAATATTAAAAAATCACGTTAACGTTCCTATGAAAGATTTAACGTTCGAAGAATCTACGGCAAATGCAAATGCCGAAAAGTGTGAGATTTGTGATTCTAACTTTAACGAAAATAATGCTAAAACTTATCACCACGACCATTTTACCGGGAACTATATTGCAGCTTTGTGCAATAATTGTAATTTACAATGTCGCGTTAAAAATATTACTCCCGTGATTTTACACAATTTATCTCATTACGATAGTCACTTTATAATAGAAGCTCTGGCAAATGTAAACGATGAAAATGTCGAAATTTTACCAAACACAACTGAAACTTACATATCGTTCTCGAAAAGGGTAGGCGATGTGAAATTACGTTTCTTAGATTCGTTTCGTTTCATGCCCTCGTCTCTTGAAACATTAGCGAAAAATTTGAAACCAGAACAAATAAACAAACAAACAAACAAAGTTCGTACAAAAAGCGTTTCCGAATCCGGATTCTTATAAATTAGTAACTCGTAAAGGATATTTTCCATATGATTACGTGAATTCTGTTGACAAATTGGAAGAGACAAGTCTTCCCGATAAATCGCTATTTTATAATGAATTACATGGCGAAAACGTCAACGATGAGGATTACCAGCACGCCGTAAACGTTTGGCAACATTTTCAATGTAAAGCTCTCGGTGAATACGCGGACTTGTATTTAAAAATTGACGTATTTCTATTGGCAGACATTTTTGAAAATTTTAGAAAATTGACGTTCAAAACTTACGGGTTAGATGCGTGTGGATTTTTCACAGTTCCGGGCCTATAATTTTCGGCGGCTCTTAAAACAACAAAAATTAAACTTCCCCTTTTACAAGACATCGATATGATTTTATTTATAGAAAAAGGTTTACGTAGCGGTATAACTCAAGTTAATTCCCGATATGCAAAAGCGAATTCTATACACATGGGAACCAATTTCGACCCTGATATGGAAATTAGCGAAATTATTTACGTAGACGCGAACGGACTTTATTCTTACGCGATAACGACAAAATTACCATGCGACAACATCAGCTGGGTAAGTGACGAAAAATTAACGAATCTTTTAGAAATGCTCAGTACAACCGACACTGACTGTTCGATATATTACGGGGATGAAACGGGTAAATCTTGTATTTTAGAAGTTAACTTAGAATTGTTAGATTTGTTAACAAAACTTCAATCTACAAAGTGACTAACGCGTTTTTCAAAATTCGATCTGGAAGTATTTTTACTATCGCTGTAAAGTTCAACTACAATTTTTCAATGTTAATTATTTTTTTCTTAATTATCAGATGATGATAGAGAAATTTCCTATGGTCACTTTGTAGTGCTAGTTGTCAGGTATATAGAAAAAAAAAAGAATTAATTATATTCAGAAATAAAGTCTCTATGAATTCGCACGTTTTAATGGTTTTCGTATATGGAGTTATTTCGTAAGATTGCTCTTAATTAAGAGCGATCTTTCTTGTTCAGATGCGACTGATTTTAGCCATTTTCCCGTTATCCATTTTGCGCACACGAACGTATAGTCGTGCGCAGCTACAACTTGACAGTTCTATGAGCCTTATATCTTCAAACCTCACCCTTCAAATCTTATGTGTTTTAAGGGTGAGGTTTGCGTGCAGGAGATGCATTTTAGGTACGCATGAGTGTTTCCAAAAGCGCAAGGAATCGCGTAGCACATATTTATATTTATGCAGGTTTCCATGCATTGATCACTTTTTAAAAGCAAATATGCTTGAAAATCATAGCTGACGGGGAAACGCCTATTTTTTGTTCCTGAAACATATTTCTGATGATATGGGAAGTGATATATTTTAAAATCTCTGAAATCTATAACGCGTAAATAATTAGGGGCTGACTATTGGAAATTATTTATTTTAAGGCGATTTCGTTCGGAGCGCTTTGATTGTTCTATTTTTCTCACTCTTAATTTTATTGTGATTTTATTGTGAAATTCATTCACATATTAGCTGTTTTTTTTCGCTGAAAAGTTTGAATCGTGATTCGAATAATTTTCCGTTACCCGCTCTGGGTCTGAATGCATTTCAATCCAAACGGATCGTTAAATTGAAAGACTGAAAGGGGAAATGGGATTACCGACCGGGATTGAAATTTCATGAAGATCCATTTGCAAGAGAGCATCCATCTTTGAATCTAAACGCGTTATGTTGCGTTTGGATCAAACGAAAGAAAGCAGCTAATGTCGAGCATAATTTTTAGGTTAGTTTCGGAATTTTTCGATGTTCAGTGGTGCAGCAAGTGTAATATTAGTATACGTATAATTCCTTTCAAGTTCTTTTAGTCATAGAACTCCAGCGTATAGAATACAATTGACATTTCTCGAATCTTATTCAGTTAAATGTAGGAAGGGCTGTGGTGAAAGTTGAAGACTTTCTTTGTTTCTTAACCCTTCTTACTTTAGTAGCGTATATTTAGTGGGAAATTTAACCAAGCATGTTAAACAAAATGAAATTTAGATAATTTTGAAAAACTAAGGTAACGTAACGTAATTCGCTGCCACCACCGGAGTTTTACGGGAATTCCGGGCCCTATTATGCTTAATTAAATTACCTGGCCGATTAATAACACTTCGGAAGTGAGTTCTTGGGCTGGAACTGTGCAAGCGCGCAATATAACCGCAATCTACCCTAATAGAAATCAAAGACGTGGAGAGTATATTGATTAAGATAAAAAAATAGTACATCTTTGGTTTCCCTCGGAGGGGGTCACAATGTTAAATTAATGGCAAGTATCAATAAAAAATTTAGAATAACAAAGCACCTACCAGGTAGGGGTTTCGAGGTGGATCCCAGCAGCAGAGAGGACTCGATCAGCTTTTAGTTCCCTTTTGAATTTGGGGGGGCTGGAAGGTCGGCTGGATTCTCTTTTGGGGGTGGACTCGGCCAGAGGGATTCTTGGGCCGTCGCACTCACCCACACCAATAAATTTAGACACTTGACTCGCGTTCTAATAGATTTGCGTTAATTTAAGTAAAAGTTTCCGGGACGTAAAGAGAATACTAATTGAGAGGGACAATAAATTATTGAAGAATTTTGATAAAAATTTTGAATGTCACAAAGGGAACGCGACTGTTCGCAGAGATGACTTGGTGAACATTAATTAATTTTTCTAAAACTCCTCTCCCCCTCGGGCCATTGTTTACAAATTCAAAATCCTCCCTCTCTTAAATTTTTCCCTGGAGATATGCTGCGCTCTCGTGGCGAGCCATTTAACTTTTGTTTAAGACGCAAATTTTGATCATCGAAGGGACTCGGGTTGCCTTAAGTTAAGGTGGTCTTTTGTCCGCTTTTCGATCAGCGTTTATCGGCCCACGTAGGCGTCCGCTCTTTGGTCTCACGCGATACTTGCCGGGATGTTTATTTTACGATAATCTTAATGGGCTTTATTTAGGAGGGCTTCTTATGTTGAGACTAACTCGCCTTCAAGACCTAGGAATGTTTATATTAAGATTAACTTTGAAATTCTTCAACGGATAAGGTAGAAGTAACTGATTTTAGTTTAATAAATTTGAATTCAAATTTCCGGCCGTTTACATAAATTTAGGGTCCGCTTATCGATGCTAGGTTAAATTCATCTTTCAGTTTGTTACCAATGGCAACAATTATGAAAGTATACGTTGCCATTGGTAACAAACTGAAAGATAAATTTAACCTAGCATCGACAAACCGACCCTAAATGTAGTAAGTCTGTTATAATTTTATAAACAATGATTGGTTTGTGCGCGTTCCAGAATATTGTAAAACGCTTGTGTGCGTTTATGACTTACCGCGGCCACATTTAGTGACCAGATAGGATAAGAAACTAATGTTACTATAACTCCTGATATTCTTAACTCGTTGGCCAAAGCCGTATTTCAAATTTTTGTTGAAAACCATTTATTTGCTAATAATGCATCTATTTAATAATAGATACTATTAATTTGGGTACTATTAATTTGTCGCCGCCTGGTGTTCGTTTCCAAAATTAACGCATCTGGTCTCCAAAAACTGGTTGTCAGATTTTATTCAAGGATGGGCTAACTAGATGTATATAAACAAGGGTAATACTGTTCCGTCGCTTGTGGGCACAGAGAGTGTTATGGAACTTTTGGAACAATCCAGCTCCTCAAATGTACAAGAAATCTATTCCTAAAATATCCCATTGATTTTCCTATGCAGATTGGTGGTGAAGAAGTTGTTGGCAGAGCTGATGTTCAGGTAATTAAGGACGCCTTTGAAACGGACAAGAGTGAAACAAGATTTCGATGTGTCCCGAAGTTAACGTCAGAACATTTAGCTCCCAACTCATTCGCAAAAATGAGAGTGTCATTGGCGGCACAGCTCTTTAGCCATTCTGTCGCATGTCTAATTTTCTACAATATATCTCGAGGTAAGTTCAGAATCTACACACAATCTTTATAATTTCATGAAACATAAAATTAGTAAGTTTTAACTATTAATTTCCGACATGTATTATTGCTTAATTCCACTTTTTAAATATCACTCATATTAAATTAAATTTTTTTTTTAGAAAGTTATTAGAGTCGTTTGAACAAATAGCGGTAGATTTACAATAGCTAATAATATCATTTTTAATAGGCTCCCAATTTTTAAGAAAACGTTTGTACTACACGTGTTACCGCTTCGTCAGAAGTGAAAAATTTTTCACTTCTGACGAAGCGGTCGAACGACTGCGAAACGTAAAGTGTAAAGTGCGCGATTTAGTGTCCGCTTAAAAGATTTTGTGATACAAATTTCATCGGACAAGAACCAACTGTAAATCTCAAATTGTAAATATACTTTTTTTTTCCACAGATCAGTGGCGCTTTGTTGGCTACGCCAGTAGAACCATGCCGCCCTCACAAAAAGGCTGGTTGGCAAATTTCACGGCAATGACTGGAATCTGGAAGAAGTGTGAAACTATGGGGCTGAACCATCTACGGACACACAGCGTAAACCAGAATGCACTGGAGAATACAGGCAAATTCACGAAGCAAGAGTAATATGTCATAGCTAGCAATGACGTCAGAATAAGCCGATATTGCCAGAAATAGTGGCGCCAAATACGAATTTAAATAAACCGTCATGTAATAAGAACGGCAAAAAATTCTTTCAACTAGTTACTCAAATAATTACAATGAGTCGAACTTTTTTGGATTGTTAAAATTTTAACGTCTCAATGGTTCAAAGGGTGTGCACGAAAATTACTCAAAACAGCTCGGTGAATGAATTCCTAATTTATTTTATGACAGACTATTTTTCTGACATGCTTTTATTTTCACTAACAAAAAACTAACTACCAAAATGAAAACAAAAGTAATAACACAAACAGCCAACGCCGACCGTTGAACTACTGATGCTACATCGAGAGATACAGAGATGCTACAGACTCCCCCTCTGGCTCTGAAGTCGTCCCGACGAGGAAGCCAGATAACCGCTCTTGGTTGGACGTCCTCGTCTCTTCCGGGGTAGGACGGGTTCCATCGGAGCCGAGTCGTATCCGGCACTGAAATGATAAAGGTCACTGCTGTGGAACTTGCCCATTGCTCTCCCGGTGATATCCTCGATCTCGTACGTAGTGGGGCTGTATTGACGTCGGATATAGTACGGGCCATCTCGTTTGGGGGCGAACTTGGCAGTAAAACCTTTCTTGGCGTTACTGAGAGTATGGCACCTAACTAATACTTTGTCACCAATATGAAATGGAACGTGGGGGGTTCTCTTCGAATTGGCTTGTTCCTTCCTGAGATCTTGTCGCTTTTCCCATTTTTCCTTCGCCTCCCGTAAAACTCGAGAGAAATCTCGCAGGTACGGAGTAATTTCTTGGACGAAGTTATCATTATCGATGATAGACCGGAGGTCCCGCGTCACGTCATCCGGGGTTCTAAGCTGACGGCCGAAAGTCAAGTAAGCGGGGGTTTGGCCTGTGGATTCACATAAAGCCGTGTTAATGGCAAATCGAATCGCAGCGATGTACTCGTCCCATGCGTTATGCTGATGCTGTACTAGAATTGCTAACTGTAGTTTAAGGTCGCGATTTTTTCGTTCTACCGGATTACTCTCCGGGTGGTAGAGCGGAATCGGCGTGTGCTGGATGTTCAAACAATATGTCACCTGCTGCATCACTGCGCTAACAAATTGGGTGCCATTGTCGGTTATGATGCGCCGCGGGGTTCCGAAACGCATACATATTTCTTCAATTGATTTTAGCGCATTGTTCGCTGGTTGCTTGTGATAATGGGAAAAATTCCACCCACTTAGATGCTGTATCCTCAATGCATAATATCCAGCGATGTCCCCTGGGTGTTGTCGGTAGGGGCCCAAACAGGTCTACGGCAATCACCTCAAAACGTCTGCTTGCCACTGGGGTTTGTAATAACCCAGACGGTTTCAAATTATCCGCCTTAAACTTTTGGCATTCCATACAATTTCGGATGTAGTCCGTTACATATTTACGCATACCGGTGAAATAATATCGAGACGCGATTCGTCGCACTGTGCGCTCCACTCCGTAATGTCCGGCTAAGGGCGAGTCACGATACTCCTGCATAATGAGGGCCCGTTCTTGTACTGCTGTGACTTGTTGCGGATCTTCACCGCCTAGCTCCTGGTCGTATCGGTACAAGATACCGTATACGTAACGACATAACGTATCCCCTTTCGGCCCATCGAATGCCAGCGGTATCATCCTCTCCCTCGAATGCGTCGATTACCTTCTTCAATTCTGGGTCTTGAAGTTGTGCCATTCTGACGTCCTTGGCTGATCTTGCTGGCATCTCGACCGTCACGGATTGTAGTTTCGTAATTACTGTCGAGTCTTGACATGATGGTAATCTAGATGACAATAATCTGCTAGCATATTCGATCGGTCGTTCTTGTATGCCCTCCCCCTGCAGGAGAACAGCCCCTAGCGCGTATGCGCTAGCATCAGTGCGTAGGACATACGGCTTAGTCGGATCCGCTTGCTGTAGAATGGGTGCGCTCATTAGCCTTTCTTTCAACTGATCGAACGCAGTTTGCTCTTCTTCTCCCCATCTCCATATGACATTTTTCTTAGTGAGGGCTGAGAGTGGTCTTGCGATTTCCGCAAAATTGGGTACGTAACGCCTGTATCACGAACACATTTGATAGAAACTCATGACTTGTTTCGTGTTTTTTGGCGGCGCAATATTCGCGATGGTGTCTACTTTGTTGCTGTCGATGTGAACACCTTTTTTTACACTAGCCGCATGGGTGTACGTTTTCAAGATCTCCGCGAAGTTTAGCGTAACTAGAGATGCCTCGTTTGCGAGATTTCGTGACAGATCCGGATTGCATGTCGGGCATTTCGCGCGTATCCTGCCAGGCGCTCCACATCCATAATACTTGACAATTGAGGCGTTGGACGTGGTTGGCGTCTCTGAACGTGGTTGCTTCGTTGTTTTTCTTAATTTTATTTGACACTCGTCTGCCATGTGACCGAAGTTTTGACAATACGTACAACGTGGTCGAGGTTTGACACGTGTTTCCGACAATTTCTGCTTGGACACGTTCTTTGACGTATAGGCTTCATGGAGTTGCCGTTCTACTTCGCGAGCACATTGCAACAAATCCTCGAACGTTTTCGCATCCTCACGCTTTACGCGTTTTCGAATTTTTCGACTTAACAGACCATAAATCATGTCCAATTGTATTTCAACCGAGGGTGGGTTTTTTAATCGTGACAGCAACGCTCTGGCCTTACTCACGTAAATGTCTGTCGTTGTATTTTCGTCCTGCTCCGCGGCGAAAAGATCTCGGTAGATCTGATGTGCGGGTCTTTCGGGACCATACGAATTTTTTAACGCACAAATTATCGCTTGCCAGTCCGAAACACTGCCTTTTATGCCTTGCCACCACGTGGCAGCATCGCCGGTTAACAGCATCGATAGTCCTCTGATCGCGTTTTCATCGGTAATATTGAGACAGTCCTTATACGTGTTAACCGCATCGATAAATGCTTCCACGTTATCGTTCTTCCCACCGGAAAATCGCGACGAGCACTTTGAAAAGTTTCCTTGTAATCCCGATGTCAGAGCGGTTATCGAAGAAGTAGGCGTGGGAATACGCTCTTCCATTTCTCTGCGAAAATTCACATGCATGTCTTGAAGTTGCTGCGTCACTTGCGCTTGTACGCCTGCTAGCAACTGCTGCAACTGTTGCGCAGACATTTGCACTACTGCAGGTGCGGGTTCCATGTTTTCCGTTATTGGAACGTTTCCCGAATTATTAACCTGATCCCGTATTCTCTCGCTACGGCGTGAATTCAAAGACATTCACGCGTGTTCCGTTTTCGCGTCGCGCGCACTTTTGGGTATATTTTCGTGGCCCCACGTTGGGCGCCAGGTTAACGTCTCAATGGTTCAAAGGGTGTGCACGAAAATTACTCAAAACAGCTCGGTGAACGAATTCCTAATTTATTTTATGACAGACTATTTTTCTGACATGCTTTTATTTTCACTAACAAAAAACTAACTACCAAAATGAAAACAAAAGTAATAACACAAACAGCCAACGCCGACCGTTGAACTACTGATGCTACATCGAGAGATACAGAGATGCTACAAAATGTAATTTGGAAATTATTCGATTATCAGAATGACTCAGTTGAAATTCAAAATACAGTAGGAATATCATTATTTGTTTATTTTAATTTACGTATTAGATTTTTTAGGTTAGATTTTTTAATGTAATATGTACATTTCAGGAAACTAAAGTAGTAAGACTCATCTTTGAAGTTATTAGCTGCTTTCCAACTGTACATATGAGCTACTTTGAACTATCCCGAGCTGTTCCAAGGGCAGTTGGAACACATCGGACCAACTCCGAGTAGCTCATATGTGCAATTGGTAAGCATTTATTGTAGAGTTGAATAGTGATCGAGACTCACCATGGGAAAGTAAAGCAGCTAAATTAGCGTATTTATTTTATGTTGAAGCAAAGTAAAAGTGTAGTTGAAGTTAAAAATACTGTCATATACTACGTTATACTTACTCTTACGTAGTTTGAGTGAATTTCCTCTACAATTGTTGACCTAGTATTAGAACCAAGTTCAGAGGTATTTGTGCAAAAATAGGCGCTTTCCAATTGCACAAACGAGCTACTCCAAGCTGTTCAAAGTGCAATTGGAATGCATTTGAGCAGCTCTGGAGTAGCTTCCGAGTAGCTCATCTGTGTAGTTGGAAAGCGCTTAATGTCTTAATCTATTGTTAAAAAATTACATTACATTTCAATTAGTGAGATATTTAAAAATAAAACTCAATCTTTTATTTTTTGAAGATATTTTAAATTTATTTGATTCATTTAAACCACATCTATGTTGAACAGCCATAGCAGTGGTTTCTTGAATCTATTTTCAGTTATGAATAAACAAAAATATATATTGTTCCAAAAATTTATTAATTTATTCACAATTGTTTCATTTTCAACGTTTCGTTACTAAATTGATATAAGGTAATAAAATTGAAAATATTTTAGTTAGTTTAAAACATGAGGAAAACATCAAATTAATTCTAAAATAAATTACTCATAGTTTTCTAATTCTGATTCATCACTGCTATCTTGTGTATTAATGATTAAAGGTACATCCAAACGTTTTTCTCTGTCCCATCACTCCAGTATTTTTTTTCTGTGTGTTTTATGCAGTCAGCCCATCTTTCTGGAATAACAGTAGCAAGACTTTCACACCACAGAGCAATGCAATGTTCTGTAGATCTCCCATCTCGTCCTACGTGGTTATTATAATAAACTTTGGCAATACTCCATACATGTTCGATGGGATTAAACATGCAATGGTATGGAGGTAAACGCACCACTTTGTGGCCCATAATTAATGCTAATTTATCTGCTACGTACGATTTTGGAGGTTTGTTTCTGTAACAAACAAATTTGATTAGTTATTGAATACTTATTTCTTTAATTACATACTGAGACACTTTTTGTAGCAGTTGAGGTTTCAATAGTTGTGGCTCAAAATTAATTTGATTTTCTGTCAGCCAATTTTGAATTGCAGCTTTTTTCCATGCAGAAGATGGTGTTTTATTTTCTAAAGTTGAATGATAAGGAGCGTTGTCCATAACAATGATAGAGGGTCGTTTTAAATTCATCAACAGTTGACGTTCAAACCAATATAAAAAGTTTTCATTGTTCATTTCACCATGGTAGTCCCCAGATTGAGAAGATGAAGAAAAAACAAGTTCAGCACCATCAATAAATCCATCTTCATTTCCAGCGTGAAGAATGATATATCTAACATACATAAAACATCTTATATTTCAAATAGTTTTAGTTTATTTAAACTTACCTTTTCCCATTTGTTTTGGTAGTTTTAACACTTCGGACATCTTCATTTTGCCATAATCGACCGATAGTGCCATCTTGAAATATCCATGTTTCATCAAGAAATACAAATTGATATAGAGCATCATTTCTATTTTCGATATACGATCGTAAGAAATCTATGCGTTTAAATGCTATGTGACTCATTTCTAACAGACCTCTGCGAGGATTATCTTTCAACCATTTAAAGCCCAGTTTCTTCAATATTCTCCTGAGAGATGCTTCACTGCCCTTAAATATTTCTTTATCATTGAGTTTCGTGAGCAATGTTTTTAGAGTGATATGTTGTTCTAGAAAATAATAAAATTCAACGTTATACATTTACTGTTTCTAGGTATGTCAACTTACTTTGTCCATACATTTCGTAAATTGTTTCACGAATAGTTGTTTCTGTAGAACTATCCACATCAATGACAGGTTTTGAACGAGGATGTGTTTTCTTGGGACTGCATAATGCGTTACCAGTGTGCACATCGGCTGATATACGGTTAACTATCCCCAAACTTAATTGCAAAGCTTCAGCAACACGCTATAAAAAAAAGAAATTGCAATAATTTGTTTAAATTATATGCTGTTACATACTTCTCTGACTGAAGTCAACGGTAATAATGGTCCACCAAAATCACGTTCTCTTTCGAAATACGTAATTAAAGATGCTACCACTTCCTTCACCTCCCGACACAACGGTTTAGGCATTGTTAGTTTTAATAAAAACTATTACTAGCAAATTGTTAAACTCGTAAATAGGATTCAGTCGTAAAACTGTCGGACTCACGAAACGGTTAACAAATTACTGAGGTTATGTGCGAATGTTTATGTTTACGCTTGGCAACATGACGATATATTACCAACTTAATTTTCGTTCGCTTACGGTATTCTACACGAATATCCATTATTTTAAGGTGGTATGAGTTTTCGTCATTGATGACGTATTACTCTAAGACGGTGAATTTTCCTATATGTTTGGCGGGTATCTCGTAAAGTGGCGATTCTCCAGCACATGTAAATGGTGCTTTTAATTCATTTATTTGTAAAATTGCGTTGTTCAGCAGTAGGATTTATTTTTGAATTTTGTTTTCTTTGTGTTTGTTAATTATTTTCCCTTTAGAATTTCATTTTGTTTATAGAAATTTGTTTTAAAATTTAGTTTTGTTACTTTTTAGAATTTAGTTTTTGTATAGTTAGGATTTCGTTTTCTTTCTGAATGAGTTTTTACATTTCATTTCTAATTTTACTGCACGAAAATGTGACTGTTTCTTTACACATTGCGCCTATAATTATAATTTCCTTTTAACACTTCGACATCACATTTGTCCTGCACCAGACAGTGGTCGTTCCATGAAGTGTATTAGAGACTTGAATTATTTGTAATGAAATGTTTATACACAGTTACATTTGAATCTGAATTTGGTAGAATCACTTAAATTCTCATTGTACAGTTAAAATCACTCTCGTTTTTCAGTGTGTATCACATATAACAGACGTTTTTATATCATTTACTTCGGTAAATGAATAGCTATGCTCTTTTTAAGTAGCATTTAAACTACCAGTAGAGTACAAACATTGTGCACCAAAAGCAAAAACAAAATTTGTATCAGCAGTAGAAATATTTTCACATGAAAATGTGCAAGAACTTTTATATACTGATTTTCATGTTTATTTTTAACGAGAACTCTTGAGTAATATAATTAAATTTGGGCCTTAAAGGCCTGTTAATTTCTGTTGATACAATAACCAATCTCGTAACTGCAATTTAAATGTTGCTAGTCTGTTAATATTTTACAGAATATCCCCCTTGATTTGTTGCGCTATTATAACAATCGATTTTAACATGTATTTTACATTTTATTGAGTAAAGTTATTAAACTGTAAGCTTTTGTTTATTTTGGAAAGTACCCATACTACACTAGACACATTAACAATAATTCAGCAAATGTACTTGTATTTTGAAACACATTCCGGCAAATTATGAGCTAAATTGTTTGTAATTTGAATTTCACTTTGTGTTTCCGAATACAAGTACGTTTGCTGAATTATTAGTGTTTCTCAAAATTCTAAAAATTAAATACAAGAATTCAAATATCCCGCCCATAATTACATTTTTCGAAGCGCCATCTAGTGTTCTTAATTTTGCTTTTGTTCCGCTTTATTTTCTACATTTAATATTGGTGGTGTCATCTATGATTGAATATACAGAAGCTCCTCTTTTGTCGTGGGGAAAGTATACGCAAATAACATGATATTACCAGATAACGGACGGAATGATGGAATTCAATGTCGTTCGCATGAGCGGCACGCCCTGCGCGGCAATAGAGGGGCCCGATTCTCGAATCGTGCGAATACATTCGTATACGAAAATGACTCAAAATGACGTAGACTCTCGTACAAAACTATACAAATTGTTCGAAAATTGCGTCATTTTGACGTCATTTTCGTATACGAATGTATTCGCACGATTCGAGAATCGGGCCCCTGGTCGTCTTAATATCTCGAGCGTAAAATTTGTTTTTCGCATCACTACAGTTTAAATTCTAAATAAATATAGTAATCCTTTCAAAATAAGAAATTATAATTTACGCATTATAACTTTATGTTTATTATAGCATATTAATCACTTTTTTGAAAGTAATATATTAATATATTGACCCGACTCCTGCCCGACGCTCATGGACTTGCTACTTTACGTGCGCGTTGAGTCCTCGAGGCGAAGTGACCGTGAACAGCCATACAAATGTCCGTCCTTTGGATATTACGAAGCTTAAAGATATGCTCTTGCGCATCAACTACGTCATCCGGTGACAAAATCACTGCGAATTCGTCTTAAAATGAGAAAATAAGAAAAAAAATTCGCACATTTAATGAGATCGGAGACCTAACTAAAGCATTAGCCTGACAATAAAATGTATGAAAGTATCATAAATGGACATTTATTAATTTTGTTTCATTCAATTATAGTCATGGCATGTTTACTCAATTAAAAATGAGAAGAATTATTATGGTGGGGGCAATTAATTTCAGCTACACTCGCGTGGCCGTGTTGTCGTCGCATTTAGTTAATTTGATTTGGTTATGTTGGTGATACAATTTGTTATTACATGGGATTCACGACTTGTTTGCGGCACGTGGCACTGATTCAACTCTTCCTCCTCTTTGTATTATTTGGTTAACTTGTATTTTTATGTCGTATTTTATATTTTGTAGGGTTGTGAGCCTATGGTTGTGAGTGTAAATGTCTTTCGGACAAATGTCAAAAATGACAATTGTCTGGACAGGACAAATACTATTTGTCATAAAAGTGTCATGGATACTGTCCGCTAAAAATGTTTTACCTTTGTTTACCTTTTCCCGCTAATTCTGTAACAACGTCAAATGTGACAAGGTGCTGGCAAATGGTAGGGCTGTGGTAGGGCACTTTTCAGAATTAACCGGTTACTCCACCGGTAGACATTTTAAAATTCTAAAATCCACTGTAAAGCTGTAATAAGTTATTTTAGCTGTAGTAAGTTATTAACTTATTATAACTATATTAATATTATACACTTATAGCTATAATAACATAGTATAACTTTACAGTGGATTTTAAATTTTTAGAATGTCTACCGGTGGAGTAACCGGTTAATTCTGAAATGTGCCCGTAGTTACAATTTGTGTGCAATAATATTTTTATAATATTTATTTTTTGAATTTTCATTCTGTTTGCTAAAAGTACAATATAGGAGCGGCATATTTTTGAAAAAGTTCTTTATTTGCATTAAAAAAATTCGAAGTTGATTTTCATTATGAAATTTTAAATGTCATAAGTGTCAGGACAGTGTCTGACATTTAAATTCGTGTCCTGTCCAAAAGATTAAACGTCCGGACATTTTACAATCGTAATATTTTGTTAAGTTATAGTTAGTTGAAAAGGTAGTTTAAAACATGGTGTTTACGTGTTGTGTACCAAATTGTAACAAGACAAGTAAACAAATTAAAGTGCATCGTTTTCCGTATCTGGATGAACAGGTAATGCTTAAAGATATTCAAAATAATTTTCGCAATAGAATAGATTTAGCAATAACTTGATGACAATTTTATTGTTGTTTACTATATTCTGATATTCGTTTCCCAAATATCCTCCCAGTTTGTCATATATAATATACTTTTGGGAATATTCAATAAATTGATTTGAAAATGAAAAAAAATGGTTTTTTAATTGTACCCATAGCTTTGTTGCTTACTAATAAAATTCCAAAGTCGATGTACAGTGTTATCGTTATGGTTTTCCTCTTTTTTCAATTAAGTTTCACGATTTGTTAAATGTTTTCAATTTCGCAAACATCAAATTCGTATATCAAAGAGAATAGTTATTTCTTAAATTGTGAAACATAGTCGATAAAAGAAAACCAAAAGAAAAAAATTAATGTACATAATTTCATCATACGTTCAAATTTACCACCAATTTGATAACAGCGCCACTGCGAGTGTAGTAAGCGAAACATCAGTCTCGCCGGTAAGGTAGAGTTGAATATCTATATAATAATAGTAATCTATAATCTATGATTATACACAAAGTTTTATTTTTGTCACCCAGTGACGCTATGCGTAAACGAGACGTAAACTCGACTGTTTATGTATCATATCTTTAAGGTCGTAGTATCATGCGCAAATAATAACATTGACATAACCACAGTCTACATACAGTCTTGTCACTGGCGCTAGTTTCGCGTACAAAATTCTTGGAAACTCGGGGAAGAATGCGCAGTAGTCTCGTTGTTTCTATTCGTAGTTTGGTTTACCGGCTTGGTTCGGGCACGTTCGGGCAACTGCAAACACTGCAAGATTTTAAATTTAAATTGTTTGCGCCACATAAGAATCAACGCACGGAAGAATGCGCAGTGGTTGCATTGCAGACACAAAGATCAAAGGTACCGACGCCAAGTGAACAGACTGTGTGTAGACTGTGACATAACCATCTCTTGTTGATGTGATCGGTGGTATTAGTTAACCTGGTTACGTTTTTGCAATTTTTCGAACACGGAACTACGACCAGGTTTAATAAAAGAACAGTATTTTGTAATCCGATACATAACCCGGTTAACCCGAGCGATTTTCCGAAAACGCCTAATGACTAGAGTTACTTGGGTTGCGTACCTTTACTAATGACGTTATCGATTGACTGCTCCGAGCAGCTCCAGATCAAAGTGCACATGCGCATAAAGAACGAGCATTTGCGGAGGCGTATTCGGATGGCTATTGCTCTTTTGGGGATTAAAAATTGGTGTATTAATGACGTTTTCGATTGACTGCTCCGAGCAGCTCCAGATCAAAGAGCACAATATGCGTATGAAGAGAGAGCATTGTGGTGGTGCATTCAGATGGCTAATGATCTATAAGAGATCAAAAATTGGTACATTCGATTGTGCTGGATTGCGCTAAGACGAAGCAAAATTATTACACCGTGTCCAGAGACGGTGCAAAAGAGCAGAGCATTGTTGGAAGGGATGCGCCTAGTATTAATGCCTGTTTTAAACATTTAAAAGAAATCAATGGATTTTGTGACCTTGAATTTATTTATTCATGCGTACAAACATAAAATCGACGACAATAAATCCATGAATAAATTGCCGAATTAGAACCAGCCCTAATTTTTCATCGATTTCTTTGAAATTTTCATTTCGTGGTTTCATTTTTAATTTTCATGGTTCTAGTTTGACAATTTATTCATGGATTTATTGTCGTCGATTTTATGTTTGCAGTGTTTGCACGCATGAAGAAATTCAAGTCTGTTCAAGGTCACAAAATCCATTGTCGTTTAAGTTTAAAACAGGCATTATGAAATGAATTATGGCGGAAAACAAACTCATTGTCGCAATGCAATTGTTTCATGAAATATTGGAAAGCAGCAGCAGTTCAGAATCTGAAGAAGATGAAATATTTCATCAAGTTTTAAATGCCCCGGAACATACACCAAAAGTAGATAATTATATGCATACCATTGAAAATTATAACAATGACCAGGTAATAGGAAAACACTAAACTAATGTTAAATATATGTAATTGTCATCTCTCTTGGTTTTACAGTTTCGTAGTCATTTTAGAGTAACTTGGAGTACATTTCATGTAATAGAAAATAAATTTTTACAATCTAATTTCTCTAAAAATTTAGGATCAGGTGGAGTCTAAATAATTAAGCAATTATTAGTATTAGTAGTATTATTAGAAAACAATTATTAGTATTTTTATGGTGAGGCATATACTGGGTGTCCGGTAAAGAATGGGCCATACTTCAAGGGTAGTTTCTTTGGATCAAAATAAATTGATTTAGATCAATTTATCTTAGTACAATTTTGCTTCATTAAAAAGTTATGGCCTTTCAAAGATAATTTTTTTATATCAATATTTTAGCAAAACTCGCTCATTTTTGGAGACATTTAATTGTAATTTGGTATTTAATGGTTTCTTGTACTGCTGAATCTGAATATCTGCTTATTTTTAACGTAACATATAAAGAGCGCTCTAGAGACCCTGACATTCTCTTGTTTATTGTCGTACTTTTTTTTACGTGAATATTTTTAAAATATGTTTCGTTTTCTTGAAATGACATTTAATTTACTTTAAAAAAGACATACTTGTCACATGTCGCTAAAGTACACCAGTTTTGAGAAAAATGGCTTTGAATGTGAAAATGTTGAATATTTACTACACCAGTAACGCTACTGCAGGATGAAAAGACAATTACCTAAAGTTGCACTACTTCGTAATTTACTTAAAATTGAAAAAAAAAATTACAATTCCACATTTAAATCAACGATACATTACGTAACAAATTCTTATTATGTTTGCTATGGCCGCGTATTTCACTCATAGTTTAACTTTCAACTCCAGATTACTCCCATAGTAACAATTATAAAAACAATTGTTCCCATGGAAATAAAGTGAAGATTAAAGTTAAACTGTAACCGAAATACGGGTCTATGTGCCTGAATCAGTGTAGATCTAAAACAGTAATATTCAGCATTATCATATTCAAAGCCATTTTTCTCAAAACTGGTGTACTTTAGCGACATGTAACAAGTATACCTTTTTTAAAGTAAATTAAAAGTTCTTTCAAGAAAATGAAAATAATTTAAAAAATATTGACGTTAAAAAAATGTACACCAATAAACAAAGGAATATCAGGATCTCGAGAGCGCCCCTATATGTTACGTTAAAAATAGGAAGATATTCAGATTCAGCAGTACAAGAAACCTTTAAATACCAAATTACAATTAAATATCTCCAAAAATGAACGAGTTTTGCTAAAATATTAAAATAAAAAAATTATCTTTGAAAGGCCATAACTTTTTAATGAAGCAAAATTGTACAAAGATAAATTGGTCTATATCGATTTGTTTTGACCCAAAGAAGCCACCCTTGAAGTATGGCCCATTCTTTACCGGACACCCGGTATAATAGGTACATATATCGTGAGTTTTCATTTATTTATGATAGATATTTCTTCTAGGTTTATAGCTAACAAATGTGTCTACCGTGATATATCTGATAGATTTAATATTGCAAAGTCCACAGCCCACAAAATTGTAAAAAAAGTAACACTGTTCTTGTCATCTATAGCCCCAAATGTAATTACATTTCCAAACACACTTGAAGAAAAACAACGTTTAGCAGAAGACTTTAGTGAAGTGATACTTACGTAACAGTAAACAAAGTTGAGAATTTTCTTTTCCAACAGATCAGTGGTTTTCCCCAAGTCACTGGTTACGTAGATGGTACCTATATACTAGGGAAGACATACTCGTATGTTTGAGCTACCCGGGTACCCGTATCGTGCTCGGGTAATCTTATGAGATCGGGTACCCGAATTTATACGGGTACCCGTGTAAAACTGAGGTCCGGATCTGACACGGGTACCCGTATAAATTCGGGTACCCGGGTAAGTTCGGGTATATAAGTTTGGATATTTTAACATAAACGGATTCACGAATTTTACATGAGTGTCCGAATGTTAAAAATAATAAAGTTTTATCATGTAATAACAGATAGGTGTATGTTTTTTCCGAGATTCTGTGCTGACAAATTACACGGGTAATAACGAGTACCCGGATACAGACATGATACTTGGGTAATAATCGCACTAGTAGTATTCGGGTACCCGATGTAGCCGGGTAATAACGGGTACCCGGGTAAAGAAATGATACCCGAGTAATAATTTCACGGGTATTATTCGGGTACCCGATGTACCCGGGTAATAACGGGTACCCGGATAAAAAAATGATACCCGGGTAACAATTACACGGGTAGTATTCGGGTACCTGGGTACCAGATGTCTTCCCTACTATATACCTATCAGAACGCCTGCTAATAAAGTAAAATCAACATATGTTAATCGACATGACATAACTTCATTGACTCTGCAAGGAATTTGTGACTCAAGAAAAAGATTTCTGGATGTTTTCACTGGTATTTCAGGCAAGATTCATGATTCCAGAGTCTTTAGTTTATCATTTATTGCCAATGAATTACCAACAATTGCTGATGGTAATTTATTTCATATACTTGGAGATTCAGCATATCCTTTACGGACCTATTTGCTTACACCTTACGAATATTATGGCAACCTTACAGAAGAACAACGAAACTATAAGCTGAAGTTTTCTCAGACACGTGTGAAAATAGAAAATGCGTTTGGACTTTTGAAACAACGATTTCGACAGATGATTCACCTTGATTGCAACACAGTTGAAACTGCTTCCAGAATAATAATCGCTTGTTGTGTGCTACACATTTGTATTGACTGTGAGGATTTTTGGCAAACTGATGAAAAGCAAGAAGATAATGACGAAGATGTTGTTGAGGAATGTAACCAACAAGAAAGGCACCTGACAGAACTAAAGAGAGCAGAAATCTGTACGATGATAGCGAACATTTAAGTTAAATGTATTTTTCGTAGCTACTTACATAAGAAAACTCGCACATTACATTGTTTACATTTTTTATTTATAAACTCACATAACAAGTTAACTTAAATAGAATTTGTAATAAAAAAAAATTTACTCTTAACAGATCGGAGATCAAACTTGGTCTACATAAGACATAGGTAATTGACGGTATAGCAATTACTTGTTTTCAAACATCTTTAAAAAATCATTTTTTAAAGTGTTAATAAATGCCATTTTCTCTTCATGTCTTTTTTTTTGTTTTTTTCCCTTTCTCTATGAATTTGTAATAATATATCACTCTTTGTTTTTCTTTTTCTGTTTTCAATCTCATTCTTCTTATTTACTATAGCAGTTGAACCACTCATTAACACTTCTGGTATAAGGGTGTCATCTATAGAAGCTATCTTCTCGAATTCAGCATCATATTCTGATTTTTTGATTCTCCAGTTCTTTTATTGTGAACTGAGATTCCATTTTTTCTTCTCAACACAGTTTTATACCGTATGCTGCACTGCTCCCATGTTTTTGTCACTCCAGTAATTTTTGCCGCTTTTGTTGCAATATACTCCCACATATGTTTTTTTGTTTTAAACACTTTCATTGGTCCCACTTTCGGTAAGCTGTCATAGTATAAATCTAGCATTGCTTTTGTAGATTCTTCAGTCTAATCTTCTACAAAAGTTATACTTAAGAAATTACTCATGAAGAAACTGATACAACAGAATATAAAGAAATTGAAGCTGCTTGTGCAAAATTATTATGAAAATATTAAATAAAGTTTCAACAGACAAGAATATAGTTTAAGCACATAATATACCATCGTAATCATAAAAAACGACTACATCGAAGCGAAACAGATATTTCCATTTTCAAAAAGATTTAGTTGTGTAACATTACTTTTGGCAAAACGGTACTGGTGTTAACAGCTAATTCATTTGCAACTGCTCGAATGCTGATATCACCTTCCAATCCAAACGCGATTATTGCCTTCTGAATTGCTTTTAACTGGCGTATTTTTATTTGTTTTGTCAAAATGACGAAAGCTCATTTTGAAGGTCGCTTCAATCAACCAAAATTTACTAAAAATTAGTAAAGGAGACTGTGGTTTAAGGAATAATTGAAATTAACCTCCGCCCACAATAATTTTATATCCGTAGATACGTATTTCGGCAGCTAAGCTGCCATCTTCAGTACAATTTAAAAAACACTACATGAAATCTAACAGCTACCTACCTACCTGATCATACTATCTATACTACTAATACTATCTAAAAAAACCAAAATTAACACTAAAAAAGCGACTGTGGTTTAAGAAATAATTTCCGCCCACAATAATAACAGTCGAAACCTACCAAAAAAGCAAATCAAATAAAACGGAAACGAGTATTGGTCTAAAATCCGAAAAAGGTTCTTATTCTCCCGAATAAAGAACTTTTGTAAGCATTTAATTCCCTGTTATTTGATACCGCTTGAATTTATCCCTGAAAAGAAATTATATAGCTATATATGTATATGTATACAATACACCTATATACAGGGTGTTAATAAAAAAACTGTACACCGTTTGGCAGGTGATAGTAGAGGTCAAAACAAGAAAAAAATTCTAATAAACCCATATCCAATTCTCTCCGGTTTCGCCGGAAGTCATTTCAATTTTCTTATTTTAAATGGAACGCCCTGTATATTTTTACATATTTGGAATCTACAGATCATTGTGAGTCCGAATATGTATCACTTGGCAATTTTGGTTTCCATGACAACGAAAAAAATTTTTTTTTTGTTTTTCAGTATGCAAAGCTATGTATGGTGTATTTTCGTTCTAATGCGACCAAGTAATTCGAGAAAGCAACTTCTTTGGTTGCACTTTGGTTTATTAACATTTTTACAGCATGTGAAATTTTCATTAGGTGCTAAATAATTTTTTTAGCGGAACTTCTTGCGTTTTTTAGCGTAGTTTAATAAAACATTTTTTTAATACGCTGATACCAAATAGAGGGTTATTTTGTTAAATTCTTTATCAACTCTTGCAATGAAATTTAGGATGGCATGTTGCAGCTTAACTGGAAAAATAAGCCATCGCCGGTATACAAGTGTTAATATAAAAACTTTACACACTTTAGCACGTGATAGCAGAGAACAAAACAAAAAAAGATTGTAATAAACCCAGGTTCAATATTCAATGGTATTTGAAGTATGGTTTAATCAAAAAAGAATCAAACAATCAATAACGAATTTAACACACTAAAATTATCACAGAAGTTGTTCGAACTGTCGTCCTTGCTGTTGTAAACAAAGTTGCAGTCGCCGTCGAAGAGACTCGCACACTTGATTGAAAGCAACTTGATTTTTCAGTTGCTGACAAGCGTTTACAACTCTCTGCCAAAGTTCATCTTCAGTATTAATTTCTTTGGCATAAACAGTGTCTTTTAAATAAATTCCGTTAAAAAAAAATTAATTTAGCACCTAATGAAAATTTCACATGCTGTAAAAATGTTAAGAAGTTGCTTTCTCGAATTACTTGGTCGCATTAGAACGAAAATACACCATACATAGCTTTGCATACTGAAAAACAAAAAAAAAAATTTTTTCGTTGTCATGGAAACCAAAATTGCCAAGTGATACATATTCGGAGTCACAATGATCTGTAGATTCCAAATATGTAAAAATATACAGGGCGTTCCATTTAAAATAAGAAAATTGAAATGACTTCCGGCGAAACCGGAAGTCCTGCGATGGCCAGTGGTATGTCGGAAAATTCAGCTTTTTATTTAATTTATCGCTCCCGAATTTTATGTAAAAAATAAAAATTCTAGAAGAGTGAACACATGGCGTGGACACCCTGTATTGAGAATTGGATATGGGTTTATTAGAATTTTTTTTCTTGTTTTGACCTCTACTATCACCTGCCAAGTGGTGTACAGTTTTTTTATTAACACCCTGTATATATATATATATACAGGCTGTCTTACGAAAAACGCCCCAAGCCGTAACTCCGTTATTTATAGATTAATTTTAATAAACAAAAAGGCAAATAAAATGAGACTAAAAGTACTATAAGGTGAGTCCAGTTTAAATTTTTTTTAAATTACCTTCAAGGTCAAATGACTGTCAACTTTTATTTTTCAAATGGCTCTGTATATTTTTTATTATTATATCTGGTAGAGATTTTTTTTCTAAATCCAATGATGTGCAACACTTTGACATTTAAAAAATATTTTTCGTAAAAGAAAAATGAACTAGTTTATTACGCAAAACGTGCTTTTCATAAAAATGTTAAAGTTTGTCGTGAAAACAATGTCACTGAGCATTATTTTTCACAGTTGTTTCAAGTTGTCAAGTTATTCTCTTTGTATGATTCATTGTTTCCTAAAAAAAAGCCGATTATGGATAATACTCCGTTGATTGACTTACTCCAAGCATATTTTGAATGCAATAAGAACACAAGCAGTGCGTCTCTATAGACAGGGATTTTTTCCCAAAGCAACTTACACAGTTGTAGACTTAATTTTAATTATTTCATTAATGTTTTCTGTAATGCTTGATTGCTGTTTGTATTGCATTCAAAATGTACTTGCAATAAGTCAGTCAGGTGATTGTTATCCATAATCAGCTTTTTTTTAGGAAACAATAAGTCGTACAAGTAGAAGAACTTGATAGTTTAAAACATCTGTGAAAAATAACCTCAGTGACATTGTTTTCACGACAAACTTTAACATTTTTATGAAAAGCACGTTTTGCGTAATAGACTAGTTCATTTCTTTTTTTTTACGAAAAATGTTTTCTAAATATCAAAGTGTTGCACATTATTGGACTTAGAAAAAAAATCTCTACCAGATATAATAATAAAAAATATACAGAGCCATTTGAAAAATAAAAGTTGACAGTCGTTTGACCTTGACGGTAATTTTTAAAAAAATTCAAACTGGACTCACTTTATAGTACTTTTAGTCTCATTTTATTTGCCTTTTTGCTTGTTAAGATAAGTCCATAAATAACGGAGTTATGGCTTGGGGCGTTTTTCGTAAGACAGCCTGTATATATGCACAAATCGCCAAAAAGCAACCTACAGATTAGAACAGATCACACCCACACACTACAAGTTAAGAACATTTTACGATATTTATCTCGGAGAATCCTCTCCTTATCACATATCCAGTGCAAATGCGCTTAACTGTCTCTAACACCCCTTTATATAATAAAAAATTTATACAGGGTGTACAGGGTGAGTATAAAGTTCCGCAACAAATTCATTATACCATAATTAAATTTTTTTGTAAAAAATCCTGAAACAGGTCGATTTTGTTTTCAAAAAAGATACTTTTTCACATAAAATGTTTATTTCTAACGTTATTGGTTTTCAAGTGATGACGTCATCAAACATTTTTTTTAATGAGAACCTACTTTTTTCTTAATCAATTTTGATACATTGGCTCACAAGCTAAATGTCAGTGCAAAAATATTTATACCTTACATAACATTTTTTTTGAAAAAATACACATTAAGTTCAAAAAGTCCAAATTATATTCTTTTAAAAAAATTAGTCTATAATTATGAAATCAAAACAACAAATAAACACTAAAAGCTTTCTTAAAGAACAAATTTAACGTAAATGTTCAAACTGGCTCCCATTCTGTGTTTGACACATTCCTACACGTACATAAACATTCCCTATGGCACTGCTAATTGTGTCCGTGCTGATATTCCGCATTTCTTCTTGAATTCGCTCCTTTAGCTCTTCCAAATTTTGAGGTCTGTTAAAGTAAACCCGTGACTTAAGATGACCCCAGAGAAAAAAATGTAAAGGTGTTAAGTCGGGTGACCACGGAAGCCATTCCAACGGTTCTCTTCCTATCCATCTGTCAATAAATGTATTATTTAAAAAATTACGAACTTCTACGGCAAAATGTGGAGCCCCATCTTGTTAAAACCAAATTGTTTCAAGAGGTACGTCGTTATCTTCGGGGTTACGAAATAGTACGGTCAAAGCAGGAAGCAAATCAAATCTTGATACCTGGCGCCTGTTAGATTTTCATTAAAAAAGAAAGGACCTATAAGACGACGTCCTATCATTCCCGCCCACACATTAACTTTGCCTTGACGTTGGCTATGGGATTCTTGCGTCCAGTGAGGATTTTCCCGAGACCAATATCTACAGTTGTGGCGGTTTACTGATCCATTTAAGTGAAACGTGGCTTCGTCGGAGAAAATAATGTTATTTAAAAAATTACGATCCTCATCATATCTTCACAGAATTGCAAACGACGATGTGGATCATCTTCATTTAGCTCGTGAATTAATTGAACCTTGTAAGGATGAAATTTTTCTTTTTTAAATAATTTTATGACTGATGTTTGACAAATGTTATGGTTCAAGGCAATATTTCTTGTGGAATCATGAGGATTTTCTTCAGCTTGAAGCAAAACATTTAAGATTTTGTGATACAAATTTCATCGGACAAGAACCAACTGTAAACAAAACATTTAATTGGTAAAACTGCACTTTAGGTTCCTAAATTTCAATGTCGTTTTGCGCATGTGCAGAAGTTCCAGATACGCGTGCGATGTTGCCATATCTAATGTGTTTCATTTTAAACTGTACATAACGTACATAATTTTAAATAAAACAAACAACATTTAGGTTTATTAGTGTGTGTATTATTTATTCCATTGTAGTAAAGTTTAGAGTAATTTTATATACAATATAAAAATGGCTCGGGGAATGGCAGCTACAATTAACATTGTAAATGAAAATACAATTTTAAATAATGAACAGTTAAAGCAAGAAAGGTGGAATTTGCAAAAATTAATCTTCGATGACGACTTACATAGGCTACAATGGCTGGCACGGAGAAGATTAATAAAAAATAACGTATTTTGTCAGCAGTGTGAAATTCCTATGTTCTTTATAACAAAGAATAGCATTGACGGACACTGCTGGAAGTGTAGAAGGTGCACGAGACAGACTAGTGTCCGATCAGAGTCTTCTTTTTCAAAAATCACTTGCCGTTACAAAAATTAATTGTAATTATATATTGTTGGACAAAAGTTTTTGCAAAAAGATATAGCAGATGAGGCTGACTTGGCTGAATGTTCTACCCACACTCTTGTCGATTGGAGTTCTTTTTGTCGGTGTGTTACAGTATATCTCTGAATTAAAATCCATGCATATTCCTGTTTTTTTAGAGATGTCTGTTCGAGATACTTCGACGAAAATCCGATAACGATTGGTGGCCTCGATGATAATTTAATTTCTAAGGTCGTAGAAATAGACGAAACAAAGTACTTTCATAGAAAATATCATCGTGGCCAATTTCATGAGGGTCACTGGGTATTTGGCGGTGTAGAGAGAGATTCTGGTGCTTGTTTTATGATAGAAGTGCCAAATCGCAGTGCAGAAACCCTCTTACCCTTAATACAAAGGTGTCGCAGTTATTTCTTATAATTTTGCTTCTTGCAGAATTTGATTTCTTTTGCATGTTGCCTATAATAATCCATTCACTAAAAAATATACTTGCAAGAAATTTGATTTGTATGGTTATGTTTGCACTTACCCTTAATATAAGCTGGAGAGCATACCGGGGTATTGAAGAACTGGGTGATGGGATCTACGAACACCAAGTTGTAATTCATGAGGAACACTTCGTAGATCCTAACGACCCACGAATTCACACCCAAAATATTGAAAATTTGTGGATGCGTGCAAAAAGAAAACTTAAAGCACAATTTGGAACGTCCCGGGAGCTGTTTCCCTCCTACTTGAATGAGTTCTTGTGGAGGGAGAAGTTCAAGGAAAATCCATTTCCTAATTATTTATTTTGCATTACACAACAGTATCCAGTATAACTAAATAATAAATAAGAAATTTTATCAATTGCTTTATGTTGTTTGTTTTATTTAAAATTATGTAGGTATAGCTTAAAATGAAACACAATAGATATGGCAACATTGCACGCGTATCGGGCACTTCTGCACATGCGCAAAATGACATTGAAATTTAGGAACCTAAAGTGCAGTTTTACCATTTAATTTAACTTCCTGGTTTATTTTAGGTCGACTACTACGCGGTAAATCTTTAACGCTTCCCGTCTCTTCATATTTGGCAACTATTCTACTGACTGTAGATTTTGCGATAAATCTAGCGATGTGTTTCATTAAACAACATACTAACTTCTTCATAACTCCTTCATCTATTCCCATAACAAACCATTATTAAAACTTCAATTCGTTCTTTTTCATTTAACCGAGCCATTTTACTAAATTGAAGAACTTAGTTTTGATCTTAGTTAGAAAATTTTTAACAAACTGTCATAATTGAACCAATTGTCATATTTATTTGTTGTCTTGGTTTTATAAATTATGCATTAATTTGCTTAAGAATTTAATTTGTGTTTTTTGAAGTTTATGGACATTTTTATAGAAAATTTTTATAGTAAGGTACCAATACTTTTACACTGTCATTTAGCTTGTGAGCCAATGTATCAAAATTGATTAAGAAAAAAGTAGGTTGTCATTAAAAAAATGTTCGATGACGTCATCACTTGAAAACCAATGACGTTAGAGATAAAAATTTTATGTCAGAAAGTATCTTTTTTTAAAACAAAATCGACCTGTTTCAGGATTTTTTACAAAAAAATTTAATTACGGAATAATGAATTTGTTGCGGAACTTTATAATCACTCTGTATAAAGGGGTGTTAGAGAGTTAAGCGCATTTGCACTGGATATGTGATAAGGAGAGGATTCTCCGAGATAAATATCGTGAAGTGCTCTTAACTTGTGGTGTGTAGGTGTGACCTGCTCTAATCTGTAGGTTGCTTTTTTGGCGATTTGTGCATATATATATATTTATGTATGCGTATGTGTGTATATATGTGTTTGAGTCAGGAATCGACCGCCAGATGTCGTTTTTGTTAGGTCAAAAGTCAGCCGCAAGAGGTCGCGACCTAAATTTTATATAAAGGGGTGTTAGAGACAGTTAAGCGCATTTGCACTGGATATGTGATAAGGAGAGGATTCTCCGAGATAAATATCGTAAAGTGCTCTTAACTTGTAGTGTGTGGGTGTGATTTGCTCTAATCTGTAGGTTGCTTTTTGGCGATTTGTGCATATATACCGTCTGTTTGATTATAAAGGCCCCAAGCTATAACTCATTTATTTTTGCTTAAACACCCAGTAAAGTGTATATATTCTTAAATGGGACGTTGTTTTCTAGAGAATGAAGTAAAACAATATTTTTTTGGTTACACTGTATAGGAGTCATGACGTCATCGACATTTTTTTTAAATGGCACGATGAAATTTTTTTTGCGAAATACAATAGGACATCCTTTTCTCTTTTCAACCACATAAAATTTTTATATCCTTACATAAGAAAATGTTCGAGAAAACTGAAAAAAACTACCTACATAACTTACCATTTAACATTTAAGGCACGCTAATATTTCTAGCATGCTATGAATAATTTTACTGAAATTTGTCATACTTTATCTAATTTGGTAAACAATTTCTAAAATACCGGCACTGTCAAACTGACACTGGTTTTTCTACATTCGTAGTAAACCTCTAGCATATCGGCTTCTTCATTAATGTTATTCATTTCTCACCGTTTCAAACTAATTATAAGTCAGATTGACAGTGCCGGTATTTTACAAATTGTTTACCAAATTAGATAAAATATGACAAATTTCAGTAAAATTACTCATAGCATGCTAGAAATATTAGCGTGCCTTAAATGTTAAATGGTAAGTTATGTAGGTAGTTTTTTTCAGTTTTCTCGAACATTTTCTTATGTAAGGATATAAAAATTTTATGTGGTTGAAAAGAGAAAAGGATGTTCTATTGTATTTCGCAAAAAAATTTTCATCGTGCCATTTAAAAAAATGTCGATGACGTCATGACTCCTATACAGTGTAGCCAAAAAAATATTGTTTTACTTCATTCTCTAGAAAACAACGTCCCATTTAAGAATATATACACTTTACTGGGTGTTAAAGCAAAAATAAATGAGTTATAGCTTGGGGCCTTTATAATCAAACAGACGGTATATAGGTGTATTGTATACATATACATATATAGGTATATAATTTCTTTTCAGGGGTAAATTCAAGCGGTATCAAATAACAGGGAATTAAATGCTTACAAAAGTTCTTTATTCGGGAGAATAAGAACCTTTTTCGGATTTTAGACCAATACACGTTTCCGTTTTATTTGATTTGCTTTTTTGGTAGGTTTCGACTGTTATTATTGTGGGCGGAAATTATTCCTTAAACCACAGTCGCTTTTTTAGTGTTAATTTTGGTTTTTTAGATAGTATTAGTAGTATAGATAGTATGATCAGGTAGGTAGGTAGCTGTTAGATTTCATGTAGTGTTTTTTAAATTGTACTGAAGATGGCAGCTTAGCTGCCGAAATACGTATCTACGGATATAAAATTATTGTGGGCGGAGGTTAATTTCAATTATTTTAACCAAAATTTAGAGTGTAGTCGGTTTTTCTGATTACGATGGTACATAGGTATATATGGTATCTAAAGAATTACCTTTTGCATTTTCCTGAACATTCTGAATAGTTGACTTTAATTCAGGTGATTCTATTATGGGTACATCTTCTGTTATGAAATGCATGTTTGATGCTTGAACTTGATTAGGAATTTTCTTATTGCTCGCCTCGGGCACAACTGCAGCCACAGCTGAATCTGAACATGATCTTTTCGATGTAGATGGTAAAGTCAGTGGAGTTAAACTGCTAAACTTCAGTACCATTCCTAGGCAATTAAAAGTAAACAAAAAATACATTACCATAACAGCGGTAATTTTTAAAAACCATACCATTTTGCAGTCGTATGCTTTATAGTTATTCATTTTAGGAAAAAAAAGTTGATATTATCAATAGTATTTTTTTATAACACTGGTTATAGAACACAAAACAATCAAAACATCAGTGTTAACGCAATACTTACCACCAATACCAACATGGTAATTTGAAGTTTCTATATAGCGGGGCAGTCCCCGTTCAACGGAGCACATCTAATGGGATCAAGTGCAATTCTGTCGTGAACTGATCTGGATGGGAGTTGCACTAGAGCGGATTAGGATTGATCTCAATCGAAAACGCCATAATTTTCGAGTGCAGAACAAGTAACCAGGTTTAATAAACGAGCGCTTTTCCAAGAAACTGACTGCTCCGACCGAATTTCCGAAAACGCCTTTAGTGAATTTTCGAACACGAATGTAGTTGTCAGGTCAGTAGATCTGTTTGTCAGTATAATTAGATGTCAAAGCCAACGTTACATACGCAGAGCAATAAACTGCGCCCTCACACGGCCTGGGGGAAATTAAAATCAGAAAAGGCGCGCAATTTAAAACTATGTATTTGAACGTAAACTGAATGGTTTTGTCCAAGAAATTAAAGAATTTAGTACGTTGAGCAACATTTTTATGTGCCCAAGATACTAAATAGTTAGTTCCCTGAAATAAGAACATATATTTCACATGTGAACATTTTTATATAATCAGAAATAAAATTATTTAATATCTTCAGTAATAAAAATTGAGACATGGTTAAAATTATCTTTATTTCATTATTTACAAATATGAGACAAAATTACAAGATTCAGAAAAAGTATACACATTTAAGAAACATTTCTTTCAATTAGAACAACATAAGTTGCGGTGGCACTTGCCGTCGTCTCAACTGAAACTTACAATCTAATTTTGACAAAAACAATGCTCTTTTAAAGACGTTTTTGATAATTCGCTCCGAGTAAAAATGTGAGAGAGAACATTTAGAGACTTAGTGCACGTAAGAGTGAGAAAAATAGCGCTCCGATCGAATTAACGAAATCGCCTTAAGATATCCAGAATATGATAAGCAATATATTGACAGAAACTTCAAAATTTCGGGTACCTTGTAAGCGGACTATATTTTTACATAGAAATCTTACCTTGTAATCCAGAAAAATAAAACACTATAAACAGAAAAGATAAATAGAATACATGAACAGAAATCCGCAATAAGTTAATTAATAATACATTAAAGGAGAAACTGAATTAACACTTTCACTTCTGACAGGCGCTTTAAATCAAAATTTAAATAAAAAGGTAACCATGGTAATAGTTCGTGCAAACATTACAGATTACTTTGTTTCTAAATATAGTGTCATCTATCGGCCTGGGAGGAATTATAAATACGTTTGAAACCATGGCATCTCTCATAAACATCTATGTATTCTCTTTTATGTAGGGTCAGTATCAGAATAACTATGTCTGCCCAAATTTGGTAAATCCGTCATTTTGTGCAAAATAATTGACAAATAATTAAATACTTTATTTAGAACAGATCAAATTATTCGTTAGTACATGTCACACATTTCAAATTACCCAAACTTCAAAAAAAGGAAACAGATAAACATAACCTCATAGCAGAACCTAGTAACCCTATTCAATAGGCGTTTTCGGAAAATCGTTCGGGTTAACCGGGTTATGTATCTGGTTATAAAATACTGTTCTTTTATTAAACCTGGTCGTAGTTCCGCGTTCAAAAAATTATCAAATACTAAAGGCGTGTTCTTTTTTTCATCTGATTTATTCCATCGATTCAGCGGTGTGACGTCATTGATGAATGTCAAATCAATCATCGATTATTCTGATTACGCTGAATAAAAGAACAGATGAATGGCCGCGTTCAGGTAAAGGTCGATTTATAACTCGATTTTAATCGCAATCGCAATTTTAGCCGTAATCGCAACAAAGTTGAAACCAACGAACAACTAAACACGAGAAGTCCGACTCAACGTTAGAAAAATGTATCACTTTGATCACGTGACACTACGATGTTCCGTAGATTATCTGAAGGGTGCGCTAACATCTCAGTAGAATTGGGTTGGCACTAGGTTGGTGAAATCAGTGCTACCACCTAGAAATGTTTTAGCGGGAATATTTCGACATTTGAAAAGGTAAATATTGAAACTAGAAAATTGAAACTATTAGACAGTTGTTTGCGCACCGGAATACACACGGAATAAATTGTACTGCAGCACAGGTATGTACCGCTCGTACAATTTATTCCGTACGTATTGACCAGTGCACAAACAACAAAGTAGGATGTATGAGTATCAAAAATATATACATTTTCAATTACATTTTTATTGAAATATGTATAAGTACTTGAATAACAGTTTAAGGCACCAATGTTATGTTATAATTTTCAAAGATATCACAAAGAAAATGAAAAATTATCATTCACTAAAGTGAAAGTATTAAGATGGTGAAAGAGTGTTTGAAAATATCATAAGAGACGTTTATTAATATTTATTTTACATTAATGGAAGCTATTGTCCAGTTTAATGTTCAATCAGAAATTACAAACCATCCGTCACCATTTTAATAATTTTTTATCCGAGTGAAGTTTACGTGAAAGTGAGGTATTTCTTCCTACATCGTAAAATGTATTGTGCAAAGTACATAAACACCAACATTAAGTGTAGATACAAAAACATTACAATTTGGTAATGCACAGTTAATTGACATAAGTTGATTTCTCCCTAAAACTAAATAGGCATAGAGAAAGTAATACGAAATATAAATTAAAAGGGCGTAGACCACATCTCATTTTGTCAAGCACTAATAAAAAGATTTCCCTTAAAATAAGAAATCTTAAATTTAAAATAAATTAACAAAAAATCGGAAATGAAACACAAAAAAACAATTTCCGACTGAAAATAAACTAAATTCAGAAATTAAACAAAAAAATTCTAACTTCTAAAAATTTTAAAATAAAAATACATACTTCTAAAATGAAACTCAAAATAAATTCTAAGAATGAGCAAGTATTGCCACTTTCCTAGATCCCCTTTTACAATTTGTTTGGGATTTGAAATTTCTATTCACACGGGTACAGAACCATGGAATAGAAATGCGACAGATGGATTTAACAATCCCCTCTTTTAAGAAAGATGCATGTTCTGAACAGGAAATCCAGCTGAAATCGACATTTAAAAGTACTGCTTCTGTGAGTTGCTTCTCAACCCAAAGAGTGTGACTAATGTCCGATAACTTACTCTCAATAATATTGGCTGACAATGTCACTGCATTAACTAATCCTTCGGAAGGATAAGTTAAGCGACTGACATTGTCAGAATACTCCTTGAAAGTAATAAAGTCATTAGTCCACCTCTCAGGTTCAGAAGTTAATGTAGTTGTACACAACTCACAAGCAATATCTTTTAAAATACGCTTAGCAATGAAACCACTTACATAAACATCGGCTGAACCACTCTTGAATATGTTGTCATCAAAAGATGAACTCACATATTCAAGAAGTTGGTCCATCCGATGTTTATTAGTGTTTTCATTGCTTGTAACTGAATTTTGCTGCTCAGGACATGATTTTTCCTGCAGTAAAGTTTGAAAATTGGTTAAAAGCTCAGTGCAATCGTTTTCGCAATTTGTGCCCTTGAGCCCAATGTTGCTTAAACCATTGATCACATGAGTTTTTAAACAACTTACAAACTGTACACAGGTGGGATTGTTACTATCCCCACTGTACGATCTAATCCCCCCAAACAAATTTTCTAGGGGATCTTGATTAAGACTTCTAGGCCGGAGATGGTTTATTCGTCTCTTCGTAAACTCTTCCCAGAGATTCCTCACCGCACGTAGATTAGACAACCAGCCTTTTTGTGAGGGCGGCGTTTGTGTGCAGCCTTCAAACCTCCACCGACCTAAGGCATTTGATTAATTTGCTTTGCCCTACTTGCAGCTACGCAAAATAAAAAGTGCGCACTTCGAAATAAGTTTTATTGCTGGTGTCCATTACATCGTCATGTCGTGCCGATTTGTATCTCCGCGCAAATTCGCGCCACTTTCAAATTTCATATAGCGCCTCTTCAGATAATCTACGCAACTATTTGTTAGTGGAACCCGTTTTGCTATACCAGTCGGACCCCCGTGGTTGAAACATACGGTTTTATGTGTTTAATTTATAACCCAATCGCAACCGCAATCGGAATCGTAAGGATCGTAAGAAGTTCGTCAACTTTCATCTCTTTAGAATCCGATCTTTACGATCGACCAATAGAAATGCATTGATAATCGAATGAATCCGATTGCTTCCGATGAAATAGGAATTTAGGCGGGCAATCTGGCCGGAATCACAGCCGGTCATATTTTAGTTGGTATACGTGTAATAAATTAATAATAGCTCCTAAATTCAGAGCAGTAATGTCATATTACACTGTCAGATATCAAAACTAATTTCTTAACAGACAAATGACAGCAGTTTTACGACGCCGCTTGCGATAAGATAGCCCAAAAAAATATTTACGATTCTTACGGTTACGATTACGACTAAAATTGCGATTACGATTAAAATCAAGTTATAAATCGGCCTTAACTGCAGCAGCTGAGTTGTTGACTAAGCAATCGTTTGTGATTGGTTCAAATTAAAGTAATAGCCAATCACAAACGATTGCTTAGTAAACAACTCAGCTGCTGCAGTTACCTGAACGCGGCCAATCATAAATAGATGAGCAGTTTGACAAGTTTAAAGAGGTTGTGTTCATGTATTTGTTAATTTTTTAATATACAGTAAAACTCGGATATAACGAGGGCTCAAGGGACCACGCTTATTTCTCGTTATATGCAAGTGCTCGTTATAAATGAAAAAAATATATGCTATGTGATATGTACTATGTACACCAAAAGAATCTGGGACAACTCTACCCCTGCATTTTTGTGTTTATTTAACAAACTAATAAGTTTGAATACAATTTTTAAACAATTTATTTTGCTTGTTTTATGGTAACATAAAAAACATGCAAAAAAACAAACGAACAGTTTTTTTAACAATTAATTCGATTTAGATTTTTTGTCGGGCATAGTACGTACTTCTTCATCAAACAAAAAAATATTTTCAAATTTTTTGAAGTTAAGCAAGTTCTTGTAATAAACGAGCTCGTTTTAAACAAATATTTTTATATGTAATTTACCATATCGAGATACGAGACTTTTCAATTTCCTCGTTATAACCGAGTACTCGTTATAACCAGTGCTCGTTATAAGCAAGTTTCACTGTATATTTCGTTTTTACTTGTGGTTCTTACTATTGAATGCTATGAAATATGAAAATTTTATGTAATAATTTAGTTTACCATTTCTACTACTTGATAAGTAAGTGCATGACATCTTCGACTCTTTCTTCAGTCATTTTTCAAACAGCAAGCAATACGCAGCAATTATTTGTTGTTTACTACTATTTTATGGTCAACTGTTCACCTGTCTATTTCATAAAATTCAAATCAAACTCTATCCCCTCTCCCACCTCATCGGCTCATCGACTATAAATCTCGATGAGTTTTAGATTACCTCAGCGCAGAATATAAGAACACAACGCTTACTTTAATCGGTACATACTATTGCTATCATATAGCGTTTTCGATTGAGCTGCACTGATAGCACTCAGTGCGCACTGATTCCAGATTTTGTATTCGATTGGTAATTTCAGTTCAAACTTTCTTCGTGTTTTATGTTCAATTGAAATGTTAGTGCGCACCAGTTTTGCACTCAGTGCAAGAATTTTGGAACTGACTTCAAAAGTAGTGCAAGCGTTTCAGTGCAACTTTTCTGTCATTTCAGGAGAAACATATTACAGATGATTTATTGACAGATAACAAAAATAATTTATTGTATCAAGAAATTGTTAATAATTAAGTTATTTGTTAAACACAGTTTGTTTAGTGCAAAAAATCTTCGTCCGGGGTGAATTCCTTAAGAAGCGAATATGAATAATTAGTGTATTTAGGATTTTTAATTTATTATAACAAATAAATATTGCATTTTTATATTTCTGGCAACAAATGATAATTTTGAGGTTACGGTTCAGTAAATTTCCCGCCCAATAATTATGCTCCCAGATCACGTTTGTATTCGATTGAAACACGCACTAGTTTCGTTTTCTGGCAAAACTTATTGAGTGCATGACGTAATATCAGTGTGACCCGAACTTTTCTGGTGCAAGTGAAACGAAAACGCTAATAAAGAACTAGGACAAGATTTTTTAAGCTGTGTAAAATTGCTACCGACCACAAATTTAAAATTATTTGAAATTGTCAATCATTTCTACAGTAAATATTGTTTTAAAAACTAGGATAGCTGTTTGCATAGAAAAGGGTGTCACAGTTAGACAAATTGCTCAGAATTTCAGCGTTAACAAAAACACAGTTACTGACTTGACAGCAAAGTAATACCGAGTTCCACTTCAAAAATCAGAGTTGCCCCAATTCCGTTCTGGTGTCGCTCCATGCAAGCACGCACTAGGTGCGCACTGCTTTAGAGCGCACTTTGAGCGCGCCATTGCATATAAACCCTCTTTGGTGCGCACTTTGTTCGAACAAGTTGTTTCTTCCCTGCCTCTGGTGGAGTGTCGTGTATTTGGAACGCGGAATTCTTTCATTTCTGTTGATTTAAATTCTTTTTATAACCTCAAAAATCGAAAAAGAATGTGTAGTGCTGCTGAAGTCCCAGTAGTACATTTTTGTGTGAACGCACTGACCATGATAATAATGAAAATTTGTTGGAAAAGAATGAAAACTCACTTCGTAATGAATCGCACTGACTACCAGAGACAGTGCAAGAATTATTGCCCTGGGGCAATGCTTTTTGCTCACGAAAATTAAGTGGAACGCGCAACTCTGTATTGGTGCTAGATCAAATAAGAGTGCAACGCGTATCTCTGTTCCGGTGCTAGGTCCAACATGAGTGGAACGCGCAAACCTGTTTCAGTACTAACAAGTGTCTAAATAAAAACCTGGTCAAGTGGGTTGTGATCGAGAATTTATCCATTGCATTTACATAGCAGAATTACTAAATGTAGCCTACTTGACCAGGTTTTTATTTAGACACGAGTTAGATCCAACAAGAGTAGAACGTAAAACTCCGCACGAGTTCGCACTAACAATAAGTGCGCACCAGGGCGGAAAGTGGAACTCGCTATAAGATTCAATATATTAAAATAATGGAAATGCACGGCTACTGGATTGAGAAGTTGTCCTAGTTTTTTATGATATCGATAGTATATGCTGAATAAAAATACGCTTTGATGACATTCCAATGAATGCGATTAGCTCTTCGGTGAATAAAAGAACACGCCTTAACCCTGGTCCGTGAGTAGGGTTACAAAGAATTGAGGTTATGAATCTCGTTAATAAATTAATTTAATTTTGATATGTCATAACAATTCATAACAATATAACTCCACTAAAAGGTAAAGAAAGTGAAGATCTATTTTATTTATTTTATGGCGCTTTCGATTGACTGCTCCGAGCAGCTCCAGATCAAATTGCACATGCGCATATAGAGCGAGCACTTGCGGTAGCGTATTCGGATGTTTGCTGCTCTTTTAGGGATCAAAAATTGGCGGATTCGATTGAACTGGATTGCACTGAGACAGAGTAAAATATTTACACCGTGTCGAGAGACGGTGCAAAAGAGCAGAACATTCTAGGAGGGGATGCGTGTGGTGCTTGTAATGTTTTAAATTATTTATGATGAAAAAAATAAACTTATTGTCGTAATCAGAGTTGGGAAAACTACGTGTAGAAAATATTTTCTACATTACATTACGCCTAAACGTAATTTTTATGTAGTTAAATGTAATTTTTACACGACGTAGTTTACGAGAAATGTCACATTTCTAACCTCAAAATTGAATGTTTGTTTGACGTATTTCAAATTTTTAAAGTTTTTTAATGCTTGTATACAACAATTTTATCCATTTTACATCAAGATAGGTATTATGTTTATAAATAATTAATTATAACCTGAAAATGAAGAAATAGAAAACAACGTAGTTTTCACAGTAGTTAATTCATTTTTTACGACGTAGATAATTACAAAATCTACGCGTAATTAATAGGTATTTATACGTTTCATTAACTACGTCCGAACCCTGGTCGTAATGCAATGGTTTCTTGAAATATTGGAAAACAGTAGCACTTCTGATTCTGAAGAGAGTGAACTGAGAGTGAATCAAGTTTTAATTAGAGACAGGTCAGGTGGAATTTAAATAATACCTCCTCGTAATCAGTTATTAGTATTTAAGGGCTAAAGATTTATGGTAAGGCTTATTTAATGTAAGTTTTCATTTATTTACGATAGATATTAAATATATTTACTACCAACACCAACGTAACAATTTGAAAGTATCTGTGGAACGGATCAATCATCGTTCAACGGAGCACATTCAATCCGATCAAGAGCAATTCTGTCATGAACTGATCTGGATGGGTGCTGCACTAGAACGGATCAGGACTGATTTCAACCGAAAACGCCATTAGATTTTCATTCATATTTAATGTACAGGGTGTTTCATTGATGATGCACCAAACTTGAGGGACACGTTTCTGACATTATTTCAAACAAAATATCTTAATAAAATTTTTTAATCGGAGCAAGTTGAAATTTGCATAATTTGGAGCCGATGTTTGTAGAAATACATACTTTAGCGCCGCGGAATTGTGAAACCAAACCGGCGCGCGGCGGTCTAAGTTGCATTATGAATGGAACACATGAATGGTTACAGGGAGACAATAAAGTTCAAGCGCAGAAATTTGTGACTACATTTTGTTTTGACCTTAATCGATAAACGAACTCGCTCGGTCATTCAACGCAATAACAGCTGCGATGTGAAATCGCGTGGATATTTATAAACTTATTTAATTTAATAATAAATTACAAATGTGGGGCTATGCAAAAACGTGCATTTCGTATGCATTGCTGTTAAAATTGTTATTAAAATAAAATTTGTCGAATCTTAAAAATAAAAACATTTATTTTTATTACATTATTATTACGTTATTATTATTACAAGAAATATTCAAAAATGCCTACTTCACGCTGTACAAACAAAAAATACCATAAAGTCCTTAATTGGGGTAGTACGGCGAACGAAATGTTTTCGGTAAAACCCAGGCACTTGGGCGCTAAATTTCTACGAATGATTTCATGAAACGGTTTATCATTAAATGTGAATAAGCGCAAACTACTAAATACTAAATGTTTGAACAATCCTAACAATTAGAAAATTCGTATTAAATGGAGAATCGAAAATAAACGACTAATTATTATTTTTATTGATTTCCAACAACCACGATGTTTTAAATGTGTTTTGCCGAATCAGGTGGGGCGACATTCTAGCAAGAGTAATAAACCAAGAAAGCGATTCGTATGGGAATGCATCACAATCCATTCATTCTTATTTAAAGTCCATCCTACAAATATGCGACTTTGCTTTCCCTTCGATTTTCTCGAAACTTATTCATTTAAGAAAAAAAAAACTTATAGAAAACTTTTATTTCTTTTCACGATATCTACCGACATACCGAGTTTGGTGCATCTTCACTGAAATAGCCTGTATAAAGAGAATAGACTACTAACTGAAAAAGGTTGTTTTACCAAATTCATTGCAAAATGCGTTCGTAAAATCACCGAGGAACCCGAATAACCTCTGATAATTGCTAACGTCACACAAGTAACCTAGTTAGAGATCCAGGTTTAATTTCCGAAAACGCCTATAGACTAGAGTTACTTGGGTCGCGTACCTGTACTAATTTTCGAAAGCAGAACAAGTAATCAGGTTTAATTTACGAACGCTTTTCCAAGAACCTGACTGCTCCGACGGAATTTCCGAAAACGCCTAAGGTTTACTAGGTTCTGTTATGAGGTTATGTTTATCTGTTTCCTTTTTTGAAGTTTGGGTAATTTGAAATGTGTGACATGTACTAATGAATAATTTGATCTGTTCTAATTAAACAGCGTTTTCGATTGACCGCACTAGTGCGCACTCAGAGTATCTTCATCTCGTGTTATGGTAAAACTGCACTTTAGGTTCCTAAATTTGCACCTACTCAGAACTGCTATTTTCGTATTATGAAAAAAATTATAAAATAACACTAAATAAACTTTATATCAGAAAGGAATAAATAAAACACAAATTAATAAATATAATCTTATATTTAACCACATAATAAAGTGCAACAAGGCACGAGCATCTGACAGTTCTGAATACGCGCAAATTTAGGAACTGTGTTAGGAACCTAAAGTGCAGTTTTACCAAGTGTTTAGTTATTTGTGAATTATTTTGCACAAAATGACGGGTTTGATCATTTTGGCCAGATGTGGTTATTGTGATATTGACCGGACAACCATATTCGCGCTCGAAAATTCACCAACCTGACTACTGACTACTAACCCGCTAGGGTTAATCTTTCCAATCAGAGTTATTTTCCGAAAATGCCTAAAATAAACACCTAACACAACCTTAAATGACAAAAACTTATTTTCAGGAAACTTCAAATAATTAACAAAATAAAACGGAAAATAACACAACATGAAAAGTCTAGCACTGGTTCACTGTAAATGTTCATGCACAAACGTTGACGGATCACTACATCCTCAGGATCTCGTCCAAGTGAATACCAATATATGGACCCGTGTCCATATACCGTCTGTCTTATGAAAAACACACGACACTAACACTGTTATTAATGATCCGATTTCAATAATTCAAAAAGCACATAAGACTAGTTTAAAAATACTACAAAAAATAGCATCTTAGATTTTTTTAAATATGACATTTTTGTCAGGCGATAGTCAACTTTTTTTTCAAATGGCGGCAGATATTTTTTTTACTTAGTTTGATAGAGATTTATTTTCTGAATTCAATTATTTAAAAGTCAATTTCGAAATATCAAATTTGGGGGGGGGGATAATCGAAAAACTTTCGGAAAAGTGAAACTCACCGTGGGGGTACTTAAATTAAAGATCTCAAAGAGGAAAATCAGATAATCAAAAAATCGAAGGAGGAAAAATTAATTAAATTAAATTCGCCAACGCGGATTGAGAACAGCAGTCGGTTTAACTCTAGTTTGCCCTATTACTTTCTTATAAATGACTCAGAAATAATCCGAGTGGTAGTGTCAAATCGCTTTGGTGAAATCGGACATAAAGGCTGTTTTACATTGACAATTTATTCATGAATTAATTCATGAATTTCTTCTTGAATTTCTTCGTGAATTTATTCATGAACGCATTTCGTATTACATTGGTGAAGAAATTCATGAATTTCCTTGATTCTAATGACCGTTTATAGGTATTACCAACATAGCGAAAGAATTTACAAACGATTTACGATTTACACTGCCACGCGCAAATAAATACCATAACCTTCGTTTGCTATTGTTGGTACCCCTGAAATTCACGCAAATATTGATGAAAAATAGAACTTGCTGTAATTCGTGAATAAATTGACGAAGAAATTCATGAATTTATTTGACGTTAAATTTGGTGCATTACACTTGTCCAACTTCTTCATGAAGCGACTTCATGAATTAATTCATGAATAAATTGTCAATGTAAAACAGCCTTTAATGAATCTAAGGGCGAGTTCGCGATTACGCTCGCCGAGTAGTGGTGAGACGGTATTTCTGTAACGGTTATTTTGTCGCGGTATAAATTTGTAACGTTACTTCGCGTTACTGGTTTCTAAAATAACCAGTTCCAATGTCGCGAATTGAGAAATTACAAAGCGTTCGTGTTTTTGAGTAATGTATAACGTTTAACGCTTTGCTGGTACTCAGTCGCGACGTCGCGTCGCGTTTATTGGAACTAGTTACTTTAAAAGCCAGTACTGAACAATCGAAAATTTAGCTAAAGGTCGGCAGCCAAATGTTCGTTACTTAAATCGTCAAGAGAACGTACATAAAGTTTTTAAACACCACCGCTTTAAACACCATTTTTATCATTTAGCAGCCAGATATTAGTTGTTAACATATATCATCGGACAAGAACCAACTTTAAATATATCATTATAAACTACCTAACGTCTCAAGACAGGTATTTTTGAATTTGTGAGAGGTTATTGCTTACAATCAAAGGCAAAATGCATTTGCGGGTGACGCGCGCATAAATGCAGTCTTTCGCCCCGTTTCGCTCGCTACTGTCGCTATAGTTATTTCGCTCCAACGCAGCAGGAATTGCCTACATCAAGTACATACCAAGATGCAAAAATAACGCGACAAAGTAACGTTACTCTGTCGCGGTATTTTTGCGTCGCTGTAACGAAAGTACTTATGTAACGTTCCAACGGTGTAACCGTTTTTCCCATCACTATCGCCGAGCACTCTGATCAAAAGTGTGAGGGAGAGCGATTGCGTTTCACTGCATGTAAGAGTGAGAAAAAGAAACACTCCGATCGATCAACGAACGTTTCAAGCACATAACGTATCGGTTTCGAAAAATATTGTTTTAGGGGTTTTTAATACATGTATTCATATCTAGCGGAACGTTCCGTTCGGGCAGCGAGCGTATCAGTACGGCATTGTCTCCGAGAATATTTTACCGATACGCGACATGTTGCGACCTGCATGAACGTACCTGCACGATTAATATAAATTACCATCGGTCACAGCATCTTTCGGTTTCGGCATTTAAAGAATACTGTTAACCTACTATAAATGTAAACAGTTATTTAAGCCCTTTGATTTAAAATGGATTTGGAGAAATTAATAGAACTTGTGCACGAACAGGAATTTTTATATAATCAAAGTAATAAAAATTACCATGACACAGAGAAAAAAGAAAAGGCATGGAGGGCAATTGGTGCCAAATTAAACCAAAGTAGTAAGTTGTAATATTATTTATTTCTGTTTAGTATATGTACATACATAGAGTCTGAAGAAGGAGGTATAAACAAAATAAAATATGATTTAATAAATTACGTGCTTGAAACGTTTAGTGCCTGTTAGTATGAATTGCTGGTCTGGTTGCTCGAACCGATACGCTATGTGCTTGAAACGTTCGTTGCCTGATAATGTGAATCAACCTTTAGTCTGCACCGTTGATTAGGTCTCTCGGACGCTTAATTTGTTACTAAACACAACGTGGTAACGATTTGACACTACCACTCGGATTAATTCTGAGTCAATAGAGAAGTATCGGCAAAGCGTATAACGCTTACGTTCGTAAATTACGCAAAGCAGTATTGTGTAAACGTATTGCAGTATTTACTTCCTAATTTACAGTTATCGGAACATTGAATACCGCGATACACAAATATATCTTATAAGTTTTAACTTAACTTTTTATATTTGTGCGAAATAAAAATTTAATTAAATTCTCAAAAACAGAAGCCTTTTTGTCTAAAACTAAGTGGTAAACAAATGTAAACAAAGGCCTGCCGTCAAAAGTTAGAACGGTGCGCATGCGGGGCTTATACGTTATGCAAGTAACGCACGGAATTATTTGCTCGTAAATTACTCCATGCGGTAACGGTATTAACGTTTTCGTCGTTAAGAATCGAATCGCGCATGTCTCAAATGTCAAATTAGCGCAGCGTAAATACTGCATAACGTTATTCGCTTTACCGATATCTCTCTATTTATAAGAAAGTAATAGGGTAAACTAGAGTTAAACCGAACGCTATTCTCAATCCGCCTTGGTGAAATCGATTTTTCGATTATCTGATTTTCCCCTTTGAGACCTTTAATTTGAGTAATGAGTTTCACTTTTCCGAAAGTTTTTCGATTATCCCCCCCCCCCAAATTTGATATTTCGAAATCGACTTTTAAATAATTTAATTCAGAAAGTAAATCTTTATCAAACTGAATTAAAAAAAATATCTGCCGCCATTTGAAAAAAAAAAAGTTGACTATCGCCTGACAAAAATGTCATATTTTAAAAAATCTAAAATGCTATCTTTTTGTAGTATTTTTAAACTAGTCTTACGTGCTTTTTGAATTATTGAAATCGGATCATTAATAACAGAGCTATAGTGTCGTGCGTTTTTCATAAGACAGACGGTATAAGTGTTAGCATTGAAAATCAGCATCACCCTCTCGTTGTTTACACAAATGAAGTGGATCTTATTTGTTGTGGTAGTGGAATGTTGTATTGTTGCGTTCCGATTCGTTTAATGTGGTTTTGTTTGTAGAATGAAAAGAACTTGCTCGATGTAACGTTTTTGCTTACGATGTACAACCTCAATCAAAACTAATGAAACATTCAAAACCGTAACGCTGTAGTCAGAGAGAGAAGATACCGAGTGAGTTGAAGCCTTATGGCGAGCGAATGTTTCCGAAGTCCGAAGACCCACCCACCACACGTTCACACAAATTCTTCTGTCGTGTTGGTTAGTCCGATATAAATACAGCATAAGGATTACACAGCAGCGCAACTCTCATGAAAATATTAAATTCGCGCATAATATCCCGCGCAAGGTCTGAGTCGCAATCTCGGAATGTAGAGCTCATTCATTCACGGCTCTGGTGCCGAATGGATCTTTATAATTATGTTAATGCACATTATTTATGCCTTGTTATTTTTTTACCACGTCCACTAAACACTACAATTCGACCCAGGTGTGTGAGCACATATGAGTTTGCAATTTACAACAATGTCGCTCACACTTAAAGCAAAACAAACAATTCAACACATCCCCTTTAATCAACTCGAGTTCAATGAAAATCCAGTAGAGATCAAAGAATATTAATGATATTATTAATATAAGTTTTATAACCCTAAGGCCAAGCGCATACATACAATTTTTACCACGACTAAACTTTAGTCGAGTAGTGTGTTTGTTGCGATTTCAAGTTGATTAAACTGTTTAGTTGTTAATTGTTACAGAATTAGGTGTATTTAGACAAAGAGATCTTTTCTGCATTCATGCCCGCAGCGATGATTGTATCCATGTAAGCAGTGGTGACACTTTTTTATACGCACACGGCGACTCGGCATTAGTAGTCTGTTAGTCAGTTTATGAAGCCGCCTGAGTGTAATAAAAAAATGGACCCAAACGTTTTTATTGCACTGCGAGCATGCAGGCTCGGACATGACTGCGGGCATCAAAGCAGAAAAATCTCTTCATGTAAATAAAGCTTTAAATTTAATTTTATATATTATTAATTATTTTCAATACCGGGATTAAATCCAGCGATCCCGGGATGACTTACAGAAAATCCCGAAATCCGAGGATCGAAAATATAGTTCGGGATTGTATTCCCTAGCTACTATTGACCACAAATTTCGTTCTCCATGCGCACTTACGTCACAATCGAGTTCGAGACACGAAATTTAACTACTTATTCATTGTTTACATGTTATTTCCGTGATTATTTTGATATTTTGAGTATAGTAACCCCAAGTTTCATAATGGAATTTAAAGGAGACTTTAAAATTAAAGTCACATTCAGATGTGTAAACAATAGTATATTATTTTACAAGTTTCACAAGGCTTATTGTAACACGAGTGGGGTTGAGGTACGACGAGTGAAGCGAAGCGAGCACGGAGTGCCCCAATAGAACGACAACCTTTTGTTTTAAGCAAAAATCAAATTGACAAGTTATTAATTTTTCTTGTCCAGCTTCATTGTGAGTATTCTGTTAAAAACAAATAAAATGAAGTATTTTGTGAATTCTATTAAAGGTCTTCAATTAAAAATTGACTAAAATTTCACCAAAAACAGTTTCACAATGAATTCCGTTGTGAAACTGTTTTTGATGTCACAAAGAGCTCATTGTGAACCACATTGTGAACAAAGTAGAAAAATGTGTTTTTATATTTGTTTTGACATCTGAAGGTGACTATAAATTTAAAGTCTCCCTTAAATTCGATTATGAAACTGGGCCTAAGACTTTTAAATTTTTTATTTGAGTTGTGTTATTGTTATTACTGTGTGAATCTGATAAGTTATAGTTTAAAAGATTAATATTTGTTAAAATACGCGAAAAGCGTATATTGCACTATTACCGTTTAAAATGCCGAATTGTGCCATAGCTACGTGTAAAAACTGTAATAAAAATGCAAAAGGTATATATAAAATGAATGAAGATTTTCCTCAAGCATGACGTCAGTATGCGCAATAGCATCCCGGTTGTGTGTACCGTGCACCGAAGGCACCGAAGCATCGAAGAAGAACGTTGATATACGGAGGGCTAGTAAGAGTTATGCTTTTAATGCAACAAAATGAGTAACATGATATAAATAACATTTATTTATAATTAAATAAAACTAAAAACATTTAATTTCTAAACTTAAGAAATCATAATTATTTGTTGAAAAAGAAAATGATTAAAGCAAACAGACGAAAATTATTAAAAATGAAAGAGTTTTTTTTAGTAACTAGTGTGATATCCGTTCTGCTGAATACATTCCTCCAGTCGGCGTGGCATAGAATTAACCAAATTCTCGCAAACATTTGTTCCTCTAAAACGTTCCCATATGCGATTGACATGGCGAAAAAGTTGTTCAGCTGTCCTTTCTCGAACGCCATACTCTTCTCGATCTTCCCAATTTCGAACCATAGCTGCCCACATATTCTCAATTGGATTCAGATCCGGGGATTTTGCGGGCCACTGTAAGACTTCGATATCATTACGGTCAGCAAACCAGTCCATCACAACAGCTGCCTTATGTATAGGACTGTTGTCCTGAACAAACGTTATCACTTTCATTTCTTCTTCTGGATATACCGACCTTATTGAGGGCAGCAGTACGTCTTCTAAAACCTGTAGGTAATTTTGACTGGTGAATCTTGGAGGCGACACTCTCACCAAAGCTCCAGGGCCAGCACTGGAAATCCATCCCCAAAAGCCCATTGATATCCGACCACTGGTTAAATTTGGACGCACATTTTGGACATCAAAACGAGTGTTACGTTTTCTCCATAGTACCACTGGAGCATCCTTCGACGTGGAGAAAGTTTTTTCGTCCGAGAATACCACGTTTTGCCAATTTCTGTCCATATTTGCTTCGCAAAACCGCATCCTAGCCGCAGCTTGATCAGCTGTAAAATTAATTTTTCTAGCAGGTTTTCTAGCCTTATATCCACCTTCAGTCAATCGCCTTCTGACTGTTACCAGTGAACAATTCACATTTACATTTTCCCTGATCTTAACTGCTGTAGTGAAGCGATTTTGCGTCACCGTATTAAGAATGTCCTGGTCCTCCGCGCGAGTCGTTATTCGCCTCCGGCCCGATCTTGCTGCACTTTTCAAGTTTTCCTCGTCTTGTCCTCATTGAATCCATCGCCAAACTTGACTTTTCTAAAATTAAGTTAAAAATTATGACAATGCGCGGTCAGAAACATAATTTCTGTAATAATAATTCTCACGGGTTTCCATTTTTTTACGTTAACAATAAGATGTGTTAAAATAAATATATTTATTTTAACACATACTGACGTATTTGAATTCTTTCAATGTTCGCAAAATGACGAAAATAATTCACAATTTAATAGGAATTAATTAAACTTGAATCATAAATACGCGTTTGCAGTAAGTAAGTAAATTAAAAAGGGTCCAGTGACGTCAGAAAAGCCTACGCGATAATGCACATGCGCGAAAACATAGGTAACCTTTATGATTTAGAAATCTTGAGGACAGGTCCTTATAAAATGAAATGGATATAATTTAAAAAATATTCACGTTAAAAAAAATGCAGCAATAAACAAAGGAATGTCAGGATCTCGAGAGCGCCCCCTATATGTTACGTTAAAAATAGGAAGATATTCAGATTCAGCAGTACAAGAAACCTTTAAATACCAAATTGCAATTAAATACCTCCAAAAATGAACGAGTTTTGCTAAAATATTAAAATAAAAAAATTATCTTTGAAAGGCCATAACTTTTTAAAGAAGCAAAATTGTACTAAGATAAATTGATCTAAATCGATTTGTTTTGACCCAAAGAAGCCCCCCTTGAAGTATGGCCCATTCTTTACCGGGCACCCAGTATATAATTCACGTTTGAGTCTAGTAGCAAAAATACATGAGCACAGCCCGACTTCGACTACAATAATTTATAATGTCGTGCATACAATCCTACAAGACGCAAAAAGAAGTATTTCACTTACCTTTAAACACTTCAATTAACGATTCACATTTCCAGTCTTTCAAAATGCTTTCCATTCTTAATAATGTGCTTCAAGGATCCAATCCCTACTTGCTACTTGTTCTAACTTGTTTCACACATATGCGCACGATGGCCGAAGACAACGTATAGAATCACCGAGAGCATAATATTGTGAAATAATGCGCAATATAACAGAGAATCGCAAACTGCTTCAACCAATCATATTTATCTTTCGTCAAGACAAATTATTCTCAACCTAACGGAATATTTTGTTAAAACAATCATTTAATTTTCAATTTAAAATTAGGAAGATTCTCATATTAAGAAATTTTATTTAAGTTGAAATTATTTTAATCTTTCCGGAAGTAAACTGAATTTATCATTTGAAATTAAAACATATCGGACAGAGAAATATTTATTCACGAGAAGAGTATATTTTTCAATAAGTACTGTGTGAGATCTTTCAACCAATCAGAAGTTACCTGTGAAATATGAGCAGATTTATATTTCTCCTGAAGAAACATTATTCTCAATCTTAAACAATACTTTTTTGTACGAAATAATTTGTTATTCTTGCAGTAAGTCAAAAGTTTTCTAATGTTGATAATATGAAGAATGTCAAGCTAAAGATATTTCATTTCAGTTAAACAAATATTTTGAAAATAATTTAATCTCCTCAGAAGTAAATTGAATTTATCATTTCGAATGAAAAAGTCTAGATCAGAGAAATATTTCTTTGGAAGAACAATATATTTTGGAATAAATATTTTTTCTCAATCTGAGCATTCCTTTTTCTGTGTGTAGAATGAGGTTTAACGCCTGGTTGCTTAAAATAAACAAATGCATATTATAACGCGTGATTTTTAAAAATTTTTATCAACTCTTGCCATGGAATTTGGACGGCATGTCGTAGCTTTAATGTAAAACAGCAAAAAGGAGTGCAATGACGGATTTTCACTTAAGCTAAAACATGCCTTCCAGATCTCATGGCAAGAGTTAATAAAAAATTTTAAAAATCACTCGATACTTGATCACCGTTTAAAACAATATCTTTGATTGAAGAGATATTTTTACGAATTAAAACATTTAACAATGACATCTAGTTCAAATGCTTTTAGTTTGTTTTATGCAACCGACTTCAAACGTTATTAAAAACAAATAGAAATATATACATACCGACAACCCAACTTGATCAGCTATATTACGTAGTGACATCCCGGATTGTGCTAAACCACAAATGAAACCTCTGGTAGCTACCGATGACTCTCTTTGACCCTGTCTTCTTCCCATGTGAAAAAATATCACCAAGAAGTCTTCAGTATCACACACACAATGAATCCGTAATGAACGTCAAAAGTTGTTAATTATATTAAATTAAATATAAAGTAGAGGAGATGACGATACTGAAAGAACGTTTGCCGCTGTGTTTTGTTCGTGTTTTTTTTTTTTAATACGCACTTTTTTATTATTGTTTCTTTTATAATTTCAAGCAATCGGTTTTGTTTTCGTTTCGTTTCTTCTAAAAAATGTCCCATTTCATTATTTTACAATTGCCTTTTACTTTACTATATATTTTTTTCAACAAAATATTTGCTTTCTGACAAACGATTCTTGAAAAATTCCACCTTCCACTGAAGTGTAATAATATAGGTAAAAATATGTGTGTTGCATATATTGTTATATAAGGTGTCCACCGAGTGCCGCTGCCGCGTTCTTCTCTACCATCTACAGTATATAAGAAAAAATTCAAACGTGCTAAGATGTAACTCAGTCAGCTCTAGTTTATAAAATTATTTTTGGCTATATAGAGTGTTCAGGTGAGCCATACCAAAGTTATATTTTTTTAAATGGAACACCTAGTATATTTTTACATATTTCGAAAGTACGCATAAGGAATAGGTAATTGGGGTCTATTCTGTAAGCATTTCATATCAGTTGTTATGCTTGTTATAATTGATATGTAACAAGCGTAACAATTAATTTCCTAAAAACCGTATTCTCTTCAATTGATTGTTACGGCATATTGAAACGTCATTGGTGGGTAGCTGTGGCTGCTATGGTTACGTATCAATTCACTTCTCTTCAATTATTGTTAGGTATCAATTGAAATGAGTTGGTGCTTACAGAATACAGGTGAATAACCAAAAATTTTGGAAGTTATACTTAAGAGTTAGATATTGATGTTTAAGTGTAAAATATTGCTGTATTATGAACTAACAATATTGTTAGTTCCTTCAATATTGTACTACAATGTTCTTACTAACCAATAATATTGTCGCGAACGAGGAAAGTATTAATTTAGTTTATGTTAACGAATTACGATTATGAGAATTAAGATACGGAAAATGTCCTTAAATTAATTTTATTCAATCTAACTTAGCACTTTAAACTATAAATTATTCGAAGCCTTTTAAATTAATTTAATCTTATGTTTACTGTTCATCACTATGCACTTATTTTAAATCTAATCCTACTCTTTTACTTTTATTTAACTCTACATTACTTCTCGGGGGAAAGGGCTTGGCCCAGCCGGCCAGCCCTGCGCTCGTGGAGAGCTCACTCGCTTGTCTCGGCTTTACGCGCACTCATTCATAATTTACTGTCCAATTAATTATCTTACTAACTGCTAACTAACTACTTTTAATACTCTTCACTACTTTAATATTGCTACTACCGACTACTACCCATTTTTAATACTACCGATTTAATACTACTCTCCTGACCTGCGGGTCGATCTTTTATCATCCCTATCTCTACGTCACAATGGGTTCCTTTACTCTGGTGGCCGGGATTCGATCAAAGTCCAAAGTTCTAAACCGCATCAGCATCAATTGATCCTTGCCAAATTTGTTTTTCTTAAAGCGTTCTAATTGCCTCGATCTTAATTGGCACATGTAAACAACACACCTGCATTCCGCATAGCTTGCGTTTATGCAAGTATGTGTATCGCGACATTGTTCTACTTAACTTTCAATGGATGCTGATTCTGCATAATTTTGAAATGCACATGATTGCAATAATTACGAAATGAATTTAAATTTACTTATTTCCTCAGATAATGACATCGTGACAATATTCATAAACTGTTGCTTTTGTTCTTATCATTTCATACATTTGAATGTGCTACTGATTTCTTTATATAAAAATAGCAAAACACATTAATTTTGTACTGATTGCTCAATATTCATAATGCAAATACATTGATACGAACTTGCTTTCATATTGTCTCTTTTGTATGTATTGAAATTATAAAGCCTTAGTTTAGATTTATTAGACTAACATCTTTAGTCTTAAGACTTTGGTAAATTAACATTGTAATAAATTTGTATCCATAATTTTTTAGTGTTTTCTAAAATCACCGTCCTAAAACATGCAAATCCACGTTTTTTTGCCATAATGCCATTTAATTTAATGTGAAAAATATATTGATAAGAAATTTAATCTGAAAATGATTAAGGATTAACCAAAGTTATAATATTATTACTGTGATTACTCTTTGCATATTTTCAAATTAAATTTCTTATCATTATATTTTTCTCGACATTAAATTAAATGATAAAATAAAATTCTGAATAGAAGCCATATTTTAAAAGTGGCGCTATTTGAATAGTTCAGTAGTACCGCCCGCATGACCGCCACTGTTCACTCATTGCCAGTGTCAAAGCATGGGAATGGGCCGTCTTATATTTGTCTATGGGAATTGATATTAATTTAAGAGTGAGATGGCATATATACCCATTTGAAAAACATTGTTCATTCTAAGTTCTAAGTCACGTGATCTAGGCTTTGAGTGGCATCCTTGTCGCATACATGAGCTAAAATTACTCACAGATATTCGCTATTTCACTCGGTGTAACGTTTAAAATGTTATGAATTTTGTTGTTCCTCGGGTATTATAACGCCTGATAGGTAGATCGCTAATTCTCCATATTTTCCCCGTATCTTATTTCGGTCTGAACAGAAAAGAGATCACGGTTTGGACTTGAAAGGGGGGCCGGCGAGGGCAAATCGATCGGGCGAGGTTGTTCCTCGATCCTTTGTACCGTATCGACCGCGTTGCGGTTTATCGTTTGTTAATTTATAAAATTATTTTCTGTGTCGAAAAACTGAATTTTCAGGGTAAGAATTTCCTTTTCGTTTTTTTTTTGTTGTCTTGATTTGGGAATTCTGTTTAGAGTTTTAAGGAGAGTTCTTCTGTATCGGAGACGTATCGGCTTTAACGACGAGGCCACCCATTTCCTGAAACCATTTTTATTTACACCTTAATCGGCGCCTGCAACTAGCGAGGTTTTCCTCTCGGGCGTCCAGATTTTCCCTCCTATATCGACGTAAGAGGATACAGTCGATGGGAATATGTAAGCTGTGCATGGACCGAATTTGGTGAGCTGTTTATCGTCAATAAAATACGCCATTTCTCCGCTGAACGTTTTTATTTAATTTTTTTTCCACCATGTGTGTAAATCGCTATGTAGCAAATTGATATTTGAAGTCAAGGAATATGAACTAATTTTTGTAAACAGTACTCTCTGATTAATTAAGTTGTCTTTCTCAAATTTTAATAACTATTCAATAACCTTTTATCAGTTAAAAATGTCATATCTGGTTTCATTATTATAATTTTTTGTCTGTTCAATAATTTTCTACTTTTCATTAATACCAAGTGTAAACGGATGTGAAGCTTCAAATTTGGTTTATTTATAATTTTTCTATGTACATATTTTTTTGCAATCCAATATTTTCATTATTATTAATTCATATTTGAATTTATATTATTATTATATATCTTTTTTATTAAATGATATATTCATAATTATTTCTCTTTGCCGTTTTCTTAAAATAGAAAAAAAAAACTGCGGTCTGTGGTTTTCAAAAATTTGCCAATACTTTCCAATTTTCAATTGGCTAATATTTGCTTTAAATTTAGAAAATTGGTGGCGCCCATTTTTATTTTATTTTGTTTTCTTGTTCATCAGTTAAGCCTACGACCTTTGTGCCTTCGAAAATTCGACAGCCATTGGCATTAGTCATTCCTACACATGCTGATATCAATCGAGAATGCAGGAAACATAAGGCACTGTGCATCTACCCCTTACCAGATCATTGATGATAGTCGCATACATGAGCCAAAATTACTCACAGATATTCGCTATTTCACTCACATGCTGATATCAATCGAGAATGCAGGAAACATAAGGCACTGTGCATCTACCCCTTACCAGATCAATAGGCATTTACGAAAATTCACCGGGTGTACACCGCATAAACCGAATGCTTTCGATAATTCAACCGGTTACTTTTGTACCGCGTTCGATAATTTACCACGTGTACCGAACTCCTGGTGCATGATTTGTGCACCGAGGAAAGTTAATGGTCCATGCGGTCGGTACATTAAACATAACCTAAAAAAAGTTATTAGTTGTAGGCAGCGTTTTGTAAAATTAAAATAATTACTAGTTGCAATGGATGTGGAGTTGGGAAAATGCTTCAGATATGGAAAATATCATTAAATATGCTTATTTTCAAATGTTATTATAGGTTTTGTTTGGTTAGTTCACCGAAGTTTATCTACCGAAGCGTTTTTAAATTCAGTCAACCGATCTCTGCACCGGTGTATCAGCTTATTACCGATCGGTAAATTTGGTGTACCCACCGGGTGAATTTTCGTAAATGCCTATTGATGATAGGCAATGACAGTGTTGCCAGATTTTTATTGGTCAGAGTCGCCAACATTTTGATAAAAAGTAGTCCAATGTAGCATTGCCATCTAAATACTTATTATTTCATTTTCAATAATTTTTTTCTCAAAAATTTTCCCATAAAACATAATACATTTTTGATGTGGTTGGATAGAGAATTCAATGAGCCATCAGAATCAAGAAAAAGAATTGGGGGTTGCTATTAAAAAAAATGTCGATGACGTCATTACTCGAAAACAAATTACAGTCAAAAATTGATTTTCACTTGAAAATGTGTGCTTTTTAAAAACAAAATTCACCTGTCCCAGCGTTTTTTCGAAATGTCAAAAATAAAGAAATTACGAATTTTATTCCATACTTTAGAGGCTCACTGTAATTTCTACAATAAAGGCTGTAAACTGATTAATTTAATCAGGCATGGGCATGGAAAGGGGAAGTATCTCCCACTACGCTAAGTAATAGGTCAAACGAGTGTCGATTGCAGCTAGCTTGGTCCCACGAAATATAAAATTGTAGACGGCGGCGGCGCGATGTATTCGTTTTGATGCTGTTCGTATTGAATTAAACCGAAAATTATTATAAATATTGTTTAAAAAAGGTTTGTTTTTCAATTTAAAATGGTCTCGAACTTGTACGACACTGTTAAACGCTAATAAACCAACATGAACTAACTCGCTCGGCGATCTCTGTTTTTGATTTCGTTGATACGACTGAGTCAGTTATTGCCGGCGCTTGTTTGTCTGAAACATCGAGATCGTCGCAAATAATTGGGGGGTGGGGGTCGAGCTTTTGGCGAGCTTGTGCCCGTCCCTGAATTTAATCATCATTTACAACTCAGTCAAGAGAAACAAAGAATTAATATACATACACCTTACCTACTAATATTGTTTTACTTTTTATATTTTTTACAGTTTCCAACAACAGAAAAAGAATGGGGGACAATTTTGAAGAGAACTGGAATTTTCCTAATTGTCTGGGTGCCACTGATGGCAAGCATATTAGAATTGTTCGACCACCACATAGCGGTTCATATTATTACCACTACAAGGGTTTCTTCAGCATCGTTCTAATGGGAATTGTTAACGCCAATTACGAATTCATACTAATTGATGTTGGAACAAACGGTCGCGTCTCAGATGGTGGTGTCTTGGAAAATACCGATTTTTTTCTTAAATTGTTAGATAACTCCTTAAATATACCAAATTCAAAAGAAGTTGGCCCTAAAAAAAGAAAACTACCATTTGTATTTATTGGAGACGAAGCCTTCGCATTACGAGAAAACTTTTTAAAGCCCTATAATGTTAAAGAACTTGACTACTCCAAAAAGATTTTTAGTTATCGCCTGTCGCGGGCTAGAAACGTAGTCGAAATTGTTTTTGGTATTCTTGCAGCTCGTTTGCGGCTACTGCACACAGAAATTAACATGAATGTAAGAACTATAGAGTTGGCAGTATTAGCGTGTTGTATATTGCACAATTATTTACGACGTAAATGTGAGTCCTATATCTCACTCAAAATTACAGAAGATATAAATAAAGGCGATAGAGTTAATTGTACAGAAAATTTGACAAACTTTCAACGGGGACATAATCGTCGCGGAATGCATCAAGCGAAAGAAGTCAGAGAGTCATTTTTTAAATATTTCAACGAAGAAGGTAAAGTGTCCTGGCAGCATGATCGCATAAGTAACTAAAATATGTTCGTATCTACTATTACCATTAAAAAGAACAGAAGTAATAATTTTAGTTTTTTAATTTTAATTTAAGATGTATTTTCATAAATTTAGTATTTAGTACAACTTAACTGTAAAATGTTACAAGTTAAAAGATATGATTTTACATTTTTTTAAATTTATTTTTATACCATAACAACAAAGTTAAAATAATCATAAATAAATAGTGACATCAAAATAGGGTTATAATACTTGCAGACTAAAGTATTGTAGTAACAATACTAATAGGAAAAAAGAAAATATTCATGGTAACCAGTGCGCCATAAAGAAACAACGAAAAAATAACATTTCTTTAAATTTTAAATAAATAACTATTCCTAAATATTTATCAATATAAAAAACAAATGTTCATTGGTAAGATGTAAAATATTGAGAAATGGAATTTGCTGCCTCTTTTTCTGAATTTAAATCAGTATTTCTCTGCGTTGATGGGTAACTAGATTGATTGGAGTTGGAGAGATGAGATGCCTGCATTTGTACTGGCTGGTGGTAAGTTGTTATAAATGATTCGTTATAAGGAACTGTGTTTAAATTAATGTTACACGAAAATTCGAAAATGATTTCTCTATCAAAAACACCTCAGAAGTCATTGACAAATTAAATAATCTCCAATTAAACCCAAATGACAAATTAATTTCCTTTGACATAGTAACATTATTCCTATCGACGTTAGTCTAAAAATTCTAAAAACTTTTCTGCAATTCAATTCCATTCCCGCAACAAAATTCTCAGAATATTTAAAACTAATCGAATTATGCATGGACCTAAACACATTCACCTTTAATAACAATTTTTGCAAACAAACTTTCGGAACAGCCATGGGAAACCCCCTGTCACCATTCATAGCCAATTTATTTTTAAATTACTTCGAGCAACACATCAAAAATAATGCACCAAATTTTCCTAATTTCTGGGCCAGATACGTTGATGACATCTTTGCTGTGCAATTTAATATAGAAACTTTTTTAAATTTCATAAACAACCAATATCCCTCGGTAAAGTTTACGCACGAAAATGAAACAAATAGAAAATTAAACTTTTTGGACTTAGAAATTTCAATTAATAATAAAAAATTCGAGTACAACATATTCAGAAAAAACACTCACACCGACAACTACATCCCAAATGACTCATACACTTACCATAAATATAAAGAAACAGCTTTCTATTTTCTTATTAATAGACTCCTCACAATTCCACTTTCCACAGAAAACTTCAAAAAAGAATTAAATTACATAGTTAACGTTGCAATAAATAATGTGTATAAAAAGGAAATGGTATTAAAAATAAAAAAGAAATTAAAAAACAAAAAGTGTCAACTAGCAGCTACCACTTTAACGCCAATCAGAAATAAAGACAAGAATAAATATTGCAAAATCACTTTTAATAGAATCTGGCAAAATAAAATCAAGAATTTGTTTAAAAAATACAATTTAATTCCAGCCTTTTCCAACAACCATAAGTTAAAAACAATAGTAAGTAATAAAACAAGTCAAGAACCAAAGTTAAAACAGTCAGGAATATACCAAATCAAATGTGATACTTGCCCAAAATCTTACATAGGACAAACAAAAAGAAACATTGGAATAAGATATAAAGAACATATGACACATCTAAAATACAAACACATAGAAAAATTAGCTATTGCCCTACACCACCACGAGACAGGACACAACTTTTTAATAGAAAATGTTAAACTCCTAAAAAAATGCGGAAACAATAATTTAGATATGATCGAAGCCATATACATGAAGAAACATAAACAACACATTTTAAATTTAGATTTATCACCTTTAAGTAATACTTTCTTAAAATTCATACATCCTATATAAATAATCCTTAATTCTAATTTCTTTCCTAGTATTTTCTACTCTGTTATGCAGTTAACTCGTTCCTGACACTCGCCCGCCTTTCTAGGCAAGATTCATTCTGGATGCCCGCCTTCCTAGTATTCACAGAAAATATTCTTAGAATAATAGTTTTAAATTTGACGATACTATCTAAACTAGCCCGTAAGACGAAAATAATTTGTATACTACCGACGATGTTTGCTTACCACACGAAATGTACATCTAGTGAATTAAAAAAAACTTTTTGTGAAATCAAGGTTTTTTTTTTCGTGTTACGTTAATTCATAAAATTTCACAAGTGCTCAAGAAATAACTGTTAGAAATAACGGTTTGTGTTTAAATGCTTGGCAACTGGTGGGATATGAATATAAGCACGCCTATTTAACGATCCCATTTGTGCTTCAAATAAAGCATCGTTTATTATTTGCTCAGCGAAAATTCTCATTGTTGGTTCTATGTGTCTTAACTTTTCGGCAACATTTTTCCCAAAAATGTCATGCTGGTCTTCTTCTGCAGTGTCAAGTTTCTGTGATACGAGTTCCAAAAGAGAATCAGCGCTTGTTTTCATTTTTTTGCAGCGTCTTCGTTTGCTTGACTGTGAGGTGGATGGTGTCGGTGGTAATTCTGGACTTTGCTGGTTGCTAATGCTATCTAAACTACCTATTTCAACATTGATTGCCGATTCGTCATCTTGACTTTCACTCTAAAATAATAAATGACTATTTAATAAGAATGAAATGGAAAAATCTACTGATGTGAAAGTTAAATCAGAAAACCCAAAAATAATATGTAATCTCATTTATACCGGGTGTCCCAACGCAACGGTGTGTATTTCTTCTGTGGAGCCTATAGGAATAACAAGTAGAGCAAAAGAAGATTAAGAAAGTTATACTAGACCTCACACTGCGCATTTTAAAATTATTTTCAACTATACAGGGTGTTCCAGAAAGTGTTGGTGCATACAAAGCTATTTTTTTAATGGTATATTATTATAAATTTGGATGTCCCGCGGAGAAATGATTACAATAATATACAGATATATTGATTTCGCTCAGTTATTATCGTAAGAAAAAATTGTTGCAATCAACTCTCCGCGGAACATCTAAATTTGTAAAACTAGACAGGCTGTTCCATTAAAAAAATTCTCTCTCTATACACCATCATTTTCTGGAACACCGTGTATAGTTAAAAATAATTTTAAAACGTGCCGCGTGCTGTCTAGTATAACTTTTTTAATATCTTTTTTTCTACTTGTTATTCCTATAGGCTCCACAGAAGAAATACACACCGTTGGGCCACCCGGTACATAAGATATTAATTTTAAAATTGTTTTCATACTTTTAAAATTTCAACACAAAAGCCATTTTGGTTATACCCTTGCTTAAAATTATTAATCCTGTAAATTATATGTATTTATACCACACAATATTTTTAATCTTCCTTTCTTTTAGTACAAGGTACTTTAATAAAAAACTGCTTTATTATTATTTAACCGAAAAATTACCTGACAAATGTCTTCCAAAAAATCTGGGTTACTTGTACCAACACTGAGTTTAGGTATTTCGTGGTCTTTTAAGAACATTAACAATTCGTAATACCACAATTGCGGTTGGTATATTTCTTCTGTTCCAGCTCCCGATTTAACTGAATTTATTGCTTTTTTGTGTTCTTTCCGAAAACAACTTCTTATCGAGTTGATCTTCCTTTTAACGTCCTCTGTGACCGCATCTGGATTAAGTTCTTTAAGTTCCTCCAAAAGAACTTTATATGCCTCTTCTCTTTTATTTTTGTTCATATAGTCTGTTGATTTCACCTTCCACAGGCATACATTTTCTCTGTATAATTCTATAAATTCTTTTAAAATTACTCTTTCTCTTGTAGTCATTTTTCACAGTAATTATTTTATATTTCCTATATGTGAATGTGTATTGCCAGATCACAATAGTGAAAATGAGGGCGGGAAGCGTAAACCTGCCTGCGAGCCTCCTCGAAAAATCAAGAGTCGCCAGATTGCTTCACATCGCGCCAAAGCCAGGAACCAGGGTTGGGACGTAGATAATGAGACGTATAAATACCCATTAATTACGCGTAGATTTTGTAATTATCTACGTCGTCAAAAATGAATTAACTACTGTAAAAATTACGTTGTTTTCTATTTTTTCATTTTCAGGTTATAATTAATTATTTATACACAATATAATGTCTATTTTGATGTAAAATGGATAAAATTGTTGTATACAAGCATTAAAAAGCTTCAAAAACTTGAAATACGTCAAATGAACATTCAATTTTGAGGTTAGAAATGTGACATTTCACATAAACTACGTCGTATAAAAATTACATTTAACTACATAAAAACTACGTTTAGACGTAATGTAATGTAGAAAATATTTTTTACACGTAGTTTTCCCAACTCTGCCAGGAACGCTCAATTAGTTCAGCGTACACACATTCGCACTTACCTCCGAGCCTAAACACGTTCAGTTATGCGCGAAGGCATACTTGACCGTGTGTATGCCCGTCACACACGTTCAAACCTGCTTGCGAGCCTCCTCGAAAAATCAAGAGTCGCCAGATTGCTTCACATCGCGCCAAAAGCCAGGAACGCTCTATCAGTTCAGCGTACACACATTCGCACTTACCTCCGAGCCTCAAAACGTTCAGTTAGGCGCGAAGGCATGCCTCACCGTGTGTATGCCCATTAATGTCGATTCACACATCACAGGGACGTGTCAGGACCGGAATAGTGACATCCGTGATCCGTCTGGGCCTACTATCCACACATGTCAGAGAGTTTTGTATCAGCGCCTTTAGTTGCATTGAAGTAGTGCGAGCGAATATACTACATACATACAGGTGCGATGGCTTTGTTTAATACTGAGGAATTAGCAATGATTGCAGTTTCATTAGATGATGAGGAAGAGCAAACGCATGTAAGAAAACATAAATGGATTCATGATGCTTGGCAGAAAAGGGAAACTGAAGGAGAGTTTCACACACTCTATAAGGAACTAATTAACGACGACAGGAAGTTTTTTGAATATTTCAGGATGTCAGAAAACTGTTTTAACATGCTTCTTCATAAACTAGACAGTCATTTAAAGAAAAAGGATACTCATTGGAGAAAGGCTATATCAGCACGGGAAAGGCTAGCAATTTGCTTGAGGTACGTGTGCTTAATACACAAAATTTATTTCCTAAACATTTATTTAGTGTCTGAACAAAAAATATATGCTTATTGAGTTTCAGACAAATTACAAACTAAGGGCCAGTTTCATAATCGAATTTAAAGGAGACTTTAAATTTAAACAATTTAAGTAGCGACATCTTGCAATCGCTTTTTGACCTAACATCGCAGTAGGATTGACAAATTGAAGCTAGTTCGCCACATAATAAGTCATCCCATGCCGCCTCGCATGGGATGACTTAAAGTAAAACATATTAGAAATAAAGGTATATAACCTGATATCAGTAAAAAGCTAAGCTTAAGTACTATCTATTTCTGAAATAAAAAATAGGTCATTCCATTTAAAAAAAATGAGATACTGAGTGCTTCGCAAGTACTGTTTGCCCTGTATAATGCTAAAAGATATTTTAACTGTTTTCATATTTTCAAAAAGCCCAAATTCCTAAGAATATTTTGTTATACTATATAGGGTGTTTCATTAAAAAAAAATCGCTTTGTATGCACCACCATTTTCTGGAACACCCTGTATAGTTGAAAATAATTTTAAAATGTGCCGCGCGATGTCTAGTATAACTTTCTTAATCTTTTCTTCTCTACTTGTTATTACTATAGCACCACAGAAGAAATACACACCGTTGGGGCACCCGGTACAATTTGTATTTCAGATACTTGGCAACAGGAGATTCTTTGAAAACTATCTCGTTCAGCTAGGTACCGCATGGGCCATAACACAGTGCATGAGATTGTCATGGATACATGTAAAATAATAGCAGAGAATATGTTGAATGAAATGTTACCAAGACCCACCGAAGAGAAATGGAAATCTATTGCTGATGATTTCAATACACTTTGGAATTTCCCTAATTGTTTAGAAGCTTTGGACGGAAAACATATTACCTTCCAGGCTCCTCCGAACAGTGGATCATTATACTTCAACTATAAAAAAACATTTTCTATTGTTTTGTTAGCACTTGTTGATGTTAACTACAATTTTGTTGCCGTTGACATCGGTGCTTATGGCAAAAATAGCGATGGCGGAATTTTTGCTAATTCAAAACTGGGAAAAGAACTTCAGCGAGGAACTTTGTCTGTACCAGGAAATTCAGCATTGCCAGCCACATCTATTGATGCTCCATATGTTATTGTAGGAGATGAAGCTTTTCCTCTCAAAACCTACTTGATGCGACCATATCCGGGGCAAAATTTGGATGTCCCTATTCGGATTTTTAATTATCGTTTATCGCGCGTCAGAAGAATTGTGGAAAATACATTTGGAATTTTATCGCAAAAATTTAGAATCTACAATAGACGTATTCAAGCCTCGCCAAAAAATATAGATATCATTGTGCTTGCAACGTGTATTCTTCATAATTTTATAAGGAAGTTTGATTCAAACACGAACACGGGTACAAATGCTACACCAAATGCAAGCGAAGTTAGAAGACAAACATTGGAAAATCTGCCAACCCAAGGTGGAAATGCCACTAGAGATGCTTTTCGCGTAAGGGAATTGTATAAAAATTATTTTAATTCAGAGGTTGGTTCCGTACCATGGCAACAAGAAAGACTATAATTGAATATACGAGCCCTGCGTCAAAAGTATTCGCCTAGCTGGTGTAGCTGTTTTTGAAAATAAAATCATTATTAGAATTTAAATATCAAAATTTTATTTAAAAATGTATAAATTACTATTTATTTATTAATATTATTCTCGAAATAAACCACTGAGTAACTATTAACTGTCTCTTTCTTTACCAAAGAGAGGTAGGCGAATACTTTTGGCGCAGGGCTCGTAGTAAAATGTTACTTTACTTAAATATATGAGTACTTACGATTAACGTTTACTTCTTTGCCAATATCATTCCAAATACGAGTTTTTAAGTTACTGTCTATGTACTTTGGATGTGATAAATCATATAAAACACTACGTTTACGAACTAATTCTATTAAAATTTCGTCATTCATTTTGTGAAACGTGCGTCCAGATCCGTGGTTTTTACAGAAAATATCGGTGACAACGATTAAGACACGCACGTCCCGTTCCCGGCACCAACACTGAAAGCACGGCGACAGCACTGTCACGGACGAGTGTGAACGCATCCATGCAAAATCTATGCAATAATGCTTTTTTCACGGCCCTGACGGAGCACGTCCCTATCCCGTCCCTGTGATGCGTAAATCGACCTTTACTTCTCTATCATTTATTGCGTATAATAGTAAATTTCGCTCAGCCGTTCGGGCCGTCCGGGGCTTTAAATCAAAGCCAGCGGTTCTCAAACGTTTTATGTAAAAACTAAACATATATTTTTCCGGAGTTATTATTGACATTTTTTCAAACGTATGTCGTAACTTCGCTTCTTTTCATTTGTATTAGTTGTGGTTACAATATTCGATTCGATTACACGCTGTATATTAGTGTAATAGATGTATAATAAAAGATTGTTTAGTCAAACACAATTTTTTTAATTAAGATTTTAGGATGTGTCAGGATTTCCAAGTCGAAATAACAACACGTTCACTTAAGAATATTTATTACACCATTTTTTTTCAACGAACAAACAGTAACTCCTAAACTAACTTCAAGCGCATGTTCGGTAACGCTACAGTTCATGATCAGTGGCGTCACCTAGTTCATTGGCGTAGTTGTCTGCCTCCAACAGCTCGGCCTCTCCTGACGGTTCGTCGTCCTCGACGTCCTGCTCCTCTTCTTCGTTCTCAATGTTATCTTCACTGTCGCTCTCTACATACTGCACCCATCGTTTTAGTCTCTCAGGTGGTAATATGCCTTCGTATGGTTTTTGCGTCACTTGATATCCAGGTATATCTTTAATAACGTATCTGTCTTTGTCAAGTACCTTGTGTACACGATATGGTCCAATATACTTGCTACCCATTTTTGGAGGTTTGTCAGTAGGGGGTACTACTCTCTCTATCATTACAAACTCTCCCTCTCTATAAGGCTGATGTTCTTTGCTCTTTCTGTCATAGTATTGTTTACTTTTCTCTTGGTTTTTCTTTGTCTCTCGTACTGTTTCCTCACGTCTTTTCTCTCTTGCATGACTGTAATTGTTGTATTGTATACTTTCTTCTAGTGCATCATTCAAAATATTCCCGCGTGCTAATCTCAGTTTATAGCCAAACATAACTTCACTTGGAATATTTCGGGTAGTTTTCTGAACGGAACTATTTAATGCTTGTTGGATATTGTTTAGCGCGATGCCGTCCCAATTATCTGGCTGGTCGTCCACCATTTTCAATAGAGCAGGCATAAATGTTTGGTTATACCTTTCTACTTGTCCGTTCCCCCTCGGTGTTCTAACGGCAACATGTACAACTTGGATATTGAACTCTTCACAATAATTTCTGAATGTATCACTTGTAAAACTCGTACCTCTGTCACAAATGATTTTCTTTGGATATCCAAAAATCTTAAAATTGCGCTGCAGTACTTTAATTGTTTCTTCACTTTTGGTGGTTTTGGTAGGTTCCAGGAAAATGAATTTCGAAAATGCGTCGATAATAGCCAATATATACTGATTTCCTTGTTTCGTTTTTTGTAACGGTCCTAAATGATCCACATGAATAGTTTGCCAAGGTTTGAGTACCTTTGTCAATACTGAATAAATAACCTTCTCTATTACTTCGCTTGTAATTATGTTCCAAACATACCACACAGTTCTCTAAGCACTTTTTAACATATTTCCGCATATTTTTGAAATAAAAATTTGCTCTTAATTCATTTATTGTTTTTTCTGCTCCTAGCTGAGCTAGTCGATTGTGGGTGTTCATAACGAGTGATTTCCTCATTGATCTAGGTACAAGGTAAAGTAATTTTTCGTGAACTTTTCTCATGACTTTGTTGATTACCAAAGAATATCCTTGTTTCTTCAAATTTTCATCACCGTTAGTAAGTCTGGTTTTCAATTCCATTAACTCTTTGTCATTGTTCTGTATATTAACTAGGTTTGCTATTACTTCTTCCATTACTGTGATCACATTAGCACTGTAAACTCTGCTAAGGCAATCAACGTGAGTCATTCTATCAGCTTTTCGGTGCTCAATTTCATAGTCAAACTCTTGCATTTTCAAACTCCATCCTAAAATTCTTCGATTTACTTCTTTCTTCTGTAAAGTTTGCTTCAGAGCGTTACAGTCCGTAACTATCTTGAATTTCTTCCCTAGTAGATATGTTCTGTATTTCTCCAACGCTTTTACCACTGCTAAAGCCTCTAATTCAAAACTATGGTACCTCTCTTCGGTCTCATTTGTTTTCCAGCTTGCATAGCTTACAGGATGTAATTCACCATTATGCCACTGTAGAAGACAAGCACCAAGTCCACTAGAACATGCGTCTGTATGCAACTCAATGTTCTGCTTCCGATCAAATATTTTCAGTACTGGTTTATTCACTAAAACATATTTCAGTTTTTCAAAAGCTTTTATCTGGTCATCTTCAAATCTGAATTTTCTTTCTCCTCGCAACAAATCGGAAAGTGGTTTGGCAATCATGGAGTAACCTTGAATAAATTTCCGAAAATATCCAGTTAATCCTAAGAATCTCTGGACTTCTTTTATATTTCTTGGCATCGGAAAATCATCGATTGCTTTGGTTTTTCCTCTTCCAGGTCTTACTTCTTCTTTAGAAATGTAATAACCCAAATATTCTAAGTTGGTCATAGCAAATTTACATTTATCTAGTCTAAGTTTAAGCTCGTAAGCACGGATTCGATCTATTACTTTCTTCAGTACTCGTGTGTGCTGTTCCATGGTCGTTGTGTGAATCAGTAAGTCATCCATATAGATCTCTAAGTTACCTTCTTTTACCAAAACGTTAAATATTTCGCTCATGAATCTCGCAAAAATCGCAGGAGCGCATGTTAGACCAAAGGGCATCTTTAGGTATTCATATTGTCCCGTAGGTGTTACGAATGCGGTATACTTTACTGAATTCTCTTCCACTTCAACATGGTGATATCCATTCTTCAAATCCAACAGCGTGAAATAATTCGATCCACTTAAGTTGGCAATCAAGTCTTGTATGACAGGCAATGGGAATTGGTTCTTTACCGTATGCTTATTGATGTTTCGATAGTCCACACACATTCGATATTCTTCATTTTTCTTTCGAACTAGCACGATTGGACCTGCATATTCGGATTCACTTCGTCGTATAGTTCCTTCTTGAAGTAACTTTTCGACAATTCTGTCAACGATTTGTGCTTCATGAAATGCTAAACGTCTGGATTTTGCCATAATGGGTTCTTCTGTCTTCAGTTCAATACGCATTTTGATCTTGGAACGTTGATCTGGTCCGCCATTCAAAGATTTTGGGATCCTATGTTTTCCAACAATTTCTTCAATTTCTTTCTTCAGGTGATCAGGAAGTTTTTTGTTTATCACCAAATCGTCGTTTTCACAATCTATTTGTATTTGCATCAACTCGAAACAGTCATTGTCCGCAGCACTTTGTACTATTGGTTCGAACTTGATACACGTTTCATTTACAGTCCACGACACAGTGTCAAGAAAATCGCGACCGATTATAACATCCGTTTCTATCGCGTTATCCGGCACAATAATAGCATTTAGATCATAAGTATTAGAGTCTAGTTTGATTTAAAACGATGACATTAGCCCAGAATGTACCTTCATACCATTTAGCCCTACTAATACACTGTTAAGAGGATACAAGTTCAAGTTCAGTCTGTTAGCACATTCAAATTTTATTATGCTCATGTTAGATCCCGTATCGATTAGCGCGATAACCGATTCATCATTCACATTCAAACTTTTATGGTACTTCGTTAAGTTAACTTGAATATTATTCACTGCATGATGTTTAGTATTGTCTTTTTGTCTTTGCAATTCGCGATCCGGACATTTCCGAGAAATGTGCCCAGGTTTCCGACAATTAAAACAAATAATGTCCGTTGACCCTGTATTGTTACGCACTGTATTTGATGTTTCACGCGATCGAGAATTTTGACCAGCCGTCTCGTAGTTACCAACTTCAAGTTTTTCTAGAGCTGTTGTACCCGGTATTTTTGTTTGATACTGTTGGTTCGCGCCTTTCAATTCCGGTTGCAACAATTTCATTGTTGTTAGCAAATCCTTCAGAGTTTTATGTTGTGCCATTAGAAGTTGCGTTCGCAAGGTAAAATTGTCAATACCACGAATGAGGTGTGAAATCGTTTCGCCTTCTGACATTTTTGCCTTCTTTGCTAAGCGACATTTGTCATAAAAGTAATCTTCAAATCGTTCTGCGCGTTTCCATTTACGTGCACGGACACGATCAACTAATGGTTCAGCCACACTAACGGCAAATGTGCTGCCTAACGTCATTTTTAACGTCTAATTTGCCATTAATCAGTCGCTACACATACAATTATTGTCAAGTTAGACGTGAAAAATCACGTTAGGCAGCACATTAGACGCAGCGTGGCTCCGACAACGATAGTGTAGCGACGGATTATTGGCATATATGGCACTAATTTTGTAACGGCATTGAGAATGGCATTGCGCGCTAGACGATAGCTGGGCTGGCGGTTTTTGATACACATCAAACGGATTGCCGGCGAACGTATCGCATAGTTGTTGCCATAGATAAAGAAAGATATATGTGAGGAAGACAGAACATACATTTTTTGCACGAAAACAGCGACATCTCGTGTTTTTAGTCACGTACTATTTTAGTTTTGATTGCAGGTTTCTTTCATTATTTCAAGTACTAACTTAAAATATAATTTTTGAATGTTAGGAAACGGAAAATGCTAAAATATTTTAATAGAACTCCTGTGATATTTGGCATTTAAGACAAAATTGCCAATATTCAAGTAAAATACCACTACTGCGGCTACTTCGGAGCGAAATGTGGGACAAATAATGACGTTAACCACCAATGTAAAACTTAGCGCATTAATTTTTCTCTCATTAATTGTCGCGTTCTTGTCCGTTAGAATGCCGTTAGACGTTAACGCAGGTGTGCCCGAAGCATAAGACTGCAATATCTTCTTTTACTTCAAACATAGTTAGAAATTCGATTTTTATCTCATCCCACGTTTTACTGATCATATCCGACGAATCATAAAATTTTCTTGCATTTCCGTCAAGTTTGTTTGTCGCTAGTATTTTCATAATCCGATCCGGTATGTCGTACATTAAAATCAAATCATCTACGCGCTTTATCCACTCGTCAACCTCGAATGAATCGCTGTTACCAGAAAATTTTGGAATTTGTGCACCGATTTCTGAATACGGAATATGTGAATTTTTGGTCATCTTACCTTCAGAAGTATTTTGTTCTAACCTTTGTATCTGATTATCCTTTTCTTGTAGCATCTTCGTTAGAGCATCCAATTGCGCAGTTATAACATTCAAATCGGATCCACAACTTGCCTCATCCAAAGTCGGTTCACTAACGTTATTTTCCTTCACGTTTCACGAAGTTCCTGTTTGTCACGTCGCTTGCTCATCTTTTCTTTAATACACGGTTGTCCGATAAATTTATTACCTTCACATACACAGGCTAAAACAATCGGGTCCAGCAACACGCATAATTTTTCGAGAAAAACAAAGTCTACTTTTCACTCAGGCAACTTCCACTGCGTTTTCTCTGCTATATCGGTTAACGATCGCACTTCTGAAATTTGTCAGGATTTCCAAGTCGAAATAACAACACGTTTACTTAAGAATATTTATTACACCATTTTTTTTCAACGGACAAACAGTAACTCCTAAACTAACTTCAAGCGCATGCTCGGTAACGCTACAGTTCATGATCAGTGGCGTCACCTAGTTCATTGGCGTAGTCGTCTGCCTCCAACAGATGTTTAAATATTAACAAAAATTTGGCTTTAGACAGCTACAACTATTTTTTTTTTATTTACGAAACGTAACTACAGTATTTTAAATACAAAGTAAATAAAACAAAACAAATATAATTTCTTCAACAAGACAGATATTACATATATCTAATCATTTTAATTTAACAAAAAAATTATGTATCACAAAATCTTTTAAGCGGACACTAAATCGCGCACTTTACACTTTACGTTTCGCAGTCGTTCGACCGCTTCGTCAGAAGTGAAAAATATGTTGTCAAAATAAACAAGGTTGTCAACGGAAACTGAAAAAGTAACTTGATTTTTTTTTTAAATTTTTTAAATCTAAAAATAATTTGAACATTATAAATGTTAATGACAGATCTATATTCTATTTAAGGAATCGAGAAAACTACAAAATGTATCGTTTAAATTTGCAAAATCAGTACGTTTATTAATAGAATTCGACGACATTTTTATTTTACACATTTCTATAAATTCTATTAATAAACGTACTGATTTTGCAAATTTAAACGATACATTTTGTAGTTTTCTCGACTCCTTAAATAGAATATAGATCTGTCAATTTTTTAACATTTATAATGTTCAAATTATTTTTAGATTTAAAAAAAAAAAAAAAAATCAAGTTACTTTTTCAGTTTCCGTTGACAACCTTGTTTATTTTGACAACATATTTTTCACTTCTGACGAAGCGGTCGAACGACTGCGAAACGTAAAGTGTAAAGTGCGCGATTTAGTGTCCGCTTAAAAGATTTTGTGATACAAATTTCATCGGACAAGAACCAACTGTAAAAAAAAAATTATGAGATAACATAAAACATTAAATTTTTGTACTATACCGGGTGCTTAAAAAAATGACGAAACAGCGCCATTATCCATTATTCAGGGAGGATGTCGCCATTTTTTAAGCATCTTGAATGTGGTATATTATTTTTAAATCACATAAATTAAAAAAAAATACTTAAAGTTGGTTACATATACAGTTGAAAGTAATATTTTTTTTTAACTCAAATAAATTGTAAAACTAAAGGTTTCCATTAAGAAAAATAATCTGGTCTACTTTTTTCAATCCTAAACGATTTCTTTTCTCATTTGTCAAATAACCAGCCTTAGAAAACAGGCGTTCCGAAGGAACGGATGTAGCTGGGATGCATAAATATTTTTTAGACTCCACAACTCTAGAAACGTTTGTTGGTGATCACTCCAAAATTGTAATGGATCCATTTTCCGATTTATTAAATTCAAATCTAGGTACTGCTTTATCGTTATGTGTGCTGTGTAGTACTTGGAGTGACGATACTTGTTTGTTTAGAAAATTTTTCATCAAAATGAGACCATAAGTCATTATCAGTTTCTGAACTTACATGAAGTAATTCAATTAATTAATTCTAACCAGCAGCAACCAGACTCAGCAATAGAAACGGAAATCAATATAATCCGATTTTTTTGAAGCGTGGGTCTAGAAAAGTTCTTTCGCAACGAGTTTATTACTTTCTAAAGGAGATAGTCGCCCTGAGACTACATCAGGTAAATTTAACTTAAACTGACGTCCTACGTCTGTGTTGACACAAAGATCTTTTAATGATCTTTGTAATCCACAAATTAGGGGAATAACACTGGACATAGTTACATATTTTTCTTCTCCACTAAATTCTTCAGTTAACTGTACAAAAGGTTTTAAGATGAGTAATACATCTCTTAAAATGGCCCAGTCTGTGCCAGAAAGATTATCCGGAGCTCGTTCTGATGTTAATTCCGTTATTGTTAATGATAGAGGTTTCTTAACAACTAATAGACGCTCTAGCATAATGAAAACGGAATTCCATCGAGTAGAGACATCCTTTTTAGTGACAGTTCAGGCAAATTCATTTGCTTCAGTTGCTCCCTTAATTTATTAGAAGATTTAACACTGTGTTTGAAATGACCAATAATATTTCTGCATTAAAGTACATAAACTATTATGGTGGGTTTATACAGTAACTAACACTAATAATAAACAGTTAAAAGTGAGATTAAAATATATGCATAAGCAACTTCACTAATAACTAAGCTTAAATAACATTGCGTAAGTTGTTAATTTTAATGCTTAAGAGGCCTTTTACAAAGGGCTAATTTAAAAAAAAAGTTTTTCTGAGTAACCATTGTAAATTATAAGCTCAAATTTTCAGTACGCATTCATGAGACAATTATCTAGGTCTCACCTTGACATTTAAAGAAAAACATTTTTTTTTTTTGAAAAAATCAAATCGATATCTCAAAAACTATACAAAATTTTGAAAAAAAAAAAAAAACGAAAACGTGAGACTTAGATATGATGTTCTATAGCAAAATTTAAAAAAAGTCAGTTCTGTGAAGTTAATAATAGCTGAGAAAAACAGCTTCAAAATTTTCGGGAAATATCGTCGTTGTAATATAACGCCTCTAACGGAGAGCTGTCTAAACTACAAATTTCGTATTCGGGGCACATTAGCTACGAAATTCGTAGTTTAGACAGCTCTCCGTTAGAGGCGTTGTATTACAACGACGATATTTCCTGAAAATTTTGAAGCTGTTTTTTTCAGCTATTATTAACTTCACAGAACTGATTTTTTTAAATATACTATAGAACATCATATCTAGGTCTCACGTTTTCGTTTTTCTCAAAATTTTGTATAGTTTTTCAGATATCGATTTGATTTTTTCAAAAGAAGAAATTTTTTTTTTAAATGCCAACGTGAGACCTAGACAATTGTCTCATGAATGCGTACTGAAAATTTGAGCTTATAATTTACAATGGTTACTCAGAAAAACTTTTTTAAAAATTAGCGCTTTGTAAAAGGCCTCTTAACTGTTAACTCTTAGTTAGCTGTATAAACCCACCCTTACTCGTAGATAGCGCTTCATTTACTGTTAAATTAAGAGTATGAGCTACACATGGATGACGTTGCTTTTCTAAATTTTCTGTCACAGCTTTTTTCATATTATCATGTTATCATATTTTCATGTTATCAGTCACTACAGCAACGATTTTTTCTAAAATTCCCTATTCGTTCAGTATTTTTGTCAATACGGTCGCCGTGTTAGATGCGCTGTGAGCCACTTGAACCTCGTGGGTTGCTATTACTGAAGAACATACACTCACCGGCACAAAAAGCGACTCACTTTGAGATTTGTGTAATTTATTGTGACAATAAAAATTTTTGTGGAATTTTTGACTGATAATTGTTATTTATAGTATTCTTGGTTGAAGTACATCAAATAAGGCAAAAAATAAACAAAACAATCAAGATTTTAATAAAAGTAATAAAAACTGTAAAACTGATGAAATTGTAACTTAAAGAAAAATGAAAAATTTGAATGTTTTAAATTAATTAATATCGAGTATTGCCTCCACGAGCTTGTATTACAGCCTGCATACGTTGTGGCATAGACTCCACCAAGAGCCTAATCGCTAAGTTATCTAGTTGATCCCATTCTTGCTGAAGTGCAATGGACAATTCCTCAAGAGTAGCTGGGGCGGGGACGCGAGCTCTAATATTCCTTCCTAACATGTCCCAGACATGTTCGATGGGATTCATGTCGGGACTTCTCGGGGGCCACTGCATTCGGTTAATACCAACAGCGTCAAGATATTCATTAACAATTCTAGCGACATGTGGCCGTGCATTATCGTGCATTAACACAAAATTGTCACCAACAAAAGGGGCAAAAGGCAGTACATGATCTTGAAGAACATCTTCAATGTACCTCTGCGCGTTAATAACTCCCCTATTCATTACAACAAGGTCTGTACGCGCGTTTGCAGAAATACCGCCCCACACCATAATCGAACCTCCGTTAAAAGATAGTCTAGAAACGATGTTGCATTGAGAATACCGTTCACCGGTCCTTCTCCACACTCTTCTACGACCATCTGGCGCTTGTAGGCAAAAGCGGGACTCATCAGTGAAGAGTACGTGACTCCACTGCTCCACATTCCATTGAACATGTTCACGAGCAAATGCAAGTCTACTTACTCTATGGTGTCTGTTAAGTTGTGGACCATGTGCAGGTCTTCTTGCCATTAAATTAGCTTCATTAAAGCGTCTCCTGATTGTTCTGTCACTTACATGCACATCTCGAACCTCTGCAAGGCGATTTCTGACTTGAACAGCAGTTAAGTTCCTGTTGCGAAGAATCGTTAGGGTGAGAAAATGGTCATCTCTAGCGCTTGTACATCTTTGACGACCTGTTCCAGGGCGTCGATTGTAAGATTCAGTTTCCAAGAAGCGCCTCCACGTTCTGCTGACACATGATTGTGAAGTTCCAAGAACTTGTGCAACGTAACGTTGAGATCGGCCATCCTGAATCAAAGCAATTACTCTTGCTGCATCCACTGCATTAATAGCCATAAAAACGACTTATTAAAGACAAAATGTGAAGAAATTATTAAATTAAGAATTTAGGAAACGTTTGGAAAACAAAAAATCAAATGCAACACAATATTGACAATAGCGTCGATACTTTCAATAATTTATTTAAATAAAGGAATTCAGTTACCATGACAACAATGGCTCTCCCAATTATTGAAAATGTCCTAATTCACTGATGAACAGAAAAAAATAGACAAAAATGTGTCCTCAGATTATTTATTTTAAAAACTAATAGTGAGTCGCTTTTTCTGCCGGTGAGTGTAATTTGAAATCTTTAATATAAATGCGCTGTTAAGCTTAGATATGATTTGGTATTCTGCGACTGCCAATAGTCCGTTGTTACGGCAAAGTTATCAATATCTTGGAGTATTCCTTTGATTTTTGATCTCAGGTCTTCATAGATATTTGGCAATATGTTTTCAGACAACTTTTTCCTATTGGGTAATGTGTATCTGGAATTTAATATTTTCACAAAATTTTTAAATCCTACATTTTCTACTATTGACAAAGGCTGAAAGTCTTTGGTTATCATGGAGATTAATTCTTTATCAATATCATTAATACATTTTTGATTAAGGTCTGGTGATGAAAATTCTAAGCAAAGCTGTCTTTTTCTTTTAATTCTTGATTCTTCTAGGTTTATAGGTGAAGTTAGCGGTACTTGTGACGTTGAAGCTCTAAAATTAATATTACTTTGATCTTGTGTAGGTGATAATGATAACATTTCGATGTCAATAGGAGTTTCCGAGTCAGAATGAGAAGAATGCGAAGTTTTTAAATGGTACTGCATAACAGTTGTATTTCTACAAAATTTATAGGTTTTTTTGCACACATTACATGTGAGTTTTTGCATCGGCACTTGTAATAAAATGGTCCCATACTTTTGATATTTTATTCATTTTTCGAGGCATTGCGCATGCACAAAATCGCAGATTTTAAAATTAAATTAACTTATTGTTAGTTACTATTACACAATAGAAACTTTATAAATAAGTGCACCCGCTAACCAACGAACGAGACTAACAAAAACAAGTCTGTCTACGCGAACGACAACTACCCTCCTCAGTTTCCCACGATCAGATCAGAATAATGTAAACATTATTATTTTAATACGCATGCAAAAAGACCAATTAATCGACTAACTTGACTAAAGGTATAAGTCGACTATTATCGACTATTTAGTAGAAGTCGCGCATCTCTACCTCCCCTCCCCCATAGGCTTAATGTCGCGAATTTAAAGATTCGCGTCTACTAACACGAATATCACTTTGGCTCCATGGCTCCCGCATGCGCAGTTAGGTAAGCGAAAGCGGGAAATTTAAAATGAAAACGATTGATAAATCAAAAGACATCTTATTTTAGGATTGAATACGTCAAAATTGTTTTTTAATATGTATAAAAAGTTAAATGTTTAAGAGTTTAATCCCAATGATATTCATTTCTTCCGAAGCAGGTTTACACTCTACACTTTCTTTCCGTCGAAAAGAAACGTCACTGTTTACCAATTATTTTGTTATGTGGTGTACTTTTGCTGCTTGTGGTTATTGTGTTTTCATTCTTGTTACTTTCTATGGCGAGCAGTGATGGTTCGAACGGGGCGGTAATCTTTTTAAACGCTTCTGGTTATTGAAACGTTGTTATTTTTTTCTATCAATTGAAGGTGTATTATTTTTAATTTTTCTTTTTCAATGTTTAGTTGTTCCTTGCTCTTGTCTGTCATGTCAGGTTTACTTAAAATTTGAATAAGTCGTTCATTTTCTTGAGTATTGTCATTCTTGTTTTCATCTATTATTAAAACATTTTCTTCATCTGTACAAATAAAAAAGTTGTCAATAATTATATAAATTAAATAAATAACGGGGATTGTATTTCCTAATCGTAGTGTTATTGCAATGGTTGTTTTATTACAGTATTTAGTAAGTTATTTAATTTATTTAATTATTGACTTAACTTTTTTATTTGTACAGATGAAGAAAATGTTTTAATAATAGATGCAAACAAGAATGACAATACTCAAGAAAATGATTTTTTGAATTTTTCTTCCCATTTTTTCCCCCTCATGTTGACTTCACTTAAGTGAATCCAGAATCAGTAATGTAATTTTCTTGCATCGCGAACGACTTATTCAAATTTTAACCTGACATGACAGACAAGAGCAAGGAACAGCTAGACATTGAAAAAGAAAAATATTATGTCCGCAGACTGCATAACAGACACACTTAATGTGTATTTATTTATTAGTAAATTACAGACGAGCACGTGAATACCCCCAATACATCTGACGGATATAACATGATATTGTGTGTTGTGCGCATGCGCATATGTTTAGGAAAGGCTGCGTTCCAATACGTAACATGGCTAAGTCCCAATACATAACAAAAAATTAAAAGTAATTCACCTTCAGCTGATAGAAAAAATGACAACGTTTGAACAACTAGAAGCCTTTAAAAAGATTACCGCCCCGTTAGAACCATTTTTTTCTGCTATAAATGCTACTCTCGGATCTTGACTGTTTTTATTTATTTTCTCTTTGTTTCTGAAAAAACACTGACTTTCCTTATGATTAGTTTTCTTGCAAATACGACACATTTCTGGTGTCCTCTCATTTCTTCGGCAATCCTTTGCTAGATGACCCACCCGATTGCATCTAAAACAGCTCCGAGTTTCTTGTTAATGACCCTGAATACTTCTTCTTTGTTGGATTTTGTCTGTAGGACCAGCTTTGAATGCTACTTCTTCTTCACTTTCTGCATTTTTATATCTATTTTCTTCTTCTACTAGTCTAGATGTTAAATTTGTTAATGTTTGTTCAGTTTTAGTTGTCGATTACCAGGCCGTAATGAAATGTTTCAAGTTATCTGGTAAACCTGACAGAATTTTTCTTATTAGCATTGTTTCATTTATTTCCTGTCCCAATCCTTTCAGTTTGTATGCTATATTTTCTAGTTCACAAATGTAGGTGGAAATGTCATTTGATTTATTATATTTAAAGTTATAAAATTCTTGTAATAACTTATACTTCTGTGACTCACTGTCTCTCATAGATGTTTCTTAACTTGTCGAACATTCCCTTCGCTGTCTTGCATTTGAGAAGATGAAGCATGGGTTGTTGTTGTCACTATGATTCTTTGCGCTAATGCATCTTTCTTTTCCCATTCATTTTTAACTTTTCCTTCTTCCGGACAAGTCGATTTTCCACTTACTACTTCATAAATATCCTTGGCTTTTAAAAATATTATAATTTGGAATTTCCATATTTCATAGTTTGTTAAGTCTTTTAATACCTCTATGTTGATGTCTTCTTTAGTAGCAGCCATCTCCGAGTTGTTTTATTTTTCGTTTTATTGGTTACACTTTACACTTGTTTCTTAACTTTTTTAACGAACAACCGGTCTTTTTTATTCCACTCTGGGCCAATAACCTGTTGTTTGGTATTAACAGAGGCCTGATTGTTCAATAATAAAGATACACAATTGCGTATACACTTTAATAATTACTCCAACTAAGTACAGCGTACATACACGCACCATATACACATAGTAACTTCCATTTTCTTATTTCTTTCAATGTTGCTAACTTACGCTATATCAAGAATATAATTTATTATACATTTATTCACAATATTGAACCTGGGTTTATTACAATTTTTTTTTGTTTTGTTCTCTGCTATCACGTGTTAAAGTGTGTAAAGTTTTTATATTAACACTTTATACCGGCGATGGCTTATTTTTTCAGTTAAACTGCAACATGCCATCCCAAATTTCATTGCAAAAATTGATAAAGAATTTAAAAAATAACCCTCTATTTGGTATCAGCGTATTAAAAAAATGTTTTATTAAACTATACTAAAAACGCAAGAAGTTCCGTTAAAGAAAAATCTAGGACCTAATGAAAATTTCACATGCTGTAAAAATGTTAATAAACCAAAGTGCAACCAAAGAAGTTATACATAGCTTCGCATGTTGAAAAACAAAAAAAATTTTGTTCGTTATCATGGAAACCAAAATTACCAAGTTATACATATTCGGACTCACAATGATCTGTAGATTCCAAATATGTAAAAATTTACAGGGCGTTTCATTTAAAATAAGAAAGTTGATATCACTTCCGGCGAAACCGGAAGTTCTACGGTGGCCAGTGGTATGTCGGAAAATTCAGCATTTTATTTAATTTATCGCTCCCGAATTTTATGTAAAAAATAAAAATTCTAGAAGAGTGAACACATGGCGTGGACACCTGTATTGAGGATTGAATATGGGTTTATTAGAATTTTTTTCTTGTTTTGACCTCTACTATCACCTGCCAAACGGTGTATAGTTTTTTTATTAACACCCTGTATATATACTCAGTAGTTATCACTTTTAACACGGTAGGCAGTAGTGTTGATAAGAGCGGGATATTTGAATTTAAATTACATGAGAAGGTTTTTGCAGAATAAATTTAATAGCGTTTTCGATTGAATGCTCTAGTCTACACTCTAGAACACTAACAAAATATCTCCATCCCTTATTTTTACATAAGATAAGAATACTCTGAGAGTGCTCTAGAACAGTCAGTCGAAAACGTTATAACAAATATTAGTAAATGTTTGCATATTAATAATAATTATTGGTTAATTAATAATTGCGCAGAAGTCACAAATTGATTAGGATAAAATAGAAATATGTAAATTAATAACAATCAGTAACTTTTACAAATTTATTAACAAAATAACTAACAATAAACACAAATACATATTTAACATAAAGATTGTTTGTAATTGTAATATAAATGTAAATTGTACATAATTTTTCTTAAACCTGACAAACATTTGCACTTTTTACATTTGTAACACTATCTTTCTTCTTACTCTTATTTTTAGCTGCTCTCATAAATTTTTCCATTCCTATTTTGTCCATCTCTTTGGCTTCCTTCATTATCCTATCCACTTGATACTTTGCTACCTTTTTAAATTTCAGTTTAATTTTTATCTTCATCTGTTCTTAAAAGTATAAAATACAGAAACACGTTTTGATTGCCGCGTAAATCTAATTCAAAGATCTGCTTCACAATGTTACGGAAAATTCAAAGGCTACATGATGAACTATTCGATTGAAAGTATCGTAAGGATATTCTTGTTCTGTACTTCATGGCTACAGAAGATGTGACAAAATAAACAAAATAAAATGAATGAATGAAATCAGTAAAATGATAAAAAATAACTACTATAACATTTTCATATTTTTCATTTTGATGTTTTTTGCTTTACGGCTGTTATAATACAGCATTGCTTTAGTTTTTATGTTATCATTTATATTCTTATACAGTCAAGGCCATTAGAATTCTGCAAATATTTTTAGTCCACATAAAAATATAAAAGTGTACAAACGAATTGCAAAATGTTAATACTAAATTATGAGTTTCACATGGTTTCAATTTAATATTAATTAAAGAATTTAATTTGTGTAACAGTTTTTCCTTTATGTTAGGCTGTAAAGCAAGATGTGGCAAATAAAAATGCAAAATGTTACTGCACTGAGTCAACAACTGCACAAAATAGTCAATGCCCCATAAGTATAACTTCTCACTTTTATTAGTTCATCTTCACCACTGGAAGCTATTAGTTCACTTTTACAAATTTCACATTTTCCAATTTTTTTCAGAATATTCTTTGCCATATATCCTGCTATACAGGGATTTTTTCTTTTTTGTATACATACCTTTTTTGTATACATACTTGTCACAAACTAGAGATTTTTACCTTAAAAATTCTTGATGAATAAGATGCAAACTTATTTGAATATTAAAATTTTTAATGACGATTTTAACAAAATATTATTGACTCTAACACAAATACAAATTAGGATAGGAATTGTTTTAAGAAATGTTCAAAATGTCCACCTTCTACTTGCAAACAGTAAGCTAAGCGATCTTGAAAAGCACGCACAGCATTTCTGAGAAAGTCAGGGTTCAACTCATTGCATTTTCTACTTATCCTTTCTTTTAATTCGTTTAAATTTTGCATTTGAATATTGTTGTAAATTTTTGACTTCAGATAGCCCCAGAGAAAGAAATCGTTAGGCGATAAGTCTGCAGAACGCGGTGCCCAGGGTACCTTCCTATCCATCGTTCTGGAAATCTAACGTTTAGAAAGTTTCTAACAGCATTTGTGGAATGTGGAGGGGCTCCGTCCATTTAAAACCATGGGTGATCGATGGCCAAATTTTCAATTTCAGGAATGATTCCTATTTCTTAATAGCTCTAAAAAATTGTTCGAAGTAAGGTTCCCATCGATAAAATATGGACCGATAAGCCTAGTATTAACTATTCCTATCCATACATTGACCTTTTGCCGGTATCGAGTGCGAGTTAAATTTTGAACGTGCTGGTTTGTACGAGACCAACATCTAAGGAAAAAGAATGAAGGAGGTTGGCAGAATGAAACGGATAAATGAGAAATTATGTTACACACCGAAAATTTTGAGAATTGACTTCTCCATTTAATGTAAAAGTTGCTTCATCAGTAAAAATAATCTTTTCTAAAATTTCTTCATGTTCATTTAACAAATTAAACATATTTTCACAAAAATCTGTTCTTTTTGATTTGTCTTCTTCAGATAGTTGTTGGTGATTTGAAAATTTATAAGCTTTGTATTTAAATTCTTTAAGAGTTTTAAATACGGAACTTTTAGACACATTAAAATGTCTAGCTACTTCTTGTAATGACGTTGTAGAAAATAAGTCTCTAACCGTTCTTAAGCTATTCCCATTCTGGTACCACATTAATATTTCTATTTTCTCGTCTTTGCTATACATTTTGAAAATCACTTTTACCTATATTAAATTCTAGAAATTGGTCTAAACTGATTGCTGTCAATTTGTCAATAATAATTTGACTTTTAATTTTGGCTATATTACTTTTCAAGTCTGTTTCGAATCTGTTTAGTTGATCTATCTGATTTGAAGTGTCACATTTTGGCATATGTTATAATGACATGAAATTAATTTGTCTAATTTTACTATAATAGCCAACCTAATAAAATAAAATCACGACCTACTTGATGGTAAATAAAAGAAAAAAACAGATTATAGGTACTATGTATACAAAAAAGAAAAAATCCCTGTATATGGATGTGCATTAAGAAGTGGTGGAACATACATATTGTAGTGTTGCTTTTATTTGCAGATGTGGTAAGTATTGAATTTGTCTATTTTCTCTTTTAATTTAATCTTTATATCACATCCACTACACAATTATGTAGTCTAGTAGTCTTATATGAATTCTATTTTATAATGTCAAAGTGACATTTCAGGGTGGGAACTTTCAATGTCAGTTATAATCCAGTTATTTATTATAATTTTGAAGAAAATTCTTTTGAAGATAAATTGGTGAGTAATTTAATTGTTTAATTTTGTAATGTATGTCTAAAATTCCAAAGAAATAAAGGTAATCCCTCGTTTGCCAAGTGTTGCTACCTATTACGCCCAATCGCGAAACAAACAATAACTCTTCTATAATAATAAAGATTCTTTGTAGATGTGTGTTGATAGTTCAAGTGATTGATGAATGACAAGATGTGTTATATGTAGTGTATTTTTAAAACCAAAAGAATTTCTCTAAATCAAAATAAACTTTAGCGTTACGCAATGATACATCCCTGGGCAATGGTTTGATTAAATTCTATTAATGAAATAGAGAATTGAAATTTTTAAAGATATATTGTCAATTTGTTTATAATAGCAAAATTTTTTGATGTTTATGGTTTTGTTTCTATTGAAAGATTAACGTTTTGTGTACATTTCCTCCCCATTACACCTCGGTTTGTTTATTCTCTTTGGTGATCAACCCCTCCATTTTATTTATAAATACCTACTTCACTCAATTTGACAGTTCTTTTACACAAAACGTCAATCTGACAAATAACTTAAATATTTCAAACTTTAAATTAAACTAAGTAAGTATTCTATTAACATTTCAATAATACCTTAAATTAATTAACATTCTTAAACATAATAACCTAAATATTTGAATGATAACAAATTTTTAATTTATAGAACGCTGCATCCTGAAGTATGCTCCATCTTGAAGATGTTTCATCCCGAAGAACACCGCGTCTGGACAAATGTTGCATCTTGCAGAACGCCTCTCGTATGATGTTGATGAAGAATGTTTTCATCTTGTGAAACATTGTTGTTTTTGGGAATGTTATGAAGAAACTTACTTCTTTTAGAATTTCGTACTTTTGGAATATGTTGGATGAAGAATGTTGCATTTTGGAAAGTTTTATAAGATGCGAATTTTGTTGGAAACAGCATACGATGAATAAATTTCTGGACATAGGTAAATATCACTGCATGTCCTCAGAATATAAAATAAAATTTGTATTGAAGATGAAATTTTATTTTATAATTCTCTGTGATATTGATTTTGAAGTTCTCTGCTACATTTTCTTTTTCTTTCGATGTTTATTTGTATTCGCTTCATAATTCTTCATTATTAAATTTCTGATGATAAGCAACAATCTCTTATTTTAAAATTCTGCTTCTTTATCTTCTCATTTTCCCTTTTCCATTTCCATTTTATATGTTTCCTCAGCAATTCTAATAATTTCTCTTCTTTTCTTGTTATATTTGAAACAAATTTCTTATAATCATTTAAAATACCTAGAAATCCTCGTAATTTCTTCATATTCTTGGACCTTGGATAATTTTTTATTACTTCAAGTCTGCTTTTTCAACTTCGATACCTTTCTTTGTTAAAGTGTATCCTAAGTAAGGTACTTCTTCTTGAAAATATTTACACTTTTCAAAATTAATTTTAAATCTTTCTGTACATAGTGTTTCTATAATGATTTTTATATGATTTAAATGTTCTTTTTCGTTTTTAGAAAATATCAAGATGTCATCTATATAATAACGCACAAATTACTATGAGAATGTTTCTAAAAAATTCTGAGGTAAGTGGACTAGAGCATAGTAGATGTTATTTATGTATTGAACTACGACGGAAATGAATAACATTGGCCGTGGAACCATCACAAGACTCATTAACAGCGTTTACACACGAGCTGGTCACTGTCACAGTGGTTGGTGGAGGACATTTTCAGCATTTATTGTAATTTTATTAAGTTGTTTTGTTATGTTTTTATAAGAAAGTATTATTTTAGGTTGAAATTTTATTAAGATTAAAAATCACATTAAAAATAACATTTTTGTACTCAGAAAAATGGATGCTTTCAAATAACATTTTCAAAAAAATAGGTTGTCATTTAAAAAAAGTGTCGATAACGTCACAGCGCAAAAGTGATAACTGACATAAAATTAAAATTGGTTGTAAAAAATGTCTTTTTTAAAAATAAAATCGACCTGTCCGAGCATTTTTCGAAAAAGTCAACGCTAAGGGTGTTTTTTCGCTTGGTGCGTTACTTTATCACCACACTATATAAAAAATAAGGTTTCATACTTTACTGATAATGTGATGATGTTATAAATTATTGTATACATAAATTCTTCAATAAAATGATTACCCGAAAAAAAATTTAACTCCCCCCCCCCTAACCTCCTGTAGTTTGCTATTCCAGAACATCTGCTACATTATTCCACGAGCCGCCACTGCCTCTCACTCTTCAAATTATACCAATTCTTCTTTGTCTACAGGAAGTCTAACAACTTAATACGTCATTGCCCAGTGTTGCCAGATGTGGCTACTTGTAGCCAATTGGGCTACCAAAGTTTACGATTTGGCGAAAAAAATTAACTATGGCTCCTGGCTATAAATTTGGGCTACCTGCATTACTAATGTAGATATTTTTAATTTCAAATTAAATTGTATAACATAATACAACATTCTTATAATATGTTGTTGCAAACAAAAGACAACTCATATTATGAGTTCACTTTTACCCAAGATCACATAGGCCCGGTATTTCAGTCACAGTCTAACTTTAATCTTTAGTTTATTCCCAGAGTAACAATTAAAACAATGGTTTCTGTAGGAATAAACTGAAGATTAAAATTAAAGTATAACTGAAATATCGGGCCTTATTCACTAAGTTTGTATATTTTATTTGTCAAAGTGATCTAATCCAAAGTGACCCAGATCACTTCGTCCCTTACCGATGCTGCACCTGCCGGATTTAAAGATCAGTTAGTTCAGTTTAGGAGGGGATAGGTATGATATTGCAACTAACATTAAACAACCCCACATGCAAATAATAAAACTGTCATTATGCACATACCTACTTAATTCTTTTTGTGAAAAACTTGTTAGAAATGACTTCTTCATTTAAACGAAAATATGTATAATAATGACGACTAGAGACTTTGGCATGTTTTATTTGTAACTAAGGCGGATCAGTTCGATCAGTTTACTTTGAGTTAGAGCCCGCGCAAACTGCAGATTTTCTATCGGCCGATGGTTTATTCTGAATCAAGTTACGAGAAGTGTGATTACGTGGCCTATAATAATTTAATGTACAGCCACGTATCACATTTCTCCTAGCTTGATGCAGTATAAACTATCGGCCGATAGCAAATCTGTAGTGTGCGCGAGCTCTTAAGGCCGATTCCCATGAGAGCTGCACAGCGGTAAAGTTGTAAAGCGGTACGACGCGACGTCCATTGGTACATTCAAATTATAGACCGTTGGCTAGGCGCATATTGACACGCGTATGGCGCGTATGACGCGACCTGAGTCTGACCCGTGCGACATGACGCGAGCGCGCCCTACGCATAGTGTGACGATTCGCAAATTGAGGCACAGTTTCAGCGTGGTCCTCGCGCAGTATTTATGTGTGAAATGAATTTTTCGCAAAGAAAACTCGTATAACTCAGGATGTTTTCTTACCGCCTCTATCAATTTCTCTTCCGACAACATCATAAATACAGAAATCCCAATATCAATAGAAACAAAAGCAAAACACATGTCACGTGTGGCGCGAAATCTATGTCTCTGCCACTGCGTCACGCGTCTCGCAGCCGACGCGATTAGCGCTGCGTAGCGTCGCGTCTCCAATTTGCGCTGTCCCATTTAATTCCGCATGTTACAAAAACGCGCGCTGTGCTGTGTCACGCTGCACGCGCCAGACGCGTCTCAATATGCGCCTAGCCTAAGAGTTGAAACGCGCGCACATGCCACGCCATTGCCGACTAGGGGTGCGTTCCGTTTCACGCATACATTACTTGCACCTGCATTCAATTCGATGCGTTTGTAAAAGCGTTCCGTTTTAAATTTGCCGTTTGTTAGCGCTCGCATATTCCTCGACGCCACCAATTGATGCACGTGTGCTATTTATGCGTTTATTGTTATTATGGACATAAACTGCGACGAAAGCGAGGCCTATCGCTATGAGAGATTATTCTGTATACAATGCTCATCGAATATAGTTGATTTGCAGATTAGTGCGTTTCATTTTTAATAAAAAGGTTTCCAACAAAGTCAGAAGTGCGATTGTGACCTAATGATTACGTCCAAAGACAATTAGTTTGTGTAAATTGTGCCCTGAGCTTGTGACTCATAAAGCCAGTTGTTTAATGAAGTGATAAAAATGGGGCGAACCTCATCGAAAGGAAAACACCGGTCCCGTTCCCATCGATCGAGCCGAAAGCGATCCCGGAGCCCGAAACCAGGTACTCCGCCACTGCGAAGTGACGATACTCAAAAAACAATTGAAGCATTACAACGAGAGGTAACTGAGTTGCAAACAATTTGTGAGTACACGTTCTTCTAATGTTCATCTTGACGAGGCGGTTATACCTTTGTTCGAACCGGGCGCGGAAAACTCGCAGAGCGCGGCCGATTGGATTCGCAAAATCGATGAACTTATAGTGTACCATAAATGGACACAAGATACGGCTTGTAAATTAGCGACAAATCGGTTACGCGGCAATGCGCGAAAATGGTATGATTCACTGACGAATCCGTGCATGAATTGGACGGACATGAAAAAGCTCGATAATGAAAAACTTTCCGACCCCTGTTCGTTTTGGTAAACTCCTAGTGGAGGCTGCGAATTACGGTCCGGCTCGTGGTCAAAATTTAGGGGACTATTGTTATGAAAAAGCAGCCAAGCTTAATCGTTTGAATCTCACGATTCCGGAAGAATACATCATCGACAGTGTTATCGAAGGAATCAAAGACGATAAAATTGCACTCCCCGCTCGCGCCGCGAATTGTCAGACCGTCGGCTCACTGGCCAATTATTTGAGTGCAGTGGCTCCTGTAAACCCACAAATTGCTACCTCTCCTTTTAAACCCGTTGCAAAAAATTTTGCTAGTACAGCAGGTTCGAGTAAACCATTTACGCCACCTTATAAATTCAACGACTCTCAGCGTAAACCGAGTGTGTCAAAAAAGGTCGCATGTTTTAATTGCGGCGAAAACCACCGCGTACGAGATTGTCCCAAACCGGAAGTTAGGTGTCAAAAATGTAACCGCTTGGGACATACGCAAGAAAACTGCCGTCCACGTCCTATGTGGAGTAACGCTAAACGAGTTAATGAAATCCAAAAGTAAAAGCAGACCCTAACGCGTTTATAAAAACGGCCAGTATTAACGAATTAATAAAAGTGTACTGTTTGATTGATAGCGGTAGCGTGTACCCTCACTCAAGTTGTCAACCGCGCAGAAGGCAAAACTACCAATACAAGAGACTGATCAGAAAACGACACTTAAATGTTTCATGGGTAATATAGTTACCAGCCAATTGGAAAGTAGAACCAAAATTGTCATGGAAGAAGCCAATGTTATTGTCACGGCAATAACTCGAAGATCAGTACATTGGACACGACCTCATCGTCGGCCGCGATTATTTGAGTAAGGTATTGATGAATAAGACGAAAGATAAACTTTATTTGCGCAATTTGCCCCCTTTTAATGTGAACATTGTCGATATGGAGGACGTTAACGGGTCTGATCTTAAACTGGATTTAATTAATTGCGGTGACGAACTTTCCCCACAAGATAAAATGTCCACGTTTCAGTTACTCCAAGACTATAGAGATTGTATATCTTTTCTATGAAGGACTTAGGCAAAACGAGTAGCATCAAGATGCATATCAAGTGTACAACCGAACAACCGATCGTTTATAGACCTTATCGAATGTCAAATTCAGAAAAGGAAATTTTGCGGCCAATAATTAAAGACCTTTTAGACAATAAGATTATTAGGGAGTCCAACTCGCCCTATGCCAGTCCGATCCTTCTAGTCCGCAAAAAAACGAATGATTACCGAATGTGCGTTGACTACCGACGGCTCAACGCTATTACAATAAAGGACAAATACCCGCTGCCCTTAATAGAGGAGCAGATTGATAAGTTAGGAGGAAGTAATTGTTTTTATATTACTCTAGACCTTGCATCTGGGTTTTATCAAGTTCCGATGGCTGCTGATTCCACTGAAAAACTGCATTCGTTACGCCAGACTCGCACTATGAGTTCTGCGCATGCCGTTTGGGCTTTCAAATGCAAGTGTTTTCAAAGGCTCATCAACAATACGCTAGGGTCCTTAAAAGATACTGTGGCCTTCCGTATATGGATGACGTCATTATTCCAAGTGCGTGCGTGTCAGAAGGATTATCACGGTTAAAATTAGTGCTCGATAGGTTTAGACAACATAACTTAACACTAAAGCTTCAGAAGTGCGTATTTTTCAAAACAAAATTGATTATTTAGGACGAAATTGGTGCAGGTAGTGTCCGACCTGGGAAACAAAAGGTCGAAGCGGTGTTAAAGATGAATGCACCAAGAAATGTTAAGAAATACGGCAGTTTGTGGGCCTTTCCGGATACTTTCGCAAGTTTATTAAAGATTATTCGCGCATAGTAGAACCGTTAACGCGTTTGACTAAGAAATCGACTCCTGGGTTTGGGGTGAAGCTCAAGAAAAGTCTATCCAACAAATAAAACAAAGCCCTAATGACCGAACCAGTCCTTACTATTTTCGATACATCCTGCTAACGGAGCTACACATACAGACGCCAGTTCCTTAGGTTTTGGGGCAATACTTATCCAACTAAACGCTGATGACCAGAAGAGTGTTGTAGCCTATTACACAAGCAAAACATCACTCGAACAACGTAAATATCATTCATATGAATTGGAGACTCTGGCTGTAGTACTAGCTTTGCGTCATATTCGCACCTATCTATTAGGAATAAAATTTAAATTTGTGACAGACTGTGCTGCCCTTAGAACAACTATTAGCAAAAAGTATCTAATCCCTCGTGTATGACGTTGGTGGCTAGAGGAACAATATTTCAATTTTTCTATAGAACATAGACCTTGGACACAGATTAGGCATGTAGATTCCTTGAGTAGAGAATTGATAGTAGATAGGGACGAGGTTATGCAAGTGGATATATCAGAAGCAGATTGGTTTCACGCTGTACAATTAGAAGTTGTACAAGTGTGTATGATACGTAAGATTTTGCAGGAAAACGTTAATAATGCTCAGACCAAACAATATTTTGAGAACTATCAACTTAAGAAAGGCATGGTTTACCGCAGAGTAAATAAACATCGATCGGCTTGGTTGGTACCGTGGTGTCAGGTGGCAAATTTGTCGCCTCTGCCACGACAATATGGGCCATTTTGGGCTTGAAAACCTTACAAAAATTCAAGAGAACTATTGGTTCTCCGGAATGCGTAGATTTGTAAGGAAATATGTAGATTCTTGTTTGCAATGTCAATATTACAAAGCACCGAGCTGGAAAGAAACAAGGATTCTTGCACCCTATTGAGAAGGTGGCCACCGTTTCACACCTTACATCTTGATCACGTAGGTCCTTCGTGACAAGTCGGTGTGGAAATAAATTCTTATTAGTTATTGTTGATGCGTTTACCAAATTCGTGGTAATCGAACCCGTAAAGAATACCAAGACTCGACATGTAACAAAGGCTTTAACGAATCTTTTCCATTTGTTTGGAGCTCCAACCAGAATTATTACTGATAGGGGAACGGCTTTCACCTCTAGAACCTTCAAGATGTTTTGTGAAACCTATGGTATAAGGCATACACTTAATGCTGTAGCGACTCCACGCGCTAACGGGCAGTGCGAGCGTTACAACCGTACAATTATAAATGCCCTTGCTGTAACTGCTGCCGGCGAGGAGGAAGACAACTGGGACCAGTGTGTTAAACCAATTCAGAGTGCGCTAAACTGTACAATGAATAAAGCACTTGGAGTAGCGCCTATTGAGGCTTTGGCTGGTTATAAACCACGTCATGTTGCTGAATCCTATTTAGTAAATGAGATACAAGACACTTTGGATCGCCTTGACTTGGTAGACCTAAGGAATACCATTAAGGAAAGGATGACGGCGGACCAGAAGGTTCAAAAGGCGTTATGACCGTTCTCGTGCCACTGCAACGAAATATAATGAAGGACAACTTGTAATGATCGCACATGCTGCGCCAAGTACGGGTGCCAGTCGGAAATTACTTCCAAAGTTCAGGGGACCTTTTAGGGTTCGACGAGTTTTGCCGAACGACCGCTATGAGGTGGAGGACTTAAGGGGAAGTCATAACCATAGGAGGACTGTTATCGCAGTCGATAACATAAAACCATGGATTGTCCTAAAAGGTAGGGCTATACTTTGTATACTGACTTAAGGTTCAGGCGAACATATAAGATTTGGTGTGCATGATTATCGACCACAGGGTTAGTAAATGACTAACAGTCGATTAGGGTTGGTACATGACCAACATTTGCAAACCTGATTCATGGCTAACCAAGATGGGTTAGTAGGTGAGTAAGAGTGAATTAATTAGTTGAGATTAGTACGGGAATGTGACCCAATTTAAATGTCTAGTAAATGACTAGAACTGACATCTATTCAATGGCCAGTATATGACTAGCACTGCAACCTGTCAGCCTGTAGAAATGTCCAGTATGTGACTAGAACTAGTTGAGTTTTTCTCACGTGGGACTACTGTAAAGCCTTCGAGGAAAGTTTAAAAGTAATATGCTTTTGGCTTGTCGCTGATGCTGTGTTTGTTTCAGATAACCAGTGATTCTGAGGTCAGAATCATATTGCAGGATGGCCGAATGTTAGCGCTCGCATATTCCTCGACGCCACCAATTGATGCACGTGTGCTATTTATGCGTTTATTGTTATTATGGACATAAACTGCGACGAAAGCGAGGCCTATCGCTATGAGAGATTATTCTGTATACAATGCTCATCGAATATAGTTGATTTGCAGATTAGTGCGTTTCATTTTTAATAAAAAGGTTTCCAACACGTTGATGCGTCAAATGAATCGGAACGCTTGATATCAATTTTTGTTAAGGGAGGATGAAAATATATTTCTAACAGTGATTAAAATGTTCACACTACTTGTAAAATAGTACTAAATATATCCATTTGAATTAAAAATTAAAAAAAGACTAACTCTGATTTAGTTTTACTGCTGTTTCAGCATCTACATGGACTTAAAATTGTAATCTTGCGTTTGTTAAGACAATTTTCACGAAATCCATTTTAATTACAAAAAGAACTTGCTTCTGTTTGCTTAAAAAGACCCAAACAGTTACTTTAACCTCCCATGATACAGCAAGCGCATCAAGTGCACTTCATCTTGACATGAGGCGTTTGATGCATTAAAAATAGCCTCCAACGGGGAGTTCATACGTCAGTGTGATGCGCACTACCAACGTTTAACGGAACGGTTTTTGTACGCATTAAACGCATAATGCAATTAATGCGGTGAAACGGAATGCACCCTAAAAGTACAGGCCATGCTCAGTGGGTGGGGAGACTCCGAATCTCGGAGTCTTTCATTCATTAATTCATGCGCCATGAATGCCAGACTCCGAATCCCCACCCATTGAACCTAATTTCTAATTGCATGCTAAATCATCATTAATCATTACTAATGTAGTACTAATAATACAAACGTAATTAATGTTTGATTAATTTCTTACACGTAAATCTAATCTAACTTCGGCTCAGCGTTCTCGACCGCGAAATTCCCTCCCTCTCTCTCCAACTAAAGTCGCTCCAGTTGTGTTGACCCACGACAACAGGGTAGAAGCGCGGCGTGCAACATAAGCTGCTTTCCCGTTACCCACTTTATGCACGCAAACGAGCTCAAAAGCCTAAGTGTGTGTTTATAGTGGAGCGACGAGCCGAGAGTAGAGCCAAGCGGCGAGCAGAGCGACGAAAACAAACTCCTTAACACAAATGAGAGCGTTTATACTAGCGCGACGAATAGCGAGGCTGTTCGACCCTAGCGGAGAGCCAAGCGAAGAAATCAAATCAGTTTGATTTCTATGCTCGGCTCGCCGCTATTATCCGAAGATTTGCATCGAAAATAAAACATTAAAATGGACATTGAAAAATGTTTCAGGCTATTGCCGAAAATCGTTGTATAAATGATGAAATTCACCCATCTCTCTGCGTTTCTGATAAATTTCATTTGTTTTTCCACGACTGTTAGGAAAACAATCACTTAAATACAGTATCCTAAGAGAGGAATTTTCTAACAGAAACCGTTGCACCCTTTCCTTCGGCATCTTAATGTCGACTATGAACCTCTACTAGAAATAATCGCTTTTCTTAAAACGCGCCGCTCTGCTCGCCGCTTGGCTCTACTCTCGGCTCGTCGCTCCACTATAAACACACACTAAAAATGCGCGAAGCGCACTTTCCAGTTGACGTTTCGATGTTCGGGTTTTACGCGCAATATGTCCTTCACCTGCCCCCTCAAGCACCACCCATTATTTTTGTGCTCGAAGCACATGTTCCCCCACCTTGAATTCTGCCTTGATACGGTGTCTACAAGATGACTACAAAACAAATACGTATTATTGAAAAATAATTACTGTTAAATATTTTATCACAAACTCTTTTAAACGGACACTAAATGAAAAATATAAAAACTATTATATTTTTCACTTCTGACGTAGCTGTCGAACGACTGCGAAACGTTAAGTGTTTGTGCGCCATTTAGTGTCCGTTTAAAGGAGTTTGTGATATAATTTTCATCGGACAAGAACCAGCTTTAGTTAAATATTTTAATAAAACACTTAATTAAACAATTTCTAAAATTCATTTTCAATTTGTTGTATGTCACGCCTCAACAAATACGTTCCCGTAAGTTTGCACTCGAAGCTCATGGGCAGGGTTGGGACGTAGATAATGAGCCGTATAAATACCCATTAATTACGCGTAGATTTTGTAATTATCTACGTCGTGAAGAATGAATTAACTATTGTAAAAACTACGTTGCTTTCTATTTCTTCATTTTCAGGTTATAATTAATTATTTATACACAATATAATATCTATTTTGATGTAAAATGGATAAAATTGTTATATAAAAGCATTAAAAAACTTCAAAAACTTGCAATACGTCAAATGAACATTTAATTTTGAGGTTAGAAATGTGACATTTCACATAAACTACGTCGTGTAAAAATTACATTTAACTACATAAAAATTACGTTTAGACGTAATGTAATGTAGAAAATATTTTTTATTTTTCAAATCGAGAAGATTCACTTCTGATTCCTCTTAATTCTGTGGTCGTCCCTAGATAGTAGGGATGTTCAGAATCGAATCGACTTGTAGTTGAATCGATTCTTTGCAAGCGATGCATCGAAAGAATCGAATCGATTCAATTTGGTGTGAATCGATTCAAGAATCGAATCGGAGAGGTGTGGACATACAACCAATTTTTTTATCACCGCGCCATTTATATGTTACTGGCAGCCAATAACTCAAAATGATAAAATTGTGAGTAAGGAAAGTCCGCGGCATAAAACAGAACATTTCAAATTACAGAAATTTCTTTGACATTAACGAGCAAAAATTTGCGTTGCACACTTGAACAATAGGTATATACGTATTTTGTGTTCGAGTGTGAGTGTAGAATAATGCCTCCTAAAACAAGTGAAGCGTGGAAGCATTTTAGTACTGATAACAGCAAATCTGTTCGTTGTAAACAGTGCAATGGAACCATAAAATATGATGCTGCGACATAAGTTTTAATTTCAAGAATAGAAATTGGTAAATATGTACTGAATTGAATCGATTCTACGTGTTTAAATTGAATCGATTCATTTGAATCGATTCCACACAATCGATTCAATTGAATCGATTCATTTAACTGTTTTGAGCATCCCTACTAGATAGACAGAGGAACGGCTAGAGACAGGGTGACTCGGTGCCGAGAATAACCGAATATTTCCGAAGTTTAAAAATCGTTCAGAGATATCAGTTTGTTGTACTAAAATTTAAAATACATGTCCGTGTTTCTGTTAAACAGAATGGAATCAAAGACGTGTTCTACATGTAATAAAACATTTTCTAAAGGATGTAACTTATACAGACACATGCGCGAGAAGTACATAATGAATTTGTTGAAATAATTAAATTGCAGAATAAATTTATTTCATGTTCGATATGCCAAGACAATGTATTTAATTACGAGGAATTAGAAGAACACTTGAACACTCAGCGTGAGGTAGTTTTGATAAGGGAGTGTCACAAATTTTATTCGTAAGAAGGTAAAAATAATTTTTAATACATAGTATAATTTAATAATGCAGCTCTAACCAGTACTGTGTGATTTTTAAAATTGTGGATAAAGGGAGGGCGTGAAGAGGAAAATTTGTAGCTTAAATTAACTCGTACGTACGTTTTGGTGAACACCACTGCGAAAATATGGTTAATTTATGAATGCCTTTTGAAGTTTTGTAAATATCATTTTGCATAAATAGTATTTGCTAATTTAAGAAATGTTATTAAAATTCGGCAGTAACTGTATTACCACTCCCAGTAAACATGAAACATCCATGTGACATCACAGAAAGTCGAAAAGCAGTCACACTTGTAACGTTTCTTTGTGACGTGAATATGATATCGCTATGATATCCAAGTAATCGGTTCTGTAGGAATAAAACTGAAAAACACTCCAGAAAGCCTCATGCACAATGAGGTAGAAGTAATAATAATAGTAACAATAATAACAACATAATATGTACGTTATATAATTAATTTTGCTAACATGTTAGTAACAGAAGACGGACATTAAACGTGAAAATGCCGTTATTTTGACCATTTGCTTACATCAGGGTGATGTTATTTTGTTTACTGGGCTGATACAACTCACGGCATGAATTCGTACGGCTATGATTTAACTACCATCATGGTTCTTGATGATTGCATACAGGATTTCTAGCTGCATTTTTATTTTCATCGCGTGTAGATGAAGTAACATTAAGCGTTTTCTTTAGCTTGGTGCAACAAAAAGTGGGAATAATTAAAACAAATGCTTTTATGTCCGATGATGCACCGGCATATTACAATGCATGGAAAGTTATAATGGGCGAAGCCAATCATCAATTACTATGCATGCGGCACGTTGATCATGCATGGGAAAGTAATCTCAATAAAATAAAAGATAAAGAAAATTGCATCATAGTATATAAAATGTTACGTGTTTTATTACAAGAAACTGATATAAATACTTTTGAAACAATGCTAAAAAATTTCATACACCAACTAAAGAATAATTCTGATACAGAGACATTTGGTGACTATTTTGTAAAATATTATGCAAATCGTTCTACTTTGTGGGCTTTAGAGTATATACTAAAATCAACACTAATCTTCATCTAGAAAGTATGCATAAAACTATCAAATATATATATTTGGAAGGAAAGAAAGCAAAACGATTAGATAAAACCATAAATGTATTGATGTCTTTTCTTAGAGACAAAATATTTGATAGAATGATAACAATTTGTAAGGGAAAAATAAGTAACAAATTTAAATGAATTAAGAAAACGACACAAAATATCTCTAGAAATTAAAGATATTCAGATTACAGAAATATATAATACAGAATGGATGATACCCTCATCGAGTCCAAATGAATATTACATAGTTTCATTAGTAACAGAAGCAGTAAATTGTAACTGTTTATTAAAATGTTCAGACTGTGAAGCATGTATCCATAAATACCATTGTGCATGTGTTGATTACTGCATTAGATGGAATATGTGCAAACATATTCACTTGCTTTGTCAACATTTAAAAAATATATTTCCAGTTTTAAGTAATCTTACTGAGCAATGTGAATATGATTTGCAACAAAAAAAACATGAAATATATTATCATACTACATGTTTGAAAAGGAAACACAACAACATCGAGGAACTAAAATTTGAAATTAAAAAAAATGTCGACATTATGATGCAAAATATAAATAATATTCAATCTTTTGATGCATTAAATAAACTATATACAGAAATAAAACAAAATGTCATTAGGTATAAGATTTATTGTTAATACTCTCTCTTATCCTATTGTTGTAGACCTGATGATGGTTCTATAACCGAAACCGGTCGTCAAAATAAATATCGAGAGAAAGTTGGGAAGTATTATTTTACTACATATCATCATATTACCCAATTTTTGGATATGACACATATATACAGAAAGGTTAAAGCCATTAATAAAAACTGTAGAAATTGTTAAGGAAAATCAAACAAAATCCTTCACTGAACAAGAAAATTCAGAGCCAGGTAACAAGAAAATTGTTAAACAACAAGTTTATTTAACAAAGAAAAATAAATCTAAGAATTACAAGAAGAAGCCAACATCAGAAGAAATTCAGGAAATATCAGAAATTTTGCGGTCTCCTGAGTAAATTTAAAAAAATTACAAATTATACAAGCATCTTAAAAATAATTAAATGTAAATAGTTATGCCTTTGTTTTTGTTTGTATAAAAATACAACTTAAAACTTATGTGAGTTTTTTATTTTTTAGTTTGACAATTAATGACAGTTGTGGATAATGCAAAAACCAATATCATACATAAAAATTTATTTTTATATATAAATTTTCATGTATTACCAACCCACTGTATTGATATTGGTTTTTGCATTATCCAGAACTGGCATTAATTAATTGTCAAATTAAAAAATAGAAAACTCCCATAAGTTTTAAATAAATTTGATTGTATAAATTTAAGTACTTCCTAATTTATTTATAATAAATTTAGCGACCGGTTTCGATTGTTACATCATCATCAGGCCAGTATCGTCAATATTGAAAATAAAAATTAAATTTGAAGTACCACGAATGTGGTTCTTCAAATTTATTGACGATAGTGGCCTGATGATGTAACAATCGAAAGCGATCGCTAAATTTATTATAAATAAATTAGAAAGTACTTAAATTTATACAATCATTCATTTACCTAATTATGGACAACGTACGTATTTAAATAAATTTGTTAATACTTACAACACACAATGTATACTTTGCAAAAAAATATTTCTATTGTTCAGGCATATTTTCGATTAGGACAGAAAAGAAATGGGGCTTCTGGTAAAGAATATGTCCATAAGCGCTGAACATTTTCTATGACAAAAATAGTTAATTTAGCTTAAACTGAATGTATTTCTACAATAAAATTTGCGGATTATCCGTAAATGTCAGAATTATTGCCTTTTAAAGTAACGATTTTTAGGTTATGTTCGTACGTTTTTTATAGATATTTTCGAATGGGTTATTCTTAAAACGTGCTGATAAGACAAGGAAAGCCTTTTTTTGAGTAAGTGTATTTCAAGGGAGAGAAACCATTGCACATAAACATTTTTTAATAGTACCTATCTACTTGACGAGCAATACACAAATAATTTTTGTGCGATAGGTTTACAGGGGTAGTGTACTAGTTTGTCGTTTCAAATTTAGCATTTAAGTGTAAATTTATAACAAGGGTTTTCTTTCCCTTAAAATTTACACATAAAAGTTTCTCATCCCTTTTAGAACACACACAAAAGTTTCCCTTCCCTTAAAATACGCACAAAAGTTTCCCTTTCCTTAAAACTTACATGCAAAAGTTTCTCTTCGCTTAAAATGTATTTACACATAAAGGTTTCCCTTCCCTTTACACATAAAGATTTTCCTTCCCTTAAAATATATTTGTACATAAAAGTTCCCTTCCCGTAAAATATAGTCATACATAAAAGTTTGCCTTGTCTTTTTAATTTAATGGGTTATTCTTAAAGCGTGCTGATAAGAGAAGGAAAGTCTTTCTTGAGTAAGTATATTTTAAGGGAGAGAAAGCTTCGTACATAAATATTTTTTAATACGTTCATTTAATTCATTTAAATAGTCACCTGGCAGCTGGCCTTTCACACTTTGGTTGCAAAATTATGAATGTTCCCACCTAATAGTTGGCGAGCATTACACAAATAATTTTTGTGGGATAGGCTTTCAGGAGTAGTGTACTAGTTTGTCATTTCGGATGGGCAGTGAATGTAAACTTTTATGTGTAATTTTAAGGTAAGAGAAACACAAAGAAAACCTTTGGTGTAAAATTTACACACAAAGATTTCCTTTCCCTAAAAATTTAACGTTTAGGTGTAGATTTATAACAAGGGTTTCCTTTGCTTTAAAATTTACACACAAAATTTTCTTATCCCTTTTAGAACACACACAAAAGTTTCCCTTCTCTTAAAATACGCACAAAAGTTTCCCTTCCCTTAAAACTCACATACAAAAGTTTCCCTTCCCCTAAAACTCACATACAAGAGTTTCCCTTCCCTTAAAACTTATGTCCCTATTCATAGTGCTTCCTCGAGGCTTCCTTCAGTAAGGAACCCCTTAGAATGGGATTGTACTCGTAGGCAGTTGCATAAAAAACTCGCATTCCCTTATTTAAATACACCTAACACACTAAGGCAATCCCATAAAAATTATTTGTGTAATTCCCAAAAATAACTATAGAACTATGTATAGGTACATTTTCATGACCAACGCCAGATGGGCCAGCTCACTTTAACTAACATATACACCTCCATCCATCGCCAAATGCGCCACTGTTGCCTCTTTAAGAAGAAATAGCGCCTGAAATTTTATGATTAATGCTGGCAAGAAATTTTGGAGTTTTTACGAAGGCTCAAACTTAATTTCTCTACTTCGCAACATTCATAATCTTTCAATTTCGAAAAAAAGTTAAATAGAAAGTTGTAAAATAAAATCGGTAAATCTAGTATAGATTTATCATGCGTTACGAACTATTGCAATAGAGTCTCATAATTTGCCGGGTATGATGGGCAACATAATATAATAAAATGTATTTATACAAAAGTTTCTCTTCCCTTCAAATGTATATACACGAAAAAGGCTTTCCTTCTCTTTAACAGCACTTTTTAAGAATAACTTATTAGAAAATATTGATATGGAACATCAAACATAACCTAGAAATCGTAACTTTTAAAAGGTGATAATTTCAAAAATTTATGGATAATCCGCAAATTTTATTATAGAAATACGTTCAATGTAAGGTAAATTAACTATTTATATCACAAAAAATGTTGAACGTTTATGGACATATTCTTTACCAGACCCGAAATGGGGAATAACAATATTCCTTTGCGAAATGTAAGCAATAATAGCATTGTGTATAAAACTTTTTTTCGTATATTCAACAGGAAGAGTGTTATTGAAGAAACCCAGTTAAATGCCACACTCTGTATATAATTTGTACCTAGCCCTATTTTAGGGACAATTTGTAGCTTTTTTTTAACTACATTTTTTTTCTGTAATAATAAAGTTCGGAAATATTTTAACATCAAGTATAAATAAAATATTTAAAGTAAATACGTAAGCTGAGGAATTAAAATGTGCTTAATGATTAACTTGTAATTGGTTCTTCTTATTTTGTATTTTAAAATCTGCTATAGAAAATTTATTTAAAATTCCCGCCCGAACTTCTGCGACCGAGTCGCTCCTGATAGACAGTGCCCACAGTTAGAGATGGCATCGATTAATCAAATTTCCATTATAATCGATTATTTCTTTTTCTTTTATAGTAATCGATTAATTATAATTAATTTTGGGACATAATTAATCGACGATTAATCGATTAATAGGTAATAAATCAATTAATTAATTAGTTTTGACAGGCAGAGGTAAAGTAAGCGTAGCAACGAGGAAAGAATAACAGGAGGCACGATACGGCAGTGGGAGAATACCACAATATTGACATTTCTCGAATCTAATTTAGTGTAGTAAGTTTGTTATAGACAATGATGAACTGTTGATTTGGGGATGTGCTAGAATTTTTTAAAACACGTGTGCGTCTATGATATGCAGCGGCCATGTATAGTGACCAATTTGGACAAGAAACTACTGTTAGTATGACTCCCTCCTGTTATTCTTAACTCGTTGAAACGCAGCTGTATTACGTTTAAATAACGATCGCCATCTGTTGGAAACTAGTCTAGATCGTTAGTGTTGCTTTCTTGCATTCGTGTCGCCGTATCGGTACCTCGATCTTTGCGATATGTAAGTAGATTAAATAAAAAACTTGATACACCGAGGTATTTTATTTCAATATGTTATTTTTGTCAGTACAATCCTATTCTCCATTTTTATAATATTTATTATTAGGCTTTATTGTTTCTGTTTACCTATTTAATTGGAATTAATTATATGATTAATCGATTAATTTCATTCGATTATAATCATGTTGTGATTACGACTAACCAATTAGTCAAATAATCAATTAATCGATTATTGGAAAAAATTGCCATCTCTACCCACAGTGCCTTTGCCTTATGTTTCCTCTACTCTCGATTGATATTAGCATGTGAGTGAAATAGCGAATATCTGTGAGTAATTTTAGCTCATGTATGCGACAAGGATGCCACCCAAAGCCTAGATCACGTGACTTAGAACTTATAGCGTTTTCGATTCACCTGCACCGGTTGCACTCAGTGTATTTATTTGCATTTTCTTTTAACCTCATATAATAACACGAGATGAAGATATTCTGAGTGCGCACTAGTGCAGTCAATCAAAAATGCTATTAGAATGAACAATGCTTTTCAAATGGGTGTATCTACCATCTCACTCTTAAGTTAATATCAATTCCTCTTTCTTTACATGGAATCTGCTACTTGATAAATCTGTGCCTATCATCAAGTCTAACCTCAAACCCTATAGTGACACTCTAATATTCGTAAACAAATATAACTTTTGCCCAAACTTTGCCGTGAAAATAGTCTTCGCAATTGTGAGTAGTCGGATTCCACAAACGACATAAGGAGTGAGCTAATTATGCAGAGTATAATATAAGGAGTAAACTCATTGTCGTAAGACTACAGGATGTAATGCCGATTAGCTGCTGTACAGGGTAAGTTTGCTCAAGCATTTGCACGACAGTGTTTTGCTAAAACGGTTCTTTAAATATTGCAGATCATGAAGGAACAGCAGGGCAAATGCTAGGAATATGATCAAGAATGCTCGTGCAATTTAAACAATCAAAAATGTACTTGCCTCCTGAACATATGCTGAACATACAGGTGCAGCTACATTTTTCACCGTATGTCAGAAACATCTTCAATATTTTCTTATGAAACTGGAGGCGTCCGAGGAATCATTGCAGCATCTGCACAAAACTCGCAATATAAACTATGCACGATAAAGAAGGCAACAAGAACACAGACGACATTTTAAGCACTTGTTATATTCGCATGACTCGCTTAATGGAACAAGAATGCCGATATTGTACTTAGCATGAATAATAATTAATTGAACCTTAAATAAGTCCGTGTACCTGAAGTTAGAGGTGGAGAAATATCGATAGTAGACACCATCGATAGTAGTCGATAATTTTGCATGTGACTATCGATAGTAATCGATAGTTGCCGATAGTTGTAGAACTAAAGAAATAAAGCAACAAACCATTGAGAAACTGTTCTTGTCTACTATTTTTTGTTTTCAACTGTAGTGCAGGGTTAGTTTTGTTAATGTAAATCTCTCTTTATTATTTTAATTATTACCCGATACGAAAAATTTAAAAATTGGGCTTGACTTTTTATGTAGATTCCAACCATGCTAACAGTTTTGCACTAGTGTTTTATATACATACAGGCTAAACAAAAAATACATATCTTTTCTTAATAGAACCTCCATGTATATTTTGACAAATCTAGATTCTTAAAGTTACTCTGATAACAAATATACGTATTGTATAGGGCGAGTTCAAAGAAACGCCTAAGCAACGAAATATCTGTAAAAATATACAGGTGTTCCACTAAAAAAATATATTTATTATTTACCCTGTATATAAAAAACGCTAGTGCAAAATTGTCAGCATGAGTGGAATCTAAAAACCCAATTTTTTGTATCGGTTAAAATTTAAAGAGGATTTACATTAAGAAAATAAATATTTTACACATGCATAATAAAAACTATCGATTGTTAAAAAATACAATCGATTATTTTCGATAGTCGAAACTATCGATAGTTATCGATAGCGCTATCGATTTTTCTCCACCTCTACCTGAAGTACTAAAGGCGGATTCAAGCTCGTACGCGAATTTGTGGTGTCGCAGAACTACGCGTGTTTTGATGTTGCACTCAGCTGCAGATTTAACTGTTCATAAATAGAGAACCATTGCGGGTTTTCGTTCGTACGCAAATTTACGTAAATACTAAGCGTTGAGAGGTTATTCAACTGATGATAGATAGTACTCTGCCTTTTAATTTAACTTTGACATGTACAGTGCACGTATATTCAGCACCATTTTGCATAATTAATTAATTGAAATTCATCCACAGCCGTCGTTTTAGGTTATGATGAACCACAACAACGTAAATGCACGTAAAAAGTTAAACTTCTGCGTCATCTATATCTATTGAAACGTGCTGCCTACTGCGCCACAAATTTCTGGGTGTGAGCTAGAACGGTCGCATAATCGAGCATGAATCCACCTTTAGTTGGCCAAATTAGACCATAGGTTAGACTAACAGCTCTAAGGGAGCAACAAGGGCAGTTTATCAGACTGCAAAGAATGTTTGGAATTTACATGCTCAACTAAATTGTTATTCAATGAAATTCGTTAATTTAATTTCTGAATTATGAAATTCAACTTCCAACAATGCCCCAAGCTAAAACAGTTTAATATACTTTTAATAATTAGGGCTGGGTCGATGTATCGATATGCCAGCTGTATGGATACACATTTTCAGCTGTATCGACATATCACATATCGATACGTATCGAAATATCGATACGAATCGAAATATCGGATTTTTTATCATAAGTTTAAACAATAACGTTAAACTAAATTCATTTTATTTTACCGTTTAGAAGATATTTAGTTTATTTCAATTTTCTCGAGACTTGAAAAACTGGTCTTACCCGGTTTTTGCACCAAAGTTTTAAACCTGTGTTCAATATTTCGAAACGTATCGATATATCGATCCGATATTTCGATACGTATTGGTAGCCGATACTCAATACGTATCGATACAGAAATCATATCGGAATTCGATACACAATTTCCCGTATCGCCCACCTCTACTAATAATTTTTAAACTAGGAACATAAGATGGGATGGAACTGTAACAAATAGAATACTTTGTGAATACATCGCGAAGGTACTCTTCTAGCTTCTTTTGGAGTTTGGTGATGATTAATCAACCTTGGATCCCTGGTGAGTTTTTTCCTTTTTTCTCCCTGGTTGCCCTGGTTATCAGAAGTTGTTTGTTATGCATAGTGCTGCATGGTGAGTTATGATAACTGTTTGCTGATGATTAACTTCACCCACGACCTGTTTTCTGTGTTAATTTTGGATGGCCCTGTTCTTTCTTAATCGACCAGTTCAGGTTTGACACGATCAGGTAGCTTCACCATGTCCATTGTGGTTAAATGGTTGTCATCTCTCCTCCTTTAGTCTCTCCATGAATGTTGTTTAATCGGAAACAAAGTTGAACATTCTATGATACATTGTTACAATTCTTCACAAAACAGGAAAATAATTTAACGTGTTTTTGACAATAAGTATGAGTGTTTCTTCTCAAAATTTCCCTTTAAGTGATTCTCTCTTAAATTAACCCTTAACCGGTCATGTGGCGTCTGAGAGACTACGCGATTTATACATTACTCTGTATACCCTTAACTTGACCACTCACAGGTAAATCACACCACCTAATCGCTATTGTGTGCACTCTTTATCGCTCCATTTACGTGACCACATTGGCATTTGCAAATAAAATACTGATCTTAGTGAATCTGCCGTAGTCTGTCAGACGTCACATGTCCGTTTGTGTCAGTAATATTGTATGAGGTGCTATGGCTGGATCGTCGAAAAAGTTGGTTTTTTGGATGCAGATTATGAAGAAACTGTTCTTAAGAGGCAACGCTGCACGGTCTTTTTCTGACTTCCAAAATTTCTCGGTTAATATTAAATATAAAGAAACGAAATTTGGTATGCTCATTATAGAGGTATACAGGTAGAATTTTAAAACTGGGTGGATATAAGTAATTTCGGACGAAGTCGTGTAGGAGTAGAGGGGGTTCTACCGTGTATCAGTTCCTCAGTTCGAAGCATACAGTTTTTAGAGCAGTTTTTTAGCTACATTATTATTTACAGTTGGTTCTTGTGCGATGAAATTTGTATCACAAAAATATTTTTCACTTCTGACGAAGCGGTCGAACGACTGCGAAACGTAAAGTGTAAAGTGCGCGATTTAGTGTCCGCTTAAAAGATTTTGTCTACATTATTATATTACAAACAATAATAATTGCGTTATGCAAATGTATTGCGGCATGATTTTACATGAATTATTGAAATCCTAGTTAAAATAAAATTATTAAATACGCGCGCATCGTTTCGCTTCCCAATGCGAGACAAGGCCGGCCGTCCGAATACATCCGAGGCACGCGTCGCCAACCTACTTGCTTCACTCAAACTGTATATCTATGCTTTCACGTTTAATTTTTTAAATAAACTTTTTATTTTAATTCAAAAAGTAAAATAATTTTATGAAAAAAAACTTATTTCTTTGAAATCTCTCCGTGAAGGCATAGATAAATTATAAATATGTACAGCAGCCAAATATTATAATTTAATTATTGTTATTAACTTTGCAACACGGCCGTCTAGATTAATGAAGCACCATTGCTTTATACGGCCGGTCGCGTTTGAAAAAAACCTGTTCCGTGACAGTTGTCGTTAGTTTGGCTCCCTCTGCACAGTTTTCACTTAAACACATACCGTTGCTATAGTTACCACGTTACTTTTGACATCTAATTTTATTCGCATTATTTGTTAACACCTTTTAACACTTAATTATTCTAACATGTGTTTTTTTAAAAATGCCATAAGGGGTGGCTGTGGAAAAGAAAATTCATGTCTTAGCTCCATTCATTTACTTTAAATTTTCAGATTTGGCATGTGTTAGATGCCAAGCTACGACATGAGTTTTAATTTTCATGGCCAACCTTTATGGCATTTTTAAAAAAATACATTGTATTTCAAATAACAAATAACTGTAATATCTATATTATTTTTTTTATCATAAAAAATGCGAAGGTTTGTATAATTAGGTAATTGTAATCCAGAAGTTACTGTTTCTTATCACAGTTTGCCTGCAGACTTTCATTTAAATTTGAAATGGAGAGATATTTTGACAAATTACACACATACTGGGTGTCTCATAACGTACGGAAAATAAGAGAATCTCATCACATAAATTTTTTCCAAAAGTCAATAATTAAAGAATTATAAGCCCTTCTGGATCCTTTAAGTTAGGGAATTAACATTTTAAATGCAGATATAAGGCATATAACCGCGCCTTTACAACGTATTTATTAGATCCTCCGTCCTTTTTAAAGGGTAGTTTTAGGAGATAACTTTTCAGTATTTTATTCCTAACTTTTCATTTTTACATATTTCATCAAAAATTTACGAAGACAATATTTTTTTAGATTATTTGGCATAAGAAGGCTCTCTTGTTGCATTTCGATAAATCGGACCGTTTTTGAATAATCGAGGTTCATTAGTTAACAAATGTTGCCAAAAGAAAAATACGTTTCATCCCTCTTTCAGGGAATTATAACTCCCTTATTTACTTTTGGAAAAAGCTTTTAATCTTCTCTGTACGTTATGAGACATCCACTATAATTAATTCTTTGTATTAGTAAATAGGTAAAAATAAAGCTTTTCATCCTGTAGATGCTGCACTCTTCTCAAATTATTCGCTGGTTTGCTGCAATCACTTTTCTGAACGGGAAATCGAAAAATGTTAATTGTAGGGGCTGTACCTTCTATATTTAAGGTCTAGTAATCGTATACACAACTGTATTATTAACACATTATTAACTGTATTACAAATTATTTTAGCTTCCTAACGGAAATCCAAGTCTTTCTGGAAATGTAATTTCGAATTTCTGATGCAAGCGCAACACTTTCGTTATTTAAGGTTTAATTAATGCAAATACAATTAAAATATTTATTATTAACTATATTACAAAACATTTTAGCTTGGTAATGAAAACCCGAGTTTTTCTGAAAATTTATTTCCTCAAATTTCTGACGCTTCTACTCAAACTACAAACATTACAACTGCAATTAAAGATCTAGCTTATTCTTTAAAGACTGCATTACAGCAGTTACATTATATGGAAAATATATACAAATATTTCCAAAATTATGACGTAAGCAACAGAATCCCTCATCAGCGAGATCCCAATTCTGGTCCATATACAGACACTTAAGATGCACGCCTATCATACTCAATTCTGCGATTTCCTCATTTTTTTGCTGATATTCACTTTAGCTCAGCAAAAGCAGACCTTGCTGGGTTAACAAAAGAGGCAGCGGAAGCTCTGGTTTTCACTGCTAAAAGCACATATCTTTGCATCCAATATTTAATACGAGACTTAAACTTTTATTATATATTAACAAGAAGTTTTAGTTCAAATGCGGTTGAATCAGTTTTTGCAAATATTCGGCTTCGTGGTGGTTCAAATGACTTGACAGATTGTAGAACAGCTGAGTATACACTTGACAAATTTTGAGAAGTGGTTTCATGAAAATGTCACCAATAGCAAGAGCATGTCTGAAATAAAATATGCCAGCACTGCAAAATTTGTAAACACTGAACATAATATTGACAAATTTAAAATCGCTATTACCTTAAATGAGGCCACTATTAAAAAACTCGAACGAATGAGTATATTTGAAGGCAGTTACACAGGTTTCCATCAAATTGAATCTGCAGCAGTTGACTTTCTTTGTGGTTATATCTAATAATGAAAATTCGCGTATCTTTGAACTGTGAGACATGCCAGTTACCTTTATGAGAGAATTCCTGCGATAAAACTAACCCCTTGCTTGACTTAATTTATAATCAGGATCGTGGTAGGTTAAATTATCCCACTGAAAAATTTGTTGGCTTAATTCAATATACATATATTACAAGTTATCTTAGAATTCTTACCAGACTTGCCTAAACAAGTGTGCCTAAACAAGATGTGGATTCAATTTTAAAAAGAGTAATTGGCTCATATCTTCGTGGTAATCCTATGTTCAAATGCAAACTCCACAGCAACACTGTTTGCAATATTGTTTTAACCAAATTAATACCTCCACTACTGATAAATTTCTGTAATTTGCAGACACAAAATGTAACAGTATCTATACGAGAAAAAGGAAACTCCTAAAATTAAATTGATTTATAAATTTTTCCTTACCGTGTTTCATTTTCAACTTTGGAATTTCAGTTTTAGTACTATATGCAGACAAAAATTATTCTTTTGAAAGTATTGTAAAAAAATATTCTTTTGAAAGTATTGTACAAATTTAACAACATAATGCCACATAACAAAACACCTAGGTTTGAAAATAACTTGACATTCTTGATTTGGATATTATTTACTTATGGTTATTGATTGTGCATCCGTAAATTTAAATTATTATAACATAAAAGTAAAGGACCAACACCTTGTTGACATTTGAGATTGAGGTTATGCACCATTGACAGATGTCTGTAGTGTGGCTCATAGACAAAATAAACCTAGACTTACAACGGCAATGTATTTCTTTAAAACGTTTTGATGCCATCTACATTTTGTAAGAATACTAATGCACAAACCGCGGCAATTTTAAATTGCTTTCAAGCTGACTTCAAAAATGACAAGTAATGATTTAGGTATCGTAATTTGAAACTAAATTGAAGCGAAAATGATTTTTATTAGAAATTATAATACTAACCCTGTCTAATACAATAAAATAAGTCTTGTGTACAATGTGTGCATTTATACGTTAATGATTTCTGCGTTTTTACAGTGAAACCAGCCATATATGTTTTTATAAAAGACGTTTTAGTAAAATCTTCATGTGGAGAACTTTCTGGTACAACACTGGAAATGATTCTTTCTGGAAACAAATTTGAACTGAACAGTGGATTTGCTATATCATCTTCATGAAAAAAAGAAATTATAAATTGAAAAATAAATACTCCCCTTTATCATCCTCACAATCAAATATGCGATTATAATTTGCAACTAAATTATCGATTAAGATGGTTTTGAAAGCTCCTATATGAGACCACTGGTCGTAAGATGTATCATGGTTGTATCTCACTCCATTACTTCTAATTTGTCCAAATAAACTTTCTAGCGGGTCCTGATTGAGTCTTCAACCAAGTATATAATATGGTTTGTTCGATTTGGACGTTGGCGTTATGTTAGTTAGACGCCGCTGTAAACTTGCATCCAATTTTTTGGAGGCAACGAAAATGGTAATGATTAAGCACGCGTCAGACTTGCTGCTACTGCTTAAATCTACTCAGCTCACAGATTTAAAATTCTTGATGCAGTCTCGAAACTGCAATCTACGTGACTTAAATCGAACAGCCACTTTAACACAAACAGTTTACAGCAAAACAAACCGAACGGACATTTGATGTTGCGTATACTCCTGCGACAAGCAACATGACGCGAATGGACAAATCGGACAAACCTATTGAAATCCTTGTGATTTTAAATATTCCCAACTGCACGTAATATTTTTAATAGGTATTTTCCAATTTTTCTCTTTTCTGTCTCTGAAAATTTTTCACAAAATCCATAGAAGCTAACATAGGTAAAGCTTTATTTACCCAAAAATTCACTGCCAACACTGCTACTACCAGATATTCCATAACGAAGTTCTTGCCCGCGCTGCGGTGCTTTCACACTACAATTCAAAGAATCAAACGTTTTTCGCTCTAAATAAATGACAGATAATAAATTCAGTTTTATGTCATTTACCGTTTTTATTTACACCTGCTGCCACCATGTTTTTGGAAGATAAACTAATTTCCGCTTTCAAGGTCATGCATTTGCGTGAAATGTCTAGGTTTATTTTGTCTATGGTGTGGCTCCCTCTTCGGAACGGAAAAATGGCTCTGAACTGAGAACGCGACCGGCCGGATAAGCACTGAGTGCTTCATTAATCCAGGCGGCCGTGCTTTGCAAAATTCAACTCGATAGATGGCAGTTCAATTCGAAAGGAGCCACGATACCTACCTCTAGTGGAGAAATAAAACAGTGGAACACAGATAATACACAAAGATAGATGGGCGACTCCCTCCCTTTTCATTGCATGACGTTTTAGTTAGCACTAAAGCCGCTTTTGCGCTAGTGAAACACCGGTTATTTTAAATTTGAATTTAAAATTATTGCTCAGCTAGTACAATGTGATTTTTTAAGAAGGTAATTGCAGTTCGCTCCGAATGGTATTTGAAATGTGTGTATTAAAATTTAATTCTCACATGATAATGTCATCTAAAGCATACTACAATTATCTTTTTTAAAAAATCACATTTATAACGTTTAACATAAAATATAAACCACTTGTTTTGAAGATGTAAGAAAAATGCCACTACTATTTAATGTTACATTTATATGTATATAATTCAAGTACATATTACATTTATAGTAAAATTAACTTATTACAATAACCTTTTTGATCTAAGTACAGTCGAAGCTCCGTAACTCGAACTCCCAAGGGACCTGAGATTAAATTCGAGTTATAGAATATTCGAGTTAAAGGACATGAATAAAGGACATGTACATACATATGTATTTATTTATGTATTTTATTAAGAAGTAAAAAAAAAACATATGTAAACATTAGTAAATACGTACATCAAAATTTAATCACCATTTAATTAATTTTATTGCCGATTCAAGTAATTGGTGATTAAATTTTGATGAGTAGCTTTCTTGATACAATTTGTTTCATAAAAATGTTCAATTTTATTTAATAAGGAATAGACAGAATCCGTTGTACTTTCTTCCATCGTGAAGAAACGTTTTAAAATATCAAAACAATTCTGAATTTATTGCGTTTAAGAACACAAGGATTTCTAATTGTATTCTGAGAAAACTGTATTGTCTATGCTTTGTTTTTAATAATCGTGGATAATGTACTTGCTGGTATTTTGTATTCTTCAGTAATATTTTTCTTTTTGACACCACTCTCGACTTTTTTAAATTTCAAGCTTCTGTTGAACTGTAAGACTTTTAAGTTGACGTTTAAGTTGAATTTATATGTATGTAAAGACAATACGACCAAATTAATCGAAACACTAAACGCAACTGAAGTGCGAAGCATTATTGTCTCAGATCCGAAGTAGGGTATTCCCTGGAATTGTTGTAAATTGATGATAAAAAGTTGAGGATTTCTCGTAAAAATTCGAGTTATAGAGCTTTGTGAGTCCTTTGTTCGTCAAATTTGTTTCGAGTTATAGAAATTTTCGAGTTATAGAAATTCGAAATAGGGAGCGAAAAATCAATGCGAAACACTAGGCAAGTGCAGAGGACTGCAAGCAACTTCGAGTTATAGAAAAATTCGAGTTATAGGAGTTCGAGTTACGGAGCTTTCACTGTATTTGAGTTTTTCATTGTTTACATTTCTTATATTTAATTAGAGCGGCTTGTTTTACATCATCATTGATATATCGTATATCATTTCCTTTTAATATTGCATTAATATTTTTTATCCACATGTATATACAGGCTGTTACAAATTCGAGGCTCACCATTGGGATCTCGGAAACGGTAAGAGATACGAAGTCGGTTAAATTGGGGCAAAGTTGCGTATTTTGGTGCTGAACAATAATCCGTTCTGAAAAATCTTCTACGTTTTGTAGTTTTTGAAATATTTCAAAAAAACAAGAAAATGTAATTTTCTTTTTTATTTTTTCCTGAAGTTATTGTTGCAGGGATCATAACAAAATTAATACATTCTACAGGCACTTTTTTAAGCTCTTTACGATGATATCATTAGATTTTACTTAAAACGTTTCGTCTCGTCCTGATCATCATCAACTTCATTTTTTCTTATGGGCGCTACATTGGGTTTTAATACCAATGAATAGATCTATTTTTTCTGATGCTTTTCCATATATCACACATCACTATTTATTAATCTGAAACAGCTGGAAATGCAAGAAATTGTTGAAAAATAATACTGCAAAGAAAAACATGGTATGCAGTGAAAAGAAAAACCAAAAAAGTTTGATACACCTTCGGAGTTTTATTTCGTCTATCACAAAAGCAGATTTTTGAAAAATTTTTAAATATAAAAATGAATGATGTGAATCCAAGAAAGACGTACATTTTTAAAACGTATTGTGCTAACAACAACAATTTAGTAATAGCAAGAGAAATTTACTTCCAACAATGCCCAGAAAGATGCCATCCACACAGAACAACGTTATTAAGTTAGATAGAAACATTGTACTTTATGGATATTTTCATAAAGCTCGAAGGACGTATCGAGATCGCCTTAATGATCATGAGAATGAGGAATTATTAGTAGAGGTAGTTAAAATAGTTATAAAATATATAAAATTATGAGACTACAAGAAAGAATGTTTCCTCGAGCAGTAATATCTTTTAAGATACGAGTTTTCTAAAGACACACATAATTTAATTTGATATTTTCTTGCTTTAATAATAATAATGTATAATTTAATTACAAATCTAATCAACTATTGTTTTGTAGTTGTCTTTCTGGATATTGTTGGAAGGAAATTTCGCTCGTTATTACTGAATTGATGTTGTTAAGACCACAATAAATTTTTAAATTTACGTCATTCTTGGATTCAAAAACATTCACTTTTAGATCTAAGAATTTTACTAAAATCAGCTCTTGTGATACACGAAATAAAACTCCGAAGGTATATCAAACTCTTTTGGTTTTTGTTTTCACTGCATACCATGTTTTTCTTTGCAGTGTTATTTTCAACAATTTCTTGCATTTCCAGCTGTTTCAAATTATTAAATAGGGATGTGTGATACATGGAAAAGCATCAGAAAAAATAGATCTATTCAATGGTATTAAAACCCAATGTAGCGCCCATAAGAAAAAATGAAGTTGATGATGGTCAGAACGAGAGGAAACGTTTTAAGTAAAATCTAATGATATCATCATAAAGAGCTTTAAAAAGTGCCTGTAGAATGTATTAATTTTGTTTTGATCCCTGCAATAATAACTTCAGGAAAAAATAAAAAAGAAAATTACGTTTTCTGGTTTTTTTGAAATATTTCAAAAACTACAAAACGTAGAAGATTTTTCAGAACGGATTATTATTCAGCACCAAAATACGCAACTTTGCCCCAATTTAACCGACTTTGTATCTCTTACCGTTTCCGACATTCCAATGGTGAGCCTCGAATTTGTAACAGCCTGTATAAAATTCTACAAATTTTTTAACAAATACAGAAAAACAATTATGTTATTCACAAGTAAAAGTATTATTCACTAATGAATATATTTTTTTTATTAAAATCTGACGAATGTTACGTTCAGCACATAATTTAGGAAGAAAAAAATGTAAAATGTCATTACATTTTCCAAATAGTATAGTAAAGCTAGTGTTTGGACGCAAGAGAGCACCAGGCCTATAATCCCGTATATTTATAAATTCATATTCTCTTGTTTTCTCACATGCTACCATATCTGCTCTACAAACTAAGCACCCTTTAATAATTTTTAAAATAGATCTAGCCATATATCCTGCTACATAGCTATGATTTCTTAATACCATTGTACTGTATATTTTGAAATTAAAAGGGACGACCTCCTCTTCCTCTGAAATTGGGTTAACATTTCTCACAGTCTCATCTTCTGTATTACAGAAAAGAAATTCTCGAAGAGAGTTTAATGGACCATCACAAATATCTTCCTCACAATTGGAACTAGAGGAATGCACTGCCATAAAATTGTTTATAAGCAAGCTTTTATATGACGCAGTAAATGCACTACAAGAAGGATATATGTTTCAGACTCCGTGGCTTCTCAGGCATCCGAAAAAATTTTCCAAGGGATCTTGGTTTAAATTTCTAGCGCATAGAAATTGAAAGCCAACGCCTTTAAGTTTTTGCCATAGGTACATAAAACCTCTTAATGTTATAATCCAATTTTTTATGGTAGGTGGAATAAATTCTCTTCCTTTACTGCTACGAAATTTTACAGACTGAAGAACTTTTATAGCTTCATTCCAAAATTCCATATGAGATGTTGCTGAATTTACTGTACACCTTAGAATTTTTCCATGTTCTGGAATAATTGTCGACCCATTCACACTATCGAATAATTTATCGACAAACAACAATAAGTCAGCTGTACCAGCTGCAGTTGATGAAAGGCATCCTTGACCTGTAAAAAGTAAATAAAAACAAACATTATTGTTAGGGCAGTGCACGATGTAACACTTATAGTGAGTCCTGCGTAACTCACAAACAAAATCTAATGTATTGTTTTTAAGCGGCAGTTAACACCTCAGAAACCACTCACATTAGAAGCAATACTTTAAATTTCAGCGTTCGTGAGCTAGGACACAGGACTTCACTGTGAGTTGTGCATCGTGCATAGTTCTAATAAATCCCAGCTCTTACCAGCTATGCTGTCTATGCTGACTAAATACATAATAATAATAATAATATTATACAATTACCAAATCGAACTAAGCCTCTCATTGTAGAAGAAACTCTATGTGAAAAAACTTGGGCAGCAACTTTCACTTTCATTTTTTTTATCTTTTCTGGGTAGATGTGGTTATCGGTTAATTTGTTACACATTTTGATGTCAAAATCACCAGTATCAAGTTCATACAGCTGAATTACATCTGCCCATGATGCTACTTGTTCACCATTTTTCCAATTGAATTTTCAAAAGATGAGGAGGATCGTAAAGTGGTACAATTTCCTGAGCATCTATTGAAAATCCCAAAAATCTATTTTCCGTTTCAAGTATGTTACACAATCGCTGATGTTCGTTTTTAACATTGATATTGCACTCGTGTTAGTGGCATGTTGATCGCAGATTGTTGCTATGACATGCAAACCAATGCCATGTAGTGCATGAATTATTAATTTTAGATTCCGTGCAATTTCTACTGCTTTCATGGCAGATTCAACAAAGAAAAATGCAATTGGTTGTTTCCATTTTTTTCTTAAACCTCGTGCCATGAACACCATTGCATGATCTGCAAGTTTTTTCCTCCTTTCCTCTCCTGTATCTTCAAAACCTTCTATAAAATCATATTTTTTATTGTATGCAAGTCCAGCTTCCAGCATAACTTCGTCAAAAATCAAGCTGCAATATCTATCCATAGGATCCATTTTCTCGACACTCCTTTTTAAGGCTTCCAAAACTGATTGATTCAAACCAGAAAAAAATGGAACCTTATTTAACAAAGCTGTCAGTGTTTTACGGGAAGGAGTGCGAAAATTTTTCGTAACAATTTATATCCTTTAGGACTTTGCTTAATTAGAGACAAGGCAAAGATTTTGTCTTCTAAACTGAATCTACGGCCTCTACAATTCTTTTTGCATCTTTATTTGTGATACAATAAAGCGCAGAGATGTTTTATTCACTTTAGCCTTGAAAAATTCTTCAGATTCAGAAAACTTAATGGCTTCCCTGAGTCTTCTCTTATTATCAGCACACTCAAAATTTAGTTTTCTAGCAATTTTTTTAAAATTGCTGGCCACTCTAAAGAATTTCTGTGCTCTTGGGGACAATTGTTTTGTGCGAGTAACATTGACACATTTCAGAAGACTTTGACGACTTTTGATATCTGAAAATTTATAATAAATGTCAAGCAGATATTCTACTATTATTGTCAATAAGTAATTATAGAGAATTTTACAGAATTTGTAATCCAAATTCCAAACCAGTCGATTGTACTTACTTGCGCAAAATTTAGATGTCTTCGGAGTCTCAAATTTAAAAATTTTCCTAGGTGGCTCAACTTCTGTAGATAATTTTTCAATAGTTACTGCAAAAGATGTGCTTGTATAAGCATGACAAGGGGTTGGCAGTGAGGCTATAACAAACATATTAATCAATTACACTTAGCTTTTTTCAGGTAAAAATTCTTTTCTAGTATGTTCATGAATAATAATAGTAAATAATTTTAGAAATATTATTTCTTAGAAAATGAGCACATTTTACATTACAAACTACTTCCTAGATATTTCATAACCACAATTTGTTGCTTTTTCTAAAGTAGTGTATACAGTGAGAATTTTTTAATGTAGAACATACATAAGTGCTATTGAATTTTTTTAAATCGAACATAGGCCGAAAAGTACATGGTAACCATGGATATGGTTAACATTAATTGTCATTATTTTTCTTTCACACATCTGACAATACAATTTGACATTTCATTCAACGAATGAAAGGATACAAATCAAAACTGGTATCGAGCAGGATCCAGTTTAAGGCAATTAAGGTAAACGTCCCAATTATCGACACCTTAAGAGATTTTGTCAAAAGACTACCCCGTCAAAAGTACTGTATCATGGTTAGAGATCTGAAATTTTCGAGATGAATTTTTATATTATTCTTTATTCTAATGGAACACTCCAGTTTAAGAAAGATTACATATTTTTTCATAAAAATAAATAATTTGGAAAATACGGTTTGTACCAATTATCGACATGTTAAAAACTGCTTTGTACCAGTTATTGACATAGGTGGGTACCAAATATCGACTCTTCCATAAATTATAAAATTATAATTATTTAAATACTTAATATTCAACTTTCTGTATATTTCGAAGTTTACAATAATTAAAAAAGTTTCTAATACGTAAAACTAAAAGAAAAAATTTTAATTATAAAAATATATTACAAGTTACTAACTTGTGATCATAAAGTCCGCCGTTACCCTAGTAGGTTTTCGATGTGTAAACGTAAGTCTTTTCTAAAAGTTCTTTGACATGTAATGGTTAAATAAAATGTTAGTCAGAATAATAAAATGCTCTAAGAAAAGATATGCGTTTACACCTCCAAGGCCTACTGGGAAGACGGGATGTTATGACCACATTTTACTACTTATATTTAAGTAATGTTACAATTTATAATCTGAAATTTCACGTACACAGTACAATCCTCGCTTATTTTTTAGTTCGGGTTCGGTAATTTTTTCTGAAATTTCGTCCTTGTACCAGAGAATGTCTTTCTTTTCAGGCCATATCCAGTTCAAACCGCTTTTCTCCATGTGGTTAACTTCAAATTGAAGTTCATCTTCCTCATGGCGAATGCCAATAATTTTACCTGGCAACAACTGTTGGTTGTAATTGACATAAATTTTCATATTAATGACTATATCAATATGAAAATTTATGTCTCTATAGTTGTTTTCTTCTGAGGTAGTGCTACTGTTGTCAAGATTCTGTTGATCTGTAAAAGTGGAAGCGTATTCAAGTAAATCATTTTCGGTACTAGTACTCTGCTTCTTTTCATTCCTCTTTGCCACTTTCTTCCTTTTTTACTCTGTATTTCTTCTTTTTCAAGTTGTTTCTTTTTTCGTTCTTCCCGCTTTTGTTCTTTTCTCCTCAATTCAATACTTTTAATCTCTTCTTTGCGTTTATAATAATCCTGCCATTGCTTAGAAGAAGCCACCGAAGGAACTTTTTCTACATTTTTTTTCGGACCCACTATCTTTGGTTCTGGCCAAAAAAGAGACTTTTTAAATGGTGAAGGTACTGAAGGTACCATAACGTTTTCTTTTTCTGCTGGACTTTCATTTAATTTTTCATTTAGGTTTAAGTTCTCGTGCACAAGAGAAATACTACTCATTTCGCCTTCCTCTACTGTAGGTTGTAAAGTTGGATTTGATTCTAAACACTGTTCAGTAAGTGTGGTTTGTGAGTTCTCATAATAATTATGATTCAGTAAATTATCATCAGCAGGTACAGTGATGACAATGGGAAATTTCAAATTTTCAGTCTGTATCAATTCTGACACTTCAATTTCCTCAAATCCGTCTCTATATACCGCTAAGCATGATAGATCGGGTTCATTCGGTATGCTTTCCTCTTCTCTGTACTCATTTGAAAATGGTATGTCAGGTTCATTCGATACGTATCCGTCATTTAGATGTTCATCTGCTGAAACTTCAGTAGAATATACCTCGTCTCTGTATTCCGGTAATTCTACAGTGGGCTCATCAGCAGTAATATGGTGCAATAAATCCTCATTATTTATTGTTAAGTTTGCACGCGTTTTTATGGAGAGCCACAAATTAAACAGGCTTGTGTCTTCAACAGCACCTTTCCATATTCCTATAGAGGCTTTAAATAATTCAAGTTTCTCTAATGAAATTTCTTTTTCCAGTATTTCTAGAAAATTAATAACATCATAATCTTTTTTTTGTTCATCGAAGTTTCCAGATGTTATTTTGAAGTATTTTTGGAAATTAATGTTATCAGGCGTAAATGGTACTAAGCCACAAGTTCGAAATCCACTTTTTATGTCAGGGAAATTTTTCATTTTTTCCATTGTCGTATTGAGAATTGGGGCAAAATCATCTCTGCTTAACTTCTTTCCACTGTTTTCCATTCTCCATCGGTGAACGGATTTTTTCCACTCCATTTTGAGAGGACGGAAAACAGCCACGTCTAGTGGCTGTAAAATATGAGTGGCATTGGCCACAAAGGATATTAATATTATACCATTTTTACTACAAAATTCACTAACAACCATTGTTAAATGCGACGTATGTCCATCAACAAATAGAATGACGGGCATTTCTACATTATTAGCCAATAACCATGGATGGAAAATATTGGTGACATATTCATAAAAAGTTTCACCCGTCATCCATCCGTTCTCAGAGCGTCCTACACCCCACTCTGTAGGAATTTTCTCGATGACATGTTTGGGTACCCTTTTATAACTGTATACGATCATAGGCGGCGGAATGTCTCCAGCGGCACTACACATCACCAATGTTGTTAGACATTCCTTCTCATCGTTATTGATGAAAGTATAGATGGCCTTTTCACCTTTCTTAACTAATACTTTATCATTTTTAGGGCTTAGAAAAAATGCACTTTCATCGCAGTTAAAAATGCGACTGGGGTGATATGTAATGTCGAACTTGTTTGTTTCCTCTAAATATTGTTTTACTTCCGCAAACCAACGGCGAATTCTATTCTCTGTTATAGTGGCTCGAGAGCTGGTAAGATTTTGAGACACCCCTTGCGATAGTTCTGGATGTCGCCTTAAAAAAGCTTCATACCAGTGACGTCCTGGTCTGCCATTAGTAAAATTATTAGGCCTTTTCAAGTTTTTTATTAGCATTTGGACACTATCTATTAATTGCAATTTTGTGGCAGGAAATCCATAATTAGCAATATGAAACATCCAATTTACCAATAATGTTTCTTCCTGCTTTGTTAAAATAGTGTCGGGCCCAATTTTTCTTTCAACGGGCGTCTTTCCCTTAACTTTTCCCAATATAGTTGTCCTGGGGACGTTAAAAATCTTACTTGCCCTAGCACAAGGCATTCCTTTTTGTACAGCATCAACAGCTTGTTTCATTGCCTCAGCAGAATACTGGAACCTTTTTTCCTTTTCCATTTTTGTATTTTTCCTTAACACTTACTGAAAAAGAAGTAGTACCAGGCATGGAGGCAGCAATTATTACTGAAGGATTTCAAAAAAGCATTGAAATGCACGGTCTTATATTTAAATTCATGGTTGCCGACGGTGACAGTAGTACATGTAAAAGAATTTGTAGCACCTGTGTTCTGGAATAAAGCTTTTCGATTCATGCTGTTTACACTGAATGCAAAACTTATTTTTTACTCCAAGATAAAGAACCTTTCTCGTTTTTAAACCAACAATAGCAGCGCAACGCGACAAAGAATTGTAATTAGTACGGTAAGATCTTTTTGCCCAGGAACCATCACAAACTACCGTTATTATTGGAGTACCATCTTCAGTTACGTTACCACTTTCTATAGCTATTTTTTTTTCTTGTGTTCCAGCTTCCAACATACAATCCATCGCCGTCATTTCCCAAGCATCGCAAACCTCTTTTTCTGTTTTGGTATATAAAGTATTCGACATACACGGCATATTGAGTGCAGCAGAAATTTGTCCAAGGTGGCTATATCCTGATCCAATATTCATATGCCTATTACAAAATGACTGATTGCCTCCTATACTTGTTTGTATACTTTTTTGAAAATGACACATAGTACATTCAAAATTTACTGCAGATTCAAAACCTTTTTTGATTTCTTTCGTAATTATCATGTTGTTAAAATTACATCCAAAAACATTACTATGATTGTTAAGTAATTTAATTTGATAAATAAAATTTTGAAAATCAATTATTCTGCGCCCTTCAATTTGAATTTCAACTTTCTCATCCGATGTAACGGTTGGGTATTCTAAATATTCTGAATCTTTTGTTGTATTGGACTGGTTTTTAAAATATGCACTATCATTATTATTTCTACTCTGGTTAATCTGTTTTGGTACACCTCTCATTCTTTTTCTTTTAATGCAACCCTTATGTATGGTTCCCGTTTTACTTGGGTATGGCCTCCATTTCTTCCCTTTTCGATCATTTCTATTGGCAAACACTACCCCATCTTCTTTTCCTGCTGGCAAAACCGAATCCGATGTCGAATCAGTAGCCATATCATGTAGAGTATTTCTATCATTTTCCTTCGTCATATCCGATTCTGTATCCATGTAATCCATTTTCTGAATAATGTTAAATGTTATACAGTGAAATTACTTTAACATGCCACATATCGCTATGTTGTTTTTAATATAATCATATCATTTCATTCTACAGTGTGTTCCAGGATTGATTTCGCGATAGGTGTGATGACCCCAAAATTTTCGACTACGAATATTATATTTTGCAAACAAGTTTTGCTTGACCGAGAATGGATTTTCACCAAATATTAATGCAAGTGGTATCTAGTTGGCCTGGTTATACCATGAAGCATTGTAGGTAAAGTGGCTTTTCTATTGCTTTTACGCAAACATTTTATTAAAATAAATATTCTAAATTTGATATTATGACCATATGCCAAAATTCATTGCATTTGAACAAAACATTGAAATACAGTAAATGACAATTTTAAACTTTTATTTTAAAAAAATCACAATACCTTTTTCTCCATAAATTCAAAAAAACATTTGACAAACAAAAGTTTGACATTGCTGAGTAACAAACGTCAACATAATAAGTAGCATGTTGGCCCCCCAACAAAAAATATTTGTGGTGCAGTGCTATGGACTTGGTAAAATAAGTTACGAAGGGGTGGTGAGAAGATTTCAACAATTTCCAGGACATTCATTGAGCAGTAACATTTTTAAAAAATTTTTAAAATAAAAGTTTAAAATAATTTTTACTCAATTTTGACATACGGCCATAATTTAGAATTTAGAATATTTTATATTAATAAAAGGTTTGCGTAAAAGCAATAGAAAAGCCACTTTACCTACAATACTTTATGGTTTTCTTGGAAAAACTATGCCAACTTGATACCACTTGCACTAATATTTGGTGAAAATTCATTCTCGGTCAAGCAAAACTTGTTTACAAAATATGATACACGTAGTCGAAAATTTTTGGGTCATTAGTCATCACACATATCCCGAAGTCAATTCTGTGACACACTGTATACAGGATGTTATCGAATAAGGTGGCAAAAATTATAACACGTATATATCAATATATCAAAATATTGCTATATACAGGATGTTCCATTTTAAGAAACCAAAATTGTATTTTTTTCTCTAAAAGATAATATGTATAAGATCCTATAACTTTTGCATTTAAATTTTTTTTCTAGCTCCTAACATAAAGCCTCTAGGTAGGGTGCAAAACATTTTAAAAAAAAACCTGTACGCAATAGTTTGCAATGATATTTTTATCAACTTGTGTCTTAAGGCGTTGTACATCAATTTAAAATTCAGGTGGACAAATTTATGAATAATTTTATCTTAATTGTTAGTAAAAAACTACAAAACATCTTACCTTCGAAAACTTTTACAAAAGTTAACTGTGTACGTTTCTAATTAAACAAGCTGACAAAATTTTCTTCACAAGAAAAAAATTGAAATAGTTTAATTGTAGGTTAAGAAACTAGGTTGACGTTTGTTTAGTTAGAGCATAGAAAAATCGGAAATAAATTACATATTTATGTAAAATATTCTCTAATTTCAAATTAGAGAAACCCTCAGCCGCGGACGATGTGTATTTCTACATTAGAGTGGGCAGCAGACACTCCAAAGCATATTATTGTTCTTTCTTTGTGCGTATTAAACAGAGATAGCGCTTAGCTAATATGTCGTCCTGAAGCCGGATTGGGAGTTGTGCTAACCTGCGAACCACATCAAAAGCCGCGGCTGCTTCCCCTCCAGCCGGTCCGACTTCCCACTAGTTCGCTGTCAGGTATTTCAGAATTAGCGTGTCACACGTTAACCATATTTTTTCTACTACGTACGCTTAAAAATTTACGTTTACTATCTCATTTCGAACTTTACAGTCCTTGTCGCAACCGAAGACACTACATATGCAGCATTGCCTCTTAACACGTTCGCGACATACTAGTTTTCTATCAGCGTACAGCTAAGCCGTGATGACTGTGAGTTAATTTTCTGGTGCACCACCTGGTGGTGCACGACGTCTCTAAGAAGATTTCTAGTGAACCACCGGTGGCTCACGATAGGCTTGAGTAAATTTATTGTGCATTCTCGATGGAGAATTACGTTTCCGGTCAAGATTTCTCGTTCCTTGTTGTAACCATGGCCAGTTCCATTAACATTCACTAACGTGTATGTATGGCCGTTTCAATTCGCCTAAAATTCGGTTCGAGAAAGCATGCCCCTCAGCGCTCCCTATTAAAGATACTACAAAACTACTGACAGTAACCATGGCCAACTCCATTAACATTCACTGACGTGTATGTATGGCCGTTTCAATTTGACTTTTAAAAATTTGACGGGTACTCCACTCAGCGCCTCTTGTGAGTTTTTAAGTAATTGCAGTTGCCATTACGTTACTGTCAGTAGTTCTGTAGTATCTTTAATAGAGAGCGCTGAGGGGAGTACTCCACGGCATGCTTTCCGGAACCGAATTTTAGGCGAATTGACACGGCCATATATACACGTCAGTGAATGTCAATGTTGCTGGCCATGCAGTAACTTAATGACAATTGCAATTACTTAAAAACTCACAAGAGGCGCTGAGTGGAGTACCGTCAAAATTTTTAAAAGTCAAATTGAAACGGCCATACATACATGTCAGTGAATGTTAATGTAGCTGGCCATGGTTGTAACCTGTACTTACATGTCATCGATTTCCTAGCTTCAACTTTGCAGTTTTGTTATAAATTCTTTTTCGGCTATTTTCAGTGGTAAGTTCTATAAAATGTGCAAATAAAACACGGTGCAAATAGACACGATTTAATTTCAGATAAGTTAGTTTCTTTGAAAGTAACGGTTTGAACAATGTCTAGTAGAACCAGGAAAATTTTGCTTGCCGCTAAAAAACTCGCTGAATGTCATGAGTAAAGAAATGGCGCGAATGCAATAAATGAATTTGCTTCAACATTACCACACAATTTAGAAGAAGAATCAGTTAGTGTCGTAACTACAGAAGCAAAATTGATGCCCACGCAAAATGAGTCTGCAGCAGGTTCTTCAAACCTCATGACTTCAACCAATCGACGTCCGTCTTTTGGGTCATCGGATGAGGAAAGCGATCTGTTTGAGGATTCAGAAGACTCTTACAGGCCACCTGACTCTGATAAAAGTAATCATGAAGAGGTCTCCTCAAGTCAAGACTCCAGTGTCGATTCAGATGATGACGAACATCAAATTATTGACGCGACTGTACCCACACCTGCTTCTACTTGGGGACCTTGTGGAATTATCTCCAATAATTTTCCGTTCTCTGCTCAACATGGTCTCCAAATAAATTCAATCGATATTTCCAGTCCCTATGAAATATTGTTACACGAGGCACACTTCTCATACAGCGGACATCTTAGCAAGTAACATGATAGTCCATGTCAGCGATAAGGAAAACATATAAAAAGCACGAATGCGTCTAGTTTAGTTTAGTTATTCATCCCGCTCTGAGTAATTCACGTTACACGTTAGAAATTAATTGTAATACGTAAGTTGTTTTTTTGGAAATAAAACTCTTTAAAAAACGGTTTGTGTACCAAAAACTTGTAATTGGCGCAGTCAGTAGGATTAATTTGTACGGAATTTTCGCGAATTAAAAAACGTCGTGTAAGTGCCGGTGGATTTTAATCCTTCAACAAGTGAATTGTAAACCAACGAGTGTAGTGTTACCCGGAGGAAAGTTGCAGGAATTGCCACACCCAGAATACAACACACAAAGCAGTTTCCATGAGGATTATTATAATAATACTGTAAGTACCTAGTTATAATTTCGGCTTTCCTTTTTCCTTTTTGTTTACCTAAAGTGCAAGTGTCATTATTACGCCACAATTGAGAACTTCAACGAACTGCTGGAAGCTATAGAAGAAATAGCAGGAATGGACCAAGCCGTACCCGAAATGGAGATTAAACAAGTCGATCAGAATCTCATCCCCGTATTTAACGGAGAATGAACAAATCTTCGAGGTTACGTGAACGCATGCGAATATTTAATCGAGGAATTCCTAAATCCTAATCCAAATAATGCAAGAATAGCACGCAGATTGCTCATGATTTTCATTGGAAAACTCGACGGCAAGGCATGCGAAGCAGTGGACGCCAATCGCACCCCGACAACGTGGCCCGAACTAAAAGCCATACTTGTGCATAGCTTTGGAGACAAAAGGTCAGAAGATGTATTGGCCTACGATCTTAATAACATTCGCCCTTCGAAGAATCTATCAGCCCAAGATTATGCTAATAAGATTAAAGCTACCCTCTATACTTTGCTTTCGAAAATAAATCTGAAAGAAGTCGACTTGAATGTTCGTCAAATAAAAATAACGCAGTACAACGCTGTATTAATTTCGGATCCGAATTGTTAGGATTTACTGTTTAACGTTAGTTGTGTTGTTCACCATCTGATTTAATCGATTACTTGTGATCAATCTTTTAATAAACTTGTGTCCATGCTTTTGACGTACCGTGTTTTTCTTAATTTTTACGCGTATTCCTTTCAAAAAAAATTAAGTGGCGCCTATTTTGGATTGGTCTTCGCGTTATGGTTTAAGAACCCATTCCCGTCCCACTGAAGCTGCCGGCGACACTGGATCAATTTCGCTCTGGTGTTAAACTTCTGCTTATCTACACAGGTAGGTAGCAACGGATTTGAGGGAACAGGTTGATTAAATCACAGAACTGACCTAATAATTTATAAAACAAATGACCAATACATTTTACTCATGTGAATGCTACTTGTTGAGGTTTAAACACGATTCAAATGTAAATAAAAATATTTTGACTAAAATTATCTAAATGCAATAGGAATACTATACTTTACAGATTCTTAGCCCCTGATTAATGCAAATTAAATTATTCTTAACCAACTTATACCACCAAATATGTGACGAAGAATACAAATAAATGCAAATCACCTACCTATCCGCGTATCCGCCTTGAACACACACACACTTCACTCTTGTTTAGATGCACTCGCGGCGCGAACCGCACGTATTCGTGGTTTTGTTTAATTGCCCTTTCTCTTAACACACTGTATTTTAACCGTACCGAGATAAATTATTTAGCTAAAAATGAGGACAGTGGCTCACCCACGGGGGGGCTAAGGGGGCTAAAGCTTCCCCCAGAGGCTGCTATGTGGTACTAGAATTTAATAAATAATTTCAATTTTGCTTTGAGAACGTTCTTATAGACCTGATAAACGACAGACTTGGTTTAGAAGTAAAATTAAGACAGCCGGAAGATATTGAGACTGCGGAAGGATATGCAACCGAGATCGAAAACTTTAACACGCAAAAGTATTACACGGAAGCATACAAAATGCTACCCCCAAGAATTCTACCAATGATAACGCAGACCCAAACCAGCACACCAATGAGACCGATAACTCAGCCCCCAAATTACGGATACCAACAAAGACAGTTTGCATCCCCTACACGACTACCAATGAGGCCACCGCCACCCAGATTCGCCCCAGCACCGGGACAGGTAATTCCGCAACGACCGTATCGACCAACCCCTATGGAAGTCGACGGTTCCGGTATGAAACGTCCAGCATCAACGCTGCAGTGATCTGCCAAAAGACCCTGGCCTAATAACATGATGTTGGAAGAACAAACCTCAACGTATCAAAGGGAGCAAAATCAATATCCGGAGCAATCGAGTGCTCTAGAAGAATACGATCCCCAAAATTACGCGAATTTCGAGGAAATGTATGGTCAAAACCAATACGAGGACGAAAGTGAAGAAGCTAGAGTCGTGTCGGATGAAGAGACTGTAAATTTTATGATGGTACATTCCACCGACAACCTAACATAACGGGAGTAATAACCTATAATACCACTATCGCAGATCCAAAACTTCCTTACATTAAATTTGGTCATTATAAAATTTTAATAGATTCAGGAGCGTCAAAAAGTTTGATCAATGAAGAAATTTACGAATCAATGAAAAATGATTATGCTATTATAAATGAATTTTGTATTCAAACACCACACGGTATAGAAGAAGGATCTAGAGCGTTGCGGGTACCGTTACCCGATATTTTCGAAGATAAGCGCGAATATATTTTCTTTTGTTTTAATTTTTCAAACGTTTACGATATGCTGATTGGTATGGACGTAATAAAAGCACTAAAAGGAAACATCGATACTGAAAAGGAAGTTTTAAAAACCTCTAAAGTAGAAATCCCCTATTATACACGGTTAGACGAAATTAAACTGTTTCCAAATCAATCACAAATAGTGGAATACCAGGTCAATAATATGATTAGTGGTTAAGCGTACTTTCCCCAAACAAAAATTAAATTAGGAGCGGAAGAAATAATTTTATCGCCGCCAGCATTAGTGAAAGTAAAAAATGGGAAAACTTTGATCCGCGTGAAAAACATAACTAATCAGCTCCTGACCACACAAGGAAGCACTCACAAAATATCGCTGCTGCCGGTATGCGAATTTGAGGAAAATTACAATGTAGGATACAATGAAAAAACGGGAAGGAAATCGTCAGCGTTGCAAAACGAAGATATCGACAAAATTTTGCAAGGAAATACATTAAACATTGAAGAAAATGCTGCTTTAAAGGCATTGCTAAGTAAGTTCAGAAATCTGTTTTATAAAGAAGGACAAAAACTAACATTTACACATAAAATTAAACACACACTGAACATGAAAGAAGACAAACCGATCTTCGTGAAAATGTATCGCCAACCGATGGAAATGAAAAGGGAAATAAAAAAGCAAGTGGCCGAGCTACTTACGCAAGACATCATACAGGAAAGCGTATCGCCTTGGTCGGCCCCGGTACACATAGTCACGACAGAGAAAAATGGGAAAATTAAGAAACGCATGGTAATTGACTACAGAAAGCTCAATGAGCAAATGATCGAAGATAAGTATCCTATCCCCGATATCGAGGATATTCTCGACAAATTGGGACGCAGTCAATACTTTACGTCTTTGGACTTGGCAAGTGGTTATCATCAAGTTGAAATGGCAGAAGAGGACACTGAAAAAACCGCATTTTCCACGGAGCAAGGACATTTCGAATTCAAAAGAATGCCCTTCGGCCTAAAAGATGCCCCCGCTACCTTTCAGCGCTTGATGGACAACGTCTTGAGAGGATTGCAAGAAGATACCTGCCTGGTCTATCTGGACGACATCGTCGTGTACTCGACATCCCTGGAGGAACACCTGACTAAGCTTACGAAAGTCTTCATGCGACTACAAGAAGCGAACTTTAAAATTCGTCTAGAAAAATGTGACTCTCTTCGTAAGTAATTAAAATACCTAGGACACGTCATCACCAATGAGGGAGTTAAACCAAAACCTGAAAAAATTGAGGCGATAAAACGATACCCGATACCACGCACGCGCAAAGAAATAAAATCATTTTTAGGATTATTAGGATACTCAGCCCTATTCTGTAACTTCAAATCGAATAGAAATAAGATTATTTAGATCCGCCGGACGGCGGAATTTCGAAATACAATGCATGGTTCCGCCGGCGGACGTTTAGCCACTTCCTATAAATAAAGGCAAAATTTGACTGTTGTGAAAATTTTTAACATGGTTTAACCAAGATGCCCAATTATTCTCATTGTTGTTGTGAACCGATTTAGTTGAAACTACAGAATTCCCATGGTCCTCACGAAATCCTAGTGTACGTTTCCCATACAATTAGGGCAATTTTGTAAAACCCGGCTTACATTTAAAACATTTTCTTTGTAGAGATTTGGGACACTGTTTTTAATGATGACCAATGTCTTTGCAATTGGAGCAAGGAAAATAAATAGTGTCTCGAATTGATGTACACTTGTGATTTAGAATTCGTAAAATCTTTTTCTTTTATGTGGAGGCATCTAATGTAGTAATGTTACCCTTAGGAGGTTTCTTGTAACTTAGATCTGAGCCAAAATAGCTGAATGGTTGCGGTTGAACTCAGTTGACTTGTGCGTAACCTAGTGTCTTCGAGTGTTCGCGCAATGTACCTTAATTCTTCCATAGAATTTATTCTCTGTAAGGCTATGTTTGTTTGATAATAAGGAAGCATATTCCGGATTACCAGAGCAATTTTATTGTGAATATTGGGAGGAACAGCTAATCGTGAGAAGTAATTCTCCATAATCGAGATAAATGTGGCCGTCCTTTCCTGGGCGCCTTGTTTGCGATTGCGAATTTCATCCCACAGATTAATTTGTAAATCGGCAGGTAAGAAATCTAGTTTTAAACGAATTATATACCCTGTATAAGCAATAGTCCATTATAAACAAACAACTCATAAACTACCTACTCAGTTAAACGGATAGTGTTTTGCGGCACTCGTGCAGAGTTGTGATGGGATATAATTTTGAATGAGCCAATCATAAATGCTGCACAAGAGGCGCAAAACGCTATCCGCTTTACTGAGTAGGTAGCTTTACAGTTAATTTTTTTATTATATGCCGATCGATTGATTAAGAATTTCTATGCAGCTATCTTCTTTTAAATTTCTTAAAACAGCTTTGCCGTTTGCATTCGGAGGTCACATTGTGTCTTTAACTCAGACTGATCCGATTGGTATATAAGAAAAAATGATGTAAATACATAATTATACCTCTATCTCCTTCTATTGAAGCTGCAATGGCTATGGGCTTAACGTTATGTTGTTTGGATAATAACTCATCCATCTCATAAAATTCAAATTTAATACATGCACTACCAGTTTGTTGAGAGCTCATATTATCTTTTTTCTTCATATACGTCATTTTCAAGTACTTCCACTTGTCTCGGCACTGATTTACAATAACATGGAGACTGCTGGCTTTCATTTCTGCAACTACTTCTTACCAGACCATTTCATTTTTTTCAGTTATCGATTTAAATCGTGTGTCATATTTTTTCATTAAGTTTATTAATGTCAGTGTGGGGTTTTTATTCCATATACGTGTAGAGGATGACGGTTCATCATCAACATCGCACCTCTTCATTTACTTCAGTTTGAACATTAAGAAGGCCAAACGTTTGTGGAACATCTTCCGTGATTTGAATAAATTCTAAACTACCATTTGTAAACAGAATAAATTATTTACCATTGCTGGATAATAAAGTTAGTTAGAATGTAATTCACGTATACAGCGTGTACCAAAAAGTTTTATACAAATGGAGAAAAAGTTTCTTACATTTCACAAAAAAAAAACTATTCTTTATAAGAAGCTCTGCATGACTTGTAGATCCATAATCAGGTACAAAATTTTTAAAAAATTGGCTGGAATACAGGGAAAATAAAAAAGAATGATTTGGACGGACAGCAAAATACGTTCAAACTGTAGTGGAGAGCAAAAAGTTCATTGAAATTGTGATTAAATAGCAAAAAATTGTGCACACTTGTAGATTATCGATATTCCCAGATAAAAATTGATAAAGAAGGTTATTAATGTTTTATAAAAATAAATTATCTAACAATTGCTGAAGTGTTTATTTTTTAATTTTTATCTGGGAATATCAATAATCTACAAGTGTGCATAATTTTTATTTAATCACAATTTCAATTAACATTTTGCTCTACACTACAGTTTAAACGTATTTTGCTCTCCGTCCAAATCATTATTTTTTATTTTCCCTGTATACCTGATTATGGATCTACAAGTCATGCAGAGCTTTTTATAAAGAATAGTTTTTTTTGTGAAATGTATGATAAGCTTTTTCTCCATTTGTATAAAACTTTTTGGTACACGTTGTACAACGGGACGTATACAAAAAAAATTAAAATACCTTATTTTACATCACTAATACATTCCTTTTATAATATGTATTTACATAATTTGTTTTACTTACCTATTTTATTTTGAAGGCACAGCTGACCGTTTTGTATTAATGCTACTCCATTCGGTAGCAATACATCTTCGTAATTCTGCTCTATGAAAACCCGAATGAAAACTAAACCTCTAACAGTGGTTTGCACCAGTTATGATTAAGCTGTTATTAAAATTTAATCTTTAGTTAAAGTTTGATATGAGTTGCACGAATCTATTAGTGTTGTAACTAATAGTTAAATATAAGCCAAAGTCGAAACAAGAGTTAAATCATGTCAATTGATATAGAAGAGGTTAATAAGGATGATTTGGAGATTCTATATATCATTCACATTGGAATTCGGCGACAAATATATAACAGAACTAATTACTTTCACACCATGAATGATATTACATTTCGTAAAAGATTTGATTCGTAAAAGATTGATACTAATAGAGAGACAGCTAGAATTTTCATATGATTTGTAAAAATAAGAGAATATTCATTATTATCGGTTAATACTTGTGTTTTTTTAAAAATAATTGTGTTTCTCCAATAATCAAATTCTTACAACACTGTGGTTGTTCTCTACAGGTGGTCACTTAGATGCAGCAGCAGATTTTGCGGGAATGCATGTATCAACTGCATCGAGAATCATAGTTAGAGTGTCACAGGCAATAGCAAGTTTGTACAGAACATACCGTGAGTTTTTTTTAACTCTGAACATCAATGTAAATATTCCTATGTTCAGTTTTAAAAAAAACGAGTCAATGCATTGCAAAGGTATGCCAGCTATCTAAGATGAAACAAAATGAGTTTCAGTAAAGTAATTTTAAGATTTATTTTGTTAACAAAAACGCTGTAATAAATGTTCGAAATGTTCTCCTTCACGTTTTAAAAAATGTGCTAAGCAGTTATCTTATACTTACAAAGATTTTCTTAAGATTTCAGGATTTAAATCATGACATTTCATAATTGACACTGACAGCACATTTATTTTGTTGAAGATTGCTAGGAGATTGCTTCCATATCCTGCAATACATTGACATGTTTTTTTTTAACTGAACATAGGAATATTTATGTATGTTCAGAGATAAAAAAAGACTCACGGTATATGTATACATATTTATGCTTCAGACGTAAACTGTGTACAAAAAAAAAACGCAGCAGGACTTTTATAATATTGCATCATTCCCAAAAGTCATTGGAGCTCTGGACTGTACACACGGTAAAATAATATCACCAGGTATTAAAATTATTTTTAAAAAATATTCAACAATTCGTATAATTAGACCTTGTCATGGGCGGTAACGATCCAGAAATTTTAGAAATAGAAAAGGATATTTTTCTGTTAATTCCCAATTTGTGACTGATGCAAATTTAAAAATCTTGAGTGTAGTAGCAAGGTGGCCTGGAAGTACGCATGACTCTACCATTTTTAATAATAGTCAGTTAAAAAGAAGATTTGAAGACAATAGGATCCCTATTGTTAGGTATTAACACATGTTTAATAAGATACTAATATTAATGATAGGGAATGAAATATTTTCCAAGTATAGGTGACAGCATGGTGGTCAAACTCAGATGAACGATATGTGGTCTCAGTAAAGCCCGCCAATTCTAAAAGATGGCGCTGTAGCAACCGCGATAAATTGAAAAATGGGTTATATTTTAACAAATTTACAGATACCTACTTTATGAATTGAGAGAAATAATTTCTAAAACCCCGAGCTGATTAACAGCGACGTAAAAATACTTAAGAATAGGCTTAAGAAACAACGTTGTGTATTTATCTGCAGTTTAAGGTCATTTCTGTGTTCTGTGGGAGACCTTAGAAGAAATTACTGTGAATAAATTTTATTTTTGTAAGAATCATTTGAAATTTGAAAAGTGATTAATTTTGTGCGTAGTTATAAGCATTAAAAAATACAGACTTGTGTTTGTGTGTTGAGGTTGTACCAAGTTCGTACAGGTAAGAGTCGAATATTTTGAAAGAATACTAAGTTATACCGTGAGTTTTTTTATATCTCTAAACATACATATTGTAAATATTCCTATGTTCAATTTAAAAGAAAACATGTCAATGCATTACAGGATATTTTTTTTAAACTGAACATAGTAATATTTACATAGTATGTTCAAAGTTAAAAAAATCATGGTATATGTATTTGAAGTTCAAACTTTTTACCTTCCACTACTCGCACGAAATTTTGTAACATTAGTACTCGCGCCGGTCTAGAAGACCGGAATCCCAAAAATTGCATTGTAATTTATAAATGTGAATATTATTAAGAAATGATAATATTTACAGTTTTTGGTAAGGTTTGTAAAGTTATTTTTCCGATTTTTCCAATGTTCATCTTCGTCATCATATAGACTCATCATATAGACTCCATCATATAATTCCTGCAGTTTTGTAATTTCACGTTTACATTCGCCCATTATGAAGTCTTGGTAAAACAAATGGATAATTCAGCACAATTGCAATGTCAAAATAGTATATTATTTTACGAGTTTCACAAGAAGGCTTATTGTAACACGAGTGGGGTTGGGGTACGACGAGAGAAGCGTAGCAAGCTCGGAGTGCCCCAACGGAACGAGTGTTACAATGCCTCTTGTGAAACGTGTAAAATATAGTATTTTTTCTACTTTGCGTCACTTATTGAACAAAAAAATGAAAAATATTGTCAAAAATTTGATTTCCTTGGTATATGGGGAATTTTAGTTGTAATAATAATAATAATAATAATAATAATAATAATAATCTTTATTTATCCTTTAGACCACAAACAAGCTGGTATGGGACACGTCAATAATTGTTTAGGTATACAGTACATAGGTTATACATAAGTGTATCACATATTGCATACAACACTTCTGCAGTACAGGCGGCACAAAGCAATTAACTATAACATCTCTGTTTAAAAAGAGTCACACATATATTCATTGTATGAATAATATGGTCTTGTTTTCAGAAGGTTTTTCACTTCTTTTCTAAATTTATTTATGTTTACACTTTCTTGAATGTTACGTGGCAATTTGTTAAAAATTTTTACACATGAATATAATGGTGACTTTTCATATAAAGTAGTTCGGTGTTTTATTGTTCTTAACATATTGTTATGTCTTGTGTCATGTGTATGTACGTCGTTGCGTGGCAACACTGAAAACCTTTCGTTTTAATCAAAAGTCACTTTAACAAGTTATTAATTTTTCTTATCCAGCTTCATTGTGAGTATTCTGTTAAGTAACAAATAAATAATGAGTTATTTTGTAGAATCTAATAAATATTTTCAATTAAAAATTGACTAAAATTTCCCCAAAAACAGTTTCACAATGAGCTTCATTGTGAAACTGTTTTTGGTGTCACAATGAGTTCATTGTGAACGCAAAGTAGAAAAAAGCATTTTACTAATCGTTTTTTACAAAAGTTCCCGATCGAAAAGCGATTGCAAAAATAACGAGAGTGCTCGCACCCTGTCTCACAGACCGTGTTTACCTATAATGTTTCAAATTACAGCGCCAATTGAACTAACTGTCGAAGGGACCATTCCTTGGATGAATATGGAAAGGTACTTAGAGAGAGCGCTCGTTGGGACATGTCATTCGAAAAATATTTATAAATTTGTAATGGAACGGTCTGTGCGACAGGGGTGCGAGTACTGGAAGGTTAACATAGTTTGTAATAATTGTTTTCGGACAATTTTTAAATCATTTGAAATATGTAGGTACCTACATACGTTGTTGTGCTGCATGTACAGTCAATGTAAGTTATTTGAAGTATTTTAAAAATTTTCCAAAAAGTAGTTATTACAAATTTGTTTAAATACTAGAAATTAGTTTGTTAGGAACTTTTTAGAAAGATGAGCCGAAGAAAGTTTGCAGTTGTGAATTGTGGTGATGCAATATTACCAATGCATGGTTTTCCAAAATCTAAAAAAAAATATGAAACGTTTCCAAATGTGGTTAAGGGCTACAGGTGACATTAAATTAAAGGAAAAGGGTCCCGAAAAAGTGTATATAACAAACAGAATTTGCCACAAACATTTTGCAAATAAATTCTATGGACCGAATAATAAGTTATCCAAGGATGCTTAACCAACTTTGAATCTACCTGGTAAGTGATTATAAATTCTAAGGCATGATAAGCAGATTCTACTTATGATATTATATTAATAAGTTAATAGTACCTACAGAACCCATAAATATTAGCAATATACCTATACGAGTTGAAAGTGTTTCGGAAAATATTGATTTACCAACTAACATATCTGATGCGCCATTAATTATTGACTTACTTCCTGAAATACCGCCTGATGTTCATTTTTGGACAGCTGAAAATACTTCTCCAAGAAAATTGATTACACATTTAAGTAAGTAAACGCCACTGCGGGAGTAAAGATCTGACGGGTCTTTACTGTGGGAAAGTAATTGTTCAAGGTTGAGCTGGGTTCTCAGAGAAATATTAACACCTAAAGACTGTAAAAACTTTTTGATACTGAAAGATAAGAAGAATTATAATACTTCTTTAAATACAATAATCAGTAGATATTTATTAACATATCGGAATACTCCACATTGTGAGACGAAGGAGAGTCCGGCAAGGTTGATGTTTGGTAGAACATTAAGAACCTATTTAGATTTTTTAGACAGTAAAAATTTATTAAACTCAGATTCCCAGATAAAACACTTCATAGGAACACGTGAAATATATTTCAAAGAAGGCGAAGAGGCTTACGCGAGAGATTACAGAAATTCTAACAGGAAAGAATGGAAAACAGTTAAAATTGTAGAAGTTCTAGGCTTAAGAACTTACTTAGTAGAAGTGAAGTGGTGGAAGAAAACTTAATATGGAAGAGACACAGGGATCAATTAATAAAATTTGGCGATTACCATAAAGAACATGCTAAAGCAGACTATAAAGAGGAATTAGAGAATGTAAGTTTAGAAAATAAAATAACAGGTGTCGAACCAGTCGTAAGGGGATTACCTATAGTTTTAAATAAGGCTTTACTTAATAAACTGACAGAAATAAATATTTCTGATGCAATGAAGTGAGAGAAAAATTTGTTAACAATAGGTGTGATAAATCTGTACATAAGGCCCACAAGCTAGAAAATAAAAGTGTGAACGTAACTGATACAAAAATATCAGAGAGTATGCCTCCTTTACGCACGCTACGCCCTAGAAAACTGATTAAACCTCCAGATCGTTTAATTTTGTAATTTTAACTCAGACAGGAAGGGATGTAATGTATTTATAGAATTGTATACGATTAGTCTAGTATGCTGTTATTGAATAAGTTGTTGTTATGTGTTAATATAAATAAAAAAGCTGTCGAAAGGTTTTTTAAAATATATTACAATCTGCAATTTTTCTTTTTAGTCATTGTAAGTCTTACCCAAATATTTGATGTTACTAAGTACAATTCTGTCACTAAAGCTAAAGAGCGATTAAAATGCAGTTATACTGATCAACATTATACGTTAAGACTAAGAGCATACCTTATCGGGTGCCGATTAAAAGCGAATAGTGCCGATTGCGACAAACCATACAAAATTCTTAAAACTTCAATTCAAAAATTTCAAACGAAAATGTCTTATCTAAAAGCTTCGCGGTCCGCAGAAATAATATTAGGGGCCGCGCGTTGCCGACCGCTGATTTAAATGATGTCGAGTATCTTTACCTCTTAAGATACAGTTGATACCACTAACCCAATTATTGCAGCACAAACTTACAAATAATTTTACACATTTTTCTATGAAAACATATGAATTTGCACAGTTACAGTCTATATTAAAATGAACAGTATTATTTACAAAATTTATTAGTAGTTTAAGTGGTTCTTTCTTTATTATTTTACATATGTATATGACAACTCATGTAGCACAATATTATACCGGGTGTTTCCTAAAAAATGTTTCATCCCGTAGCGACGTTATTTATGATTCAATTTTAATGAATAAAAAAACAAAACAAATGGCTTTAGATGTATTTTAAAATGGCTCTAATTTCGATTTTTTCTAATGTTATCTTCAATATCTATCAATAGTCAACTTTTTTTTTCAAATGGCTGCCCATATTTTTTTAGCTTTAATCTAGTAGAGCATTTTTTTCTACATCGGATAAAGTCTTCAAAATTATTATTTGGTGCGCAGTTAATTGGAAAAATTCCAGTGTCAAGGTCAAGGTCTGAGGAGGTTCCACAATCGAACTACCCCTGACCTTCACCATAACCTCGACGTGGAGGAGGTTCAAGGTCAAAGTCGGAGAAGGTTCCAGAATCGATCTTGAGGTGACCTTGAAATGACTTTGAGGTGACCTTGGAATGACCTTGAGGTGACCTTGAAACGAACTTGAGGTGACCTTGATGTGACCTCCAAATAACCTTGAGGTAACCTTGATATGACTTTGAATGTAACCTCTAAGTAACCTTAACATGATCTTCAAACCACTTTAGCCTTAAAGTATGTATCATATATAAGGAGGTGTATAAATTCGTACCTACAGATGAAGTGTGACACTCACGTTGAGTTAACCTATTGTATTGAACGTGATCGAAGTAACAGTTCTAAAAACATGTTTGAATGTAATCAGTGCGGAAAATAATTTACGAGCATTGATAATAAGAATCGACACATGTGTACAGCATGTCACGGTAAACGTTTGAAATTAAATGAAGCCGGTCCATCCAAAGTTCTTGACCCCGTGAACGTCGTGAAATGTGATGTGTGCGAAATATACGTTAACAGAAAGTGTTTGTCGGCACACCTACGTAGTAATTCACATAAAAGCAATGCTTTTGTAATTATTGATAATGGTGTAGAAAAGATAGCGGGTGCATTCGGTGATAAAATTGTTTCGTATCGTATCACGGAACCCTACAACTATGTGGACGTTGACGACTTTACGTATAATATTCAAGAAAAAGTATTAACTTTGGTTCAGAGTATATTGGATATTCATAAAGCGTTAAAATGGAATGTGGAGTGAATTTCTTGGATTCTAAACAAAGTACCGAGATAAAATTTTTCAATACCAAAAATAAAATAACTTGTTTTGGAACGGATATACAGGCTGTCTTACGAAAAACGCCCCAAGCCATAACTCCGTTATTTATGGACATATCTTAACAAACAAAAAGGCAAATAAAATGAGACTAAAAATACTATATAGTGATTCCAGTTTCAATTTTTTTTTAAATTACCTTCTAGGTCAAACGACTGTCAACTTTTATTTTTCAAATGGCTCTGTATATTTTTTATTATTATATCTGGTAGAGATTTTTTTTCTAAATCCAATAATGTGCAACACTTTGATATTTAGAAAACATTTTTCGTAAAAAAAGAAATGAACTGGTCTATTATGCAAAACGTGCTTTTCAGTTGTTTTAAACTATCAAGTTCTTCTACTTGTACGACTTATTGTTTCTTAAAAAAAAAACCGATTATGGATAACAATCACCTAACTGACTTATTACAAGTATATTTAGAATGCAATAAAAACAGCAATCAAGCACTACAGAAAACATTAAAGAAATAATTAAAATTAAGTCTACAACTGTGTAAGTTGCTTTGGGAAAAAAATCCCTGTCTATAGAGACGCAGTGCTTGTGTTTTTATTGCATTCAAAATATGCTTGGAGTAAGTCAATCAACTGAGTATTATCCATAATCGGTTTTTTTTTTAAGAAACAATAAGTCGTACAAGTAGAAGAACTTGATAGTTTAAAACAACTGTGAAAAATAACCTCAGTGACATTGTTTTCACGACAAACTATAACATTTTTATGAAAAGCACGTTTTGCATAATAGACCAGTTCATTTCTTTTTTTACGAAAAATGTTTTCTAAATATCAAAGTGTTGCACATTATTGGATTTAAAAAAAAAATCTCTACCAGATATACACTCACCGGCACAAAAAGCGACTCACTTTGAGGTTTGTCTAATTTATTGTGACAATAAAAATTTTTGTGTAATTTTTGACTGATAATTGTTATTTATAGTATTCTTGGTTGAAGTACATCAAATAAGGCAAAAAATAAACAAAACAAACAAGATTTTAATAAAAGTAATAAAAACTGTAAAAGTGATGAAATTGTAACTTAAAGAAAAATGAAAAATTTGAATGTTTTAAATTAATTAATATCGAGTATTGCCTCCACGAGCTTGTATTATAGCCTGCATACGTTGTGGCATAGACTCCACCAAGAGCCTAATCGCTAAGTTATCTAGTTGATCCGATTCTTGCTGAATCGCAATTGACAGTTCCTCAAGGGTAGCTGGGGCGGGGACGCGAGTTCTAATATTCCTTCCTAACATGTCCCAGACATGTTCGATGGGATTCACGTCGGGACTTCTCGGGGACTACTGCATTCGGTTAATACCAACAGCGTCAAGATATTCATTAACAATTCTGGCGACATGTGGCCGTGCGTTATCTTGCATTACCACAAAATTGTCATCAACAAAAGAGGCAAAAGGCAGTACATGATCTTGAAGAACATCTTCAATGTACCTCTGTGCGTTAATAACTCCCATATTCATTACAACAAGGTCTGTACGCGCGTTTGCAGAAATACCGCCCCACACCATAATCGAACCTCCGTTAAAAGATAGTCTAGAAACGATGTTACATTGAGGATACCGTTCGCCGGTCCTTCTCCACACTCTTCTACGACCATCTGGCGTTTGTAGGCAAAAACGGGACTCATCAGTGAAGAGAACCTGACTCCACTGCTCCATATTCCACTGAACATGTTCACGAGCAAATGCAAGTCTCCTTACTCTATGGTGTCTGTTAAGTTCTGGACCATGTGCAGGTCTTCTTGCATTAAATTAGCTTCATTAAAGCGTCTCCTGATCGTTCTGTCACTTACATGCACATCTCGAACGTCTGCAAGGCGATTTCTGACTTGAACAGCCGTGAAGTTCCTGTTTCGAAGAATCGTTAGGGTAAGAAAATGGTCATCTCTAGCGCTTGTACATCTTTGACGACCTGTTCCAGGGCGTCGATTGTAAGATTCGGTTTCCAAGAAGCGCCTCCACGTTCTGCAAACACATGATTGCGAAGTTCCAAGAACTTGTGCAACGTAACGTTGAGATCGGCCATCCTGAATCAAAGCAATTACTCTTGCTGCATCCACTGCATTAATAGCCATGAAAACGACTTATTAAAGACAAAATGTAAAGAAATTATTAAATTAAGAATTTAGGAAACGTTTAGAAAACAAAAAATCAAATGCAACACAATATTGACAACAGCGTGGATACTTTCAATAATTTATTTAAACAAAAGAATTCAGTTACCATGACGAAATGGCTCTCCCAATTATTGAAAATGTCCTAATTCACTGAGAAACAGAAAAAAATAGACAAAAATGTGTCCTCAGATTATTTATTTTAAAAAATAATAGTGAGTCGCTTTTTGTGCCGGTGAGTGTAATAATAAAAAATATACAGAGCCATTTGAAAAATAAAAGTTGACAGTCGTTTGACCTAGAAGGTAATTTAAAAAAAAATTGAAACTGGAATCACTTTATAGTATTTTTAGTCTCATTTTATTTGCCTTTTTGTTTGTTAAGATAAGTCCATAAATAACGGAGTTATGGCTTGGGGCGTTTTTCATAAGACAGCCTGTATATAATATATATCGTATATAATATATATATATATACATATATATATATGTATATAATATACCGGGTGGAAAGTTTCAAACCCGAACATAGGAAACTTGCATTGAAAAGTACATTTATGGAGATTGCTGCTCGCCATTTAAAGATACAAAAATAGTAATGGTCTTAAAAGAAAGAGAAAATTATGACCATTCATTACCACGCTAAAATTATTGCTAAATGTTAATAATTTCGTGAAAATAAAATTTTTAAATTTCATCTGAAAAATCTAGTTTCCAGTAATGTCATGTTTGAAAGATTTAATTATTTTCTATTGATTGAAAATAATTTCTCCGTCACTCAAAATGTATCATAAATAATTACGCAGAAGGAAGGACTTTTATTTTAGAAATCTTTTACAGTGGTGTTGGGCTTCGGATAGAGAAATTTATTTTCCGTGAAATTCAAGACATGAAAAGCTTTCTCTATCAGTTAGGATATTGTTTATTGCAAAACGGTAGCTTATTTGAATACTTGCTGTAAAATGTACTGTATTAAGAACGTTTAATAAAGTTTCAATGTGTAAATTATTCATCATACATTTTGAGTAAAAAATTATTGAATGTTTCAAATCTGACATATTAACGCTGGATTTCACAGTCACTTAACTTTAATCATCGATTAAGAATAATCATTCCTATACCTTCAACACATGTAACCATGGCAACGTTTACTTTTAACGGATGATTAAATTTAAGTAACGTTTGTGAAATCCGCCATTAGGAAACTTAATTTTCACGAAATTATTAACATTTAGCAATAATTTTGGCAAGGTAATATTAGTCATAATTTTCGCTCTCTTTTAAGCCCATTACCTTTTTTGTATGTTTAAACGGCGAGCAGCAATCTCCATAAACGTACTTTTCAATGCAAGTTTCCTATGTTCGGGTTTGAAACTTTCCACCCGGTATATCGGGACTTCGTGAACGAAATTCATGCTAAAATGTCAGAATTTCAGGAGCGAGAGTCAGGTAAAGAAATTAATTAATACATTCTTTTGGAATAATGTATAATGTTGTAAATATTGTTGCAGGGTGGACTTTGTGCAGAATTTTGTATATGGAAGTCAACATTAATAAATATAATCCGTTGAAAGCATCCAGCTTCATGTCATTACTGGCTTCAATAAGTGCGAAAAAAGCAGTCATAAACGTTAGAAATAATGACAACACTTGTTTTGCGTGGGCGATATCATCAGCGATGTGTCAACCGACAGGTCTTCCTCAAAGGATATCTTCGTATCCCCATTATAGCACGGTAGCAGATTTCACAGATTTAGAATTTCCACTGAAAGTTTGTGATGTGAAAAAATTTGAAAGTCAGAACAATATTTCTATAAATGTTTATGGACTTGCTTCCCATTATAACGGTAACGTTATAGTCTATGAAGTTGTAGGACCGCTACATTTTACTAAAAATCGAAAAGATATTCATATAAATTTGTTATTGGTTGATGACGGTAACGAAAATACTCACTAATGTTGGATTAAAAATTTATCGCGTTTAGTGTCAAAACAGACGTCACACCACGGTCACGAGAAATATATTTGTGAACGATGTTTAATATACTTTCCATGTGTAGAAAAATTGCAACGACACGAAAGAGAAGATTGTAAAATTATCAAAACAATTTCACCATCAGCAGAGTTAAAAATAAATAAATATGGTGAATCTATCCCAGATTATATATTACAATTTGAAAATTTTGAGAAGCAATTGAAACTGCCCTTTGTTGTGTACGCTGATTTCGAGGCTATACTAAAACCATTAGATAGAGTTGAACCAACTCCAGATAAGTCTTTCACAGTTAAATGTTATGAACACGAACCTTATTATTTTGCGTATTATATTAAGTGTAGCTTTAATAACAATTTGTCAAAATTAAAGTTATATCGCGGACAAAATGCTGCTACTGAGATTATAAAATCGTTAGAAAAACATATTAAAGAGATTTATGATAAATATTTAAGTAAAATTAAACCAATGCTTGATTTAACACGAGAAGAAAAAGAGGCCTACGACAGTGCAACGATGTGTCATATTTGTGAAAGACCAATATTGGATGTTAAGGAAAAAATCCGTGACCATGAACATTTAACTGGAGCGTTTAGAGGAGCTGCTCATGCGGTGTGTAATGTTAATTTAAAAAACCAAAATTCATTCCAGTTTTCTTTCATTTATTTGTGAAGACGATGGCATTAGAAGGAGGAGACGTTGATGTGATCGCGCAAAATAAAGAAAAATATATGTCTTTTTCGAAATTAATACACGTAGGGGATAAGATAGATTGTAGAGCAAAAAAGCGCAAAGTCTATTTCAAAATAAGATTTGTAGATTCTTTTCGTTTCATGCAATCGTCTCTGGAAAAATTAGGCTCATACTTGGAAGATTGGCAATGTAGGGAAATTAGGAAATATTTCAATGATGATGAAATGTTTAAATTAGTACGGCAAAAAGGGGTTTTTCCATATTGTTTTATTAACTCATTCGAGAAATTAGATTATCCCACCTTACCCTCTAGAGAAGAATTTTATGACGTGCTTTATGATGAACACATTAGTGATGAAGATTATGAAAGAGCACAGCGCGTTTGGAATTTATTTAATTGTAAAAGTATGGGTGATTACAGCGATATACTGTACGTTGGGTGTCCGGTAAAGAATGGGCCATACTTCAAGGGGGGCTTCTTTGGGTCAAAACAAATCGATATAGATCAATTTATCTTAGTACAATTTTGCTTCTTTAAAAAGTTATGGCCTTTCAAAGATAATTTTTTTATTTCAATATTTTAGCAAAACTCGTTCATTTTTGGAGGTATTTAATTGCAATTTGGTATTTAAGGGTTTCTTGTACTGCTGAATCTGAATATCTTCCTACTTTTAACGTAACATATAGGGGGCGCTCTCGAGATCCTGACATTCCTTTGTTTATTGCTGTACTTTTTTTTAACGTGTATATTTTTAAAATTATATTCATTTTCCTGAAAGAACTTTTAATTTATTTTAAAAAAGGTATACTTGTTACATGTCGCTAAAGTATACCAGTTTTGAGAAAAATGGCTTTGAATATGATAATGCTGAATATTATTGTTTTAGGTCTACATTGAATCAGGCACATAGACCCGTATTTCAGTTACAGTTTAACTTTAATCTTCACTTTATTTCCATGGGAACAACTGTTTTTATAATTGTTACTATGGGAGTAATCTGGAGTTGAAAGTTAAAACTATGAGTGAAATACGCGGCCATAGCAAACATAATAAAAAATTTTTACGTAATGTATTGTTGATTTAAATGTGGAATTGTAAATTTTTTTCAATTTTAAGTAAATTATGAAGCAGTGCAACTTTAGGTAATTATCTTTTTATCCTGCAGTAGCGTTACTGGTGTAGTAAGTATTCAACATTTTCACATTCAAAGCCATTTTTCTCAAAACTGGTGTACTTTAGCGACATGTAACAAGTATGCCTTTTTTAAAGTAAATTAAATGTCGTTTCAAAAAAACGAAACATATTTTAAAAATATTCACGTACAAAAAAAGTACGACAATAAACAAGAGAATGTCAGGGTCTATAGAGCGCCCTCTATACGTTACGTTAAAAATAAGCAGATATTCAGATTCCGCAGTACAAGAAACCTCTAAATACCAAATTACAATTAAATGTCTCCAAAAATGAGCGAGTTTTGCTAAAATATTGATATAAAAAAATTATCTTTGAAAGGCCATAACTTTTTAATGAAGCAAAATTGTACTAAGGTAAATTGATCTAAATCGATTTTTTTGATCCAAAGAAGCCACCCTTGAAGTATGGCCCATTCTTTACCGGACACCCCGTATATGTAACATCAGATATTTTATTATTAGCAGACGTATTTGAAAATTTCAGAGATCTTTGTATTGTAATTATAAACTTGACCCTTGCCATTTTTTCACAGCTCCGGAATTAAGTTGGGATGCAATGTTACGAAAATTAAGTTAGAATTATTACAGGATGTTGATATGTTACACTTTTTGAGAATGGGTATTCGTGGTGGAGTGAGCATGTGCACTAAAAGAATTGAAAACGCTAATAATAAATCTTTACAGAGCTTTGATTCAAGCAAGGTAACTAATTACTTACTTTATCTTGATGCTACAAATCTCTATGGGGATGCGATGTGTTCGAGATTTCCATTGGGAGAATTTACTTGGTTAGGCAGAGAAGAAATTAACAATCTTAACATTTCAGAATTAGAAGAAAATTCAGATGTTGGGTACGTATTCGAAGTAGATTTGGAATATCCGACTTATTTACATGAAAAGCACAACGATTTACCGTTTTGTCCGGAAAACATAATTCCACCAAAATCAAAATATAGTAAACTTATTCCAAATCTCTGTAACAAGACCAAATACATAATTCACTATTTAAATCTAAAACAATGTTTGGAACATGGTTTAACATTAATTCAAATCCACAGGGCAATTAAATTTAAACAGTCTCGTTGGGTAAAAATATACAGGGTGGGCCAATAATGCGTATTCGGAAGATAGCGACTTTATTATTGCATATTCTTAAAATCCGTGTGCGCTAAGACTTAGATGAGATATAGCTGCATGATTTAAAATTAGTTACAATTATACAGGGTGTTTCGTCTGGATGTGCCAACCCAAAGTTATGTTTTTTTTTAATGGAACACCCAGTATATTATGAGCTCATCTGATTCGCCTTTAAAAGTGGAACAATTTTTTATAAGATGATTACGCACCTAAATGTAATACTTTTCGAGATATTGACATTTAAACGTAAAAATACGCTATGTTTTGATACGCTGTAGATACGTTGTTTATTAAAATTTTATTTTGTAATTTTATAGGAATATTACATGACTTGTTGGCAGTAAAAAACAATGTTCTTTTTAAAAATAGGTCATATACTTTTTACAGGTTGAATCATAACTCGAATGTCTATTTTACTCTGATTTTTTAAATGGAACACCCTGTATATTATCATTAATTTTGACACATCGTAGATTAAGCTTTTCAGTAATATGCGGTTTGGTATACGTTACACATTGAATTCTCATATAATGACACTTCAAATTCGAAACTCTGTAATGCGGCATTTATTCCGACTTCTAACGGATTGCTTCCATGACAAATCGTTCATTTTAACTGAAAATTATTTTAAAAAATTGTAGTCAATCTCATTTTAAGTTTTTAGTTTGCTAGAAATGAACATTATCATTTGAATTGCTTATTTTATGTACATTACTTAAATAATTAAATCATTAATAGCAATATGATTTTACATTAAAAATAAAATTAACAATTAATTTAATAAATGTTCGAAATGCTGGCCGTGTTGTTCTTCACACAACTGTATCCTCTGTATCCTAACGCATTTGCCGTGATTAATGTTCATCGATCCACCCAACAGAGGATCACTCAAAAACAAATAATTGTCAAAAATTGATTTGCACATAAAAATATGCACTTTTAAAAAATAAAATATACCTGTCCAAGTGTTTCTGGAAAGGTCAAAAATAAAGAAATAATTTTATTCTGGATTTTTGAGACTCATTGTATTTATTCACATATTCACATAATATAAGTTGTTATTTTAATTATAGGTTCATCTTGTAATGAGATAGCCATATCTCGACGACAGCTACTTGAATACTACAGCGACTGTAAGTCAATAAAGAACAACAGTGAAAAATTTGGAAATCTTGTCACAAAAGTAAAACATATTACAAACAATGACGGTGACTTACCGCATTGCTCAAGACAATTACTCTTACTTTATCTATGAATATAAATATAAATGGACTATTACAAAAAGAAACAAATCATTATTCGACAAAAGAGAGGTTTCCTGGCTAAATACTTGCCTTTCTTTTCCCATTAATAATAATATCAAGAAACGAAGTGGTGGTAGACCGTCTAAACCATTTTCTGAAAACAGTGAAAGATCAAAACGTAGGAAAACGGAAAATTTGTGTTGGGAAAGACCTACAAGTGAATTAGTATTTGCGACTAAAATGAAGCTAAGAGCTGACGGTGAATTAAAAACCGTTAAGCAGTTGAATGATGCTTTGGTCACAGAAAGAAATAATCCTCCTACGAATCATTCTTATACTCAGTTTACGCCAGATGAGCCTTTGGCTCTAGTAGTTGCTGCAAAACTTACCAAATTTCAGTATAATTTAATAAGTGCCAATGATCATAGTTGTAATTTGTATCCGACTTACGAAGCAATAACTTCTGCAAGAAAAAAATGCTATCCTACAAATATATCAACAAGCGAGTCATGTGCAGAAATATCTCTACAAGAATTATTGGATCATACGGCTCAAAGACTTTTTCGGTCTCTCACCGATGTAATTTCTTCGCTTTCTGTAATTCAACGTGAGACTCTCTGTATGGTTACAAAATGGGGTTGTGACGGAACATCTGGACAGGCAGAATATAAACAATTATTTGAAAATGGGACAGTATCTACTACTTCTCATCATCAACGTTGCTACTTGTCTGGTATGACTTCAAAAATTTTTAATAATGTATCAGTAAATTTGTCAAGAAAAGTAGTAAACAGCAAGTATTTAAATTTCGGAATATCCCCTTTACATGCTTGGATCCGCCTGTTTGAGTGCTTACTCCATGTTAGTTACAGATTAGATCTCTGTAAATGGCAAGTTAGAAAAGAAGACAAAGATTTTGTAGAAATTAAAAAAAGCATATACAAGACGAGTTCCGGAAGAAAATGGGTCTTATAGTAGATAAGCCTAAACCTGATTTTGGCAGTAGCAATGATGGGAATACTGCCAGGAAATTTTTCCATAATTATGAAGAATCTGCCGAAATAACGGGTGTAAATAAAAATATTATCTACCGATTTTTTATAATACTTTTGGCTTTAACAAGCACATTCCCGATAAAGGCGACTAAGTTTAAGAACAGCAGTTCTATTTTAAAGCATTATCCATGGTTTCCTATGCCCACAACATTACACAAGATACTATTTCATGGTTTCGAAATACTACAAACAGCTATAGTTCCCTTGGGCTTACTTTCGGAGGAAGCTCAAGAGTCTAGAAATAAAGATATCAAGACATATAGAGAACGCTTTTCCCGAAAATTCTCTAGAATTCAAATCATAGAAGATGTAATTCACAATCTGCTTGTTTCCTCAGATCCTTACATAACTGATATTTCAAGAAAACACCAAAAGAAGAATCCAAAAATACAAGAATATCCGAAGGAATTAAAAGAGTTGTTTGAAACGCCTATATAGTGTGGATAAAAAAGGTTTCGTGTTTCGTGATAATCTGTTGATGTGATAATAACCTGAATTAATTGTTTTACTCTGGCTGGTTCTGTTTAGAAACAATTTTTTGTTCTACTTTTTAAACACTTAATTTAAAAAATTCTTATGTGACACTATAAAATTTCTATGCGTGAAACGTTGAGTGTTCTTTCTAATTTTGAGTGTCCGTTTAAAGTTTAAAAGCTATTTTCTTACAATTTTCATCGGACAAGAGTCGACTTCAGCTAAAATATTAAAATTATTTTTATACTCCAACGGTACGCCACTGTACAAATAAAGGAACCACTCCAAAATATGGTAAATTTATACTAAAAATGGACATGCCCTTAACGTTTTTACAGAAAGAAAATGTTTTAGAAAATATTTAAAGCACTGCAGACTTTTTATTTATATTAAAATCTCATTTTTACTTCCTGAAGTGTTGTTAATTGTTTTACACAATTATTAAGTTTTGGCCAGGATTTGATGAAATTCCGTCTGTGTGCGCCGGACAAGTAATAGAATCGTTCGTTGGTACAGGTGCGAAAGCCTATTGTGTAAAGCTTACTTCAAAATGTACTAAGAAAGCGAAAGGTGTTAAAAAATATGTTAAAGATAAATATTTAACTGTGGATGACTACAAAGAAATTATTGAACGAGATGGTTTCATTTTAAAAAAAATGTACGTGTTTCATTCAGATTTTCATACGGTGTACACAGAGTTGAAAAATAAAGTTGCTTTATCATCGAAAGATGATAAACGTTATATTCTGGATGACAAGATTCATACTCTCGCATGGGGTCATTATAAAATAGCTGATATAGAAAGAGATAGAAAACTGAAAGAATCAATTGAAGAATTAGAAAAGGAATTAGAAAAAAGTAATAAAAATAGTAAATAGATTAAATATATTTCGTTTATAATAATATACTACAAAGTAAATATGTTAGTTTGTAAAATATATTTATTGTAAATAATGTATGTTTCTAATTATAGTTAATAAAAAGTTATTATAAAACATTGCGTTTTGGTATCCAAGCATTATGTTTAGAACTTAATCCTAAATAACTAACTAGTGCTTTATTACCTTTTTTTCTCAGCACATTAATTAAATATACATCTGGATGTTTCACTTTTTGTAACTCGTACTTATAAAACCCACCAAGTATACCTTCACCGTCAGCGTCTTTAATTAGGTATGTTCGGGGATTCTGCACTGATGAAATTGTAAATATTTCGTTAGACCAATTTGGAGTGTACATTTTCGCAAATGCTTGCCGATATTTGCTGATGCGCACATGATCTCCAACTTTAAATTTTACACTTCTAGGATCCACAATTTTAATATTATTCTAGACGGACTGTAAAATAATTTTCGCATTTCTTTGATTTATCTTACTAGGTTTGTAACCCGTTGTACTGTGAACTGTGTTATTGTATTCTTCGATTAGTTGTGGTAATAACTTGAACCAGCTGAAATTTCCTTGCATGCTAAATTCTTTCCACATTTTTTGTTTTAATGTTCTATTAAAGCGTTCAACTATCGAACTTCTTAAATTAGAATATGTGCTGTAGTGATTAATTTTATACTTCTTCATTAAATCTTGAAAGTCTGCATTGTAAAATTCCTTTCTGTTATCTGTTTGCAGATTTCTCGGTATAAAATTTCTACCTTCAGATAAGATTGTTTGAAAAGCTTTGGTTACTACTTTACCTGTCTTGTTTTTTAATGCTATTCTCCAAGCAAATTTAGAAAATGTGTTGATCACAGCCAGAATGTACTTGTATCCTTTGTTTATCTTTGAATAAGGAAGCATTTCAATCAAATCTGCTTGGAAGAGATCTCTGAGACCTTTTATTATAACTCGACGACGGCGAAAGTTTTTCCTTGCTGGTTTGTTCAGTTCATCGACAACATCACGTTTTACAGCCGATAATAGATTAGACATTTTCAGTTAGAACTCGTTTCCATATAATGAATTCAACAAATAATGTAGTTGCACAAACTACAGCTGTGCAAGAAAACGAGATTTTATCTCCCACATTCAACGTTCTTCCAATTAAAGTAACTGTACAATTTATACCGTTGATATATACTTCCCTGTTCCAAGGTTTATGAATAATTACTTTTTTAACCACGCAAGTTTCTTGAATCGTATACGTCGTTTGATTACCTCTATTTGAAAGAATAAATTCGCCTTGGGCATTTAACTGGTCTCTTCGAAAGTCTAATAATGTTTCGTAAAATAATTGTCTAGAAACAATATGGTTGAGAACTGTATGTTTAGTAATGTGCCTTCCAAACTTATCAATGGTCATTGTGAACTGACCGACAAAGATGTGAAACTGAAGAATGACCTCGATATCGTCCAGCTAAATACTTAAAATTTATGAAATAATTTTGGCTTCTTTCAATTCTTCGATAATAGCTATAATCTCATTGGTATGTCCTGTATGACCTGCAGATTCTGATGCTTTCAATAAACGTAATCGTTCTACTAATTCATTAGCATTATCCCAGTATTGATACTGTGTACAACTGTTAGGTATAAGTTCTTTTTCTAAAGCTCCACCTGTTTTCCAGCTTCGAGCCCACCAAACGTTTTTCCCTGCATTATTGGTTTTATAATATTCGTATAGTTATATCCTCTACTTGCAGATATTCGCCCAGAAGGATCATAATTTACTTTAAATGCATGAGTTCTTCTCAATATATCTCTATAGTCACGTACATCGTGAAATGTAAATTTCTCAGGAGCTTTCTTAAAAAACAGTTCATATAAACCTTTTGTACCTTTATATGTTAAGTCTCCTATTACAAGATCACGACCATCAAACGCAACTTCCGCGGTACCAATAAACAATTTCCCATCATGTTTTCTTACACCGTATTTGGTGTCAAATTTACTTTCCACATCAACATTAAATCGTGTAATATAATCACGTGGTAACGGATCAATTTGTTGTAAAGCAGCCTGTACCTCTGGTGATTGTAATTTAGATTGTAGTATTGATTTCCGTTCTTGTAAAAGAACGGAAATCAAAGAATTGAACGAATTATAGCGAAGTTCTACTTCTGGACGCGTATTATGCGTGACCTTTGTCCTTTCAGCCGATTGGTTCCCGCTGTTACTAAGAAAGTTCCCCGGAGGAAGGAATAGACGGTGTCTCGCTTGTTTATAATCCTTCTTTGTTTGTCAAACGAGAAATGTTGCGCCATTGTCAGAACGAAACTTGCCGTCTCTTGGGTCACACTCTCTTTTCGTAAATATTTTTATGTGTGCGTGCCATTACATCGAAGGGATGTTAGTGCATATCTACGGCTAATTGCCGACTCTGATTAGACCCAGGTGTAAGACAGGAAAACCGCGTATCCCGTGGGTGTCACAGCTTCGTAATAGACCGAGGTAAGTTCCATACGCAGCAACTCTCGGTTTGACTTATGTGTTCGTTTTATTTCATTTCTTATAGGCTTTTAGCGTGAGCTTTTATCGTGAGCTTTTATCGTGAGCTTTTATCAAAAGCTATCATCAATCCTAGGCTTTAATCTGGGACCTACATCAAGAGGTATTTCTCGTTGGGTGCATCGCGAATTACGGCGGTGAAGGCTCCCTCCCTCGCCCCTCTACGCGGAAGCCGGCACATTACAAAGTGCCGCGGCGACATCGCCGCAAAGACACCGACAAACGAGCCGGACAACAAAGGAATAAAGGTCGGAGCGTTAAAATTTCTTTTCGTAGTTTTGAGCGATATTTCGCGGATTTTATTTCGGATCCATTACTCTGATTTTGTCGCAATAAAACTTGCAGCTTATTGCATTCTCTTGTATTTTGTTGCATTAGTGATGATTTGAATTATTTTAAGATAGATATGTAGCGATTTCGGATCCGAAAAGTTAGGTAACAACGTATTATGTTTATGGTCGTGTTGTGTACTTAGATCGATCGACTTGCGTTAAATTTGTTTTATCTGTTTATCTTTTTATTGTGTTTCTAGTAATAAAAGTGTTCATGTTTTGGACGTAACGTGTTTTCTTAATTTTTCACGCGTTCCCTTTCACAAAAAAATTAAGTGGCGCCTGTTTTGGTTTGGCCTTCGCGTTTTGGTTAGAGAACCCCCCGTCCCACTGTAGCTGGCTGGCAACATTGGAGTAAAGTTTCGCTCCAATGTAAAACTTCTGCCTATCTACGCAGGTAGGTAGCAAGTTTTGGCGCCCAAACGCGTGTGGCCCGATTTTGCTTTGCGTTTTGTTGTTTTGTTTGTTGTTTAAGAGTATTACGTCCAGAACATTTATTTTGTTAGAATAAGTTGCGCATTATAATGGAATATAAACTATTACCGGACCGCCTTAATTCTGAGGAATTAAACTATGAATTATTAGTAAGAGGTATCCAAACTGACGGAACAGTTGCGCAAAAGCGTGCTAATTTAAGACGGCAAATGCGATTGGAAAAAGATTTACGCCTGCCTGTACCGAAATACGACGTGACTTTTGACGATGACGTGACAGCTCTGCAGGAAAAGATTAGCGAGATTCGCTGTTTAATAGAGTCGCTTCCCGGCTCAACAGCTGTGTGCATTCACGATAAAATTTCCGCTAAGTTGGCTCATGCCATTGGACGCGCTCAGCGATCCCAACCGACCAATAGTGACGAGACGCGACAACGTGCCGCCATCTTGAGAACGCTAGACGAACTTGCGTTCGACTTCGAACAAACCGCGCTCAATTTTGCGCCGAAAGAACCGGAAGTTACTGGGGTAACAGCATCCCCTTTACTTGATTTAACCGCGATTGCCGAGCATTTTCAGAACAATCCTTTATCGGTATCTTGCGTAGTTCCGGACTCTATTTCGCCGCCGAGTGCGACTTCAACACCTTTGGCTACTCTATCGCCGCCAAAAGCAAATACATCGCGAATTGAAGCCACGCCTCTCACAGTTAAGGCTGCTACCCACTCTGCGGCCAGTAACGAAATTAAGTCCGTGCCTGTTTCTAAATGGGGTTTGTCTTACAATGGGAATAATAAAGTCCTGTCTTTAAAAGCTTTTCTCGAACGTGTTGACGAACTCTGCGTTTCAAGGAACGTGTCCGAAATCACGTTATTCGCTTCCGCATCCGATTTGTTTCGAGAGAAGGCATTAATTTGGTTTAGGGCTAATAGAAAGTTTTGCGATAATTGGACTGACCTCGTCAAACGTCTTCGCGAGGAATTTCAACCCTATAATTACGATGACAAATTGTTCGAAGAAATTAAGAAACGCACTCAAGGCCCTGACGAATCAATGGGAATTTATACGTCGGTCATGATCAATTTATTTAATAGGTTGAGCGTTCCGGTTGCTGAAAGCGTTCAGGTCAAAATTCTTCTGAACAATATTGCCCCTTTCTATCAACGACAATTAGGATTGGTCGAGGTTACTTCGGTAGCACACTTGTTAAGGTTAGGTCGACAGTTGGAAGCTCGTAAGTCAGCTGTTGAAGCATACGTTCCACCCCCACGTAAAAATATGGTCTTAGAACCGGACTTAGCGTACGTCCAAACCTGTGCACCGGTTGTATCCGAATGTAAGGTGGAGCCTCCCAAACCTAATAAGACTTTTAAGTGTTGGAATTGCCAGAAAATCGGTCATTTGTCTCGAGATTGTTCCGAGCCCTTAAAAAGGCATTGTTATCGGTGTGGTCGTCCCAACGTCACTACCAAGACGTGCCCGGCGTGTTCAAAAAACTCCAGAACAACGCGCTAGATGATCGGTTAGTACGTTGTTTCAGTATATCAAAGCCGATCGATCCTTTGGCAGTCCAACCTGTTCTTGACTGTCTTGGCTCATGCTAAAAATGATGAGCGTCCCGTTTCTTGGCCTCTTAGACTCTGGTGCATCTCGCACAATCGTTGGCAGCTCGGGATGGGAAGTTCTTCAAACTTTAAGCTTACCTTTTAATAAGCATGTAACGTCGTGTACCGTGGCGAATGGACAACCTTGTTCTAGTCCTGGTAATGTGGCCACCCCTATCCAACTGCGTGATCGTGTGAAAGTTATAAATGTTTTAGTTGTCCCTGAGTTACCTCATTCACTCATCTTAGGAACAGATTTCTGGAAGTTAATGGACATCGTCCCTGATCTGCGTTCCGGTGAATGGACCTTCGGTAGAGAGTCAATTGACGTGGTAGAACATCTTACCTCTCGACAACATTTAACTGATCCGCAACAAAATCAGCTGGAGACTCTAACTAATCAGCTGTTTACAAATTCTCCACATGGTGAACTGGGTTGTACTAAACTCGTCGAACACGTTATTCACACAGATAGTGCCCCGATAAAACAACGTTATTATCCCATCTCGCCAGCTAGGCAAACTGTTGTTGACAAAGAACTTGATGACATGCTAAAGCGTGGCATCGTGGAGAAAATCAAAGTGCTTGGTCATCTCACATTCTTCTTGTGCCAAAAATAGATGGAAGTTTTCGCTTTTGTGTGGATTACCGTAAGTTAAACCAGGTCACGACTAAAGACGCATACCCACTACCGTATGTCTCGAACACCCTTGACAAATTGAAAGATGCTAAATACCTGTCATCTTTGGACATTAAGTCAGCTTATTGGCAGATCCCAGTCGCCGAAGAATCCCGCCAATATACAGCATTCACTGTACCTAATCGTGGATTATATCAATTCCGACGAATGCCCTTTGGCCTGCACAATTCTCCCGCGACTTGGCAACGTTTTATTGATCGAGTAATTGGTGCTGACCTTGATCCTCACGTGTTCGTCTATCTGGACGACATCATTATTGTCACGCAAACCTTCGACAAACATCTCGAAGTACTATCTGAAGTCCATAAACGCCTGACTGAGGCTGGTTTGACCCTGAATCAGGACAAGTGCAGTTTCTGCCTTAGCGAATTGAAGTACTTAGGTTACGTGGTGGATCGCCACGGTCTTCATGTGGATCCCGAAAAGGTTCAGTCAATTTTACGAATGCCTAAGCCCACAACGGTTAAGGAAGTACGTAGACTAATTGGAACCGCTTCGTGGTATCGTAGATTCATCCCTGGGTTTTCCACAATTATCGCCCCTTTGACCAAGTTGCTCAAGAAAAATTCTAAGCATCGGTGGGACGAAACTTGCGATGAAGCGTGGGAAAAGATCCGTGAGCATTTGGTTTCCGCTCCAGTCCTTTCGTGTCCTGACTTCACTAGAGAATTCACGATTCAAACCGACGCATCTGATTATGGCGTTGGAGCTGTCCTGACTCAACAACTCGATGATGGCGAGAAGGTCATCTGCTATCTAAGTCGCTCATTATCTCGAACTGAGCGCAATTATTCGACGACTGAGAAAGAACTCCTTGCGATGTTATGGGCGATTGAAAAACTTAGGCCCTACGTGGAAGGTTCTCACTTCAAAGTTATCACAGATCACCATTCACTGCTTTGGTTGAACAAGTTGCAGAACCCTTCTGGTCGATTATGTCGTTGGGCTGTACGCCTGCAGCAATACGATTTCAGTGTCATACACCGCAAAGGAAAAGAACATGTCGTACCTGATATGCTTTCTCGAACTGTCCCTATTATCGACTCCATCGACTTCGATAATGTTAAGGATAGTTGGTATTTGAATTTCTTAAAGAAAATTCGTTTGGCCCCGGAAAAGTTTCCGAGTTTTCGTGTTGAAGGAAACATCATTTATAAACTCGTTCGAAACACCTATTATCGACTAGCTGAGGATGAGCCTCACTGGAAGCCTGTTGTCCCTAAGGAATCTCGATTACAGATTCTTCACGAACATCATGATTCCCCGACTAGTGGTCACTTAGGTGTCTACAAGACTTACAATAGGATCGCCCAAAATTATTATTGGCCCAAAATGCACGCCGATGTTGCGAAATATGTTCATAGGTGTCAAACGTGTCTTCGCACCAAACCAGAACAGAAAGCTCCAGCAGGGCTAATGGGAGGTCACTCTCGAATTTCGCGACCTTGGGAGGTCATTAGCATCGATCTTGTTGGACCACTACCTAGATCTTCTCGTGGGTATCAATACATCCTTGTGGCAACTGATTGCTTCAGTAAGTTCACCTTGTGTTTCCCTCTTCGAAAGGCTACCGCCCCTAAGATCGTTCAGCACATTGAGGAAAATATCTTTCTAGTTTTCGGAGTACCTCGTACGGTCATTTCGGACAATGGAGTCCAGTTTAAGTCCAAAGAATATCAAAAACTTCTGACGTCATACCACGTGCGCCCTGCGTACACTTCGTATTATCATCCAAAAGCAAACCCTGTCGAACGCGTTAATCGCGTAATTAAGTCCATGTTGACTGCTTATGTGGCGGAAGACCACCGCAAATGGGATTTATTCCTGCCCAAAGTCGCTTGTGCTTTACGAACTGCACGTCACGAAGTTACTGGTGTGACTCCATACTTCCTCAATTTTGGTCATGAAATGTGCTTGAAAGGTAGTTTAACCCCTGACAATGACCCTGTTAAAGATGAATCCTTGAGGTTGCTCCTCAAGATCCTAAGGATCTACAATCTCGTACCGGAAAGTTCGCAGTCCTCTACAAAAACGTACAGGAAAGGTTGCAAAAGGCTTACGAAAAGGCTAAGGGCCGATATGATCTTCGTAGGCGAAAGGTTGTTTACCAGCCCGAGCAGCGGGTGTGGCGTAAAAATTTCGTGTTGTCCGATGCTTCAAAACATTTCGCGGCCAAGTTGGCCAATAAATTTGTTGGGCCTTTCCTCATTAGTCGACGTACGTCTGCGGACACTTACGAACTTAAGGATCTTGATGGTAACATACTTCCTGGTACTTGGAACAGTGAACATCTTAAACCTGATCCCCCTGATGAGTAGAGATTGTCTTATTCATATTTCGGCCTGCGGATTGTGGCCTCTTAGAATTCTTCCGACGTATCTTCTGCGTGGAGTAAAAGGCTCCTAAAAGATTCTGTACATTCCTCACACCATCTGTGGAATCGAACGTCTTCGGATGTTCGCGTGCGATAGGTGCCCTAACGATCAGTCTCGTTGACTGTGAGATGTCGCCTTGCGATTTACTGAGTTTGTGGGAGTTACAAGAGAGTTGGATCTCGTGAAGACTCTTCTTGCCCTCTCTCTCTGTGAATCTGCATATGAGCGAAGTCTGACAGGCCTCTTGATTGTGACGTGGATCACGCCTATTCGCCCGGGAATTTTTCTTTTCTTCTTGTTTCAACCTCTCTTCTACTCTAGCTCTGTCTCCTTTTCGGATTGATCAGCTCAGCCTTGACAGCTTTGAGATATCCTTCTGCAATCGTCAAAGCGTGTGGGAATGCCAAGCGTACTGGATCTCGTGAAGGTATGGCTTGCCCTCTCTCTCTGATGTACCGCTGTGGGATACGCTCATGGAAGTCACGTCTGTAGTATGGTGTGTTCCGTGAGGAAACCTTTATCTTTCCTGTTTTCTGTCTCTCTCGACTTCTCTCTCTCTTTAGTCTCTACTCTCGGAAATTGGGAGAAGAATTCTGTTCCGTCTGAACTGATTGATACTCGGATTCGACTTATTTTTTTTTGTTATTTATTCAACTTTACTGGACGTGTCTTGTGTTGTCAGATGTGACATTCGTCACTACCGAAGTTGTGATCTGGAGAATGTAGATTCTCTCCCCTACTAAGCCGTCTCTACGTCAGGACGCAACATCTCCGGGGGGTGAATCATGTTAGTTCTCCGGACTTCAATTTCTTTCGTGGTCTCCGACCAAATCGTTTCGCGTAGTATCATTTCGTCCGTGTTTCGTTTATGTTGGTTAAGTCGAACACCCAACTTCGAGATCTGTCGTTCGCCGACGTGCCATTTCATTTCGGCTGATTATAGTGTGGACATCAGAAATTTTACCTGTGGGCAAAATTTCCATCTTAGTAAGGGTGGGATTGTTACAGTTCATTTCTTTCATTCCTGTTCTGAATACCCCCTGTATATGCATTGCCACCGCCCAGCCTTCATTTCTGTTCCGAACACGCCCTGTATATGCGAAATTCGACGTGTCGGATCATTCCTTGGACCGCGTCGTTGTACACATTGCAGTCAGTGTAGGAATACCCGTATTTCGCCGGCGTAATTTTCTTAAACTTTCGTTTTAGCATATTTCTATTAACAGGACCTTCATTTATTTAAACAAATTCATTTTATATAGGTAATCCCTCCTTAATTGAGTTCAAAATCGCGTGTATGTGAGGAATTGAACGAATTATAGCGAAGTTCTACTTCTGGACGCGTATTATGCGTGACCTTTGTCCTTTCAGCCGATTGGTTCCCGCTGTTACTAAGAAAGTTCCCCGGAGGAAGGAATAGACGGTGTCTCGCTTGTTTATAATCCTTCTTTGTTTGTCAAACGAGAAATGTTGCGCCATTGTCAGAACGAAACTTGCCGTCTCTTGGGTCACACTCTCTTTTCGTAAATATTTTTATGTGTGCGTGCCATTACATCGAAGGGATGTTAGTGCATATCTACGGCTAATTGCCGACTCTGATTAGACCTAGGTGTAAGACAGGAAAACCGCGTATCCCGTGGGTGTCACAGCTTCGTAATAGACCGAGGTAAGTTCCATACGCAGCAACTCTCGGTTTGACTTATGTGTTCGTTTTATTTCATTTCTTATAGGCTTTTAGCGTGAGCTTTTATCGTCAACTTTTATCGTGAGCTTTTATCGTGAGCTTTTATCAAAAGCTATCATCAATCCTAGGCTTTAATCTGGGACCTACATCAAGAGGTATTTCTCGTTGGGTGCATCGCGAATTACGGCGGTGAAGGCTCCCTCCCTCGCCCCTCTACGCGGAAGCCGGCACATTACAAAGTGCCGCGGCGACATCGCCGCAAAGACACCGACAAACGAGCCGGACAACAAAGGAATAAAGGTCGGAGCGTTAAAATTTCTTTTCGTAGTTTTGAGCGATATTTCGCGGATTTTATTTCGGATCCATTACTCTGATTTTGTCGCAATAAAACTTGCAACTTATTGCATTCTCTTGTATTTTGTTGCATTAGTGATGATTTGAATTATTTTAAGATAGATATGTAGCGATTTCGGATCCGAAAAGTTAGGTAACAACGTATTATGTTTATGGTCGTGTTGTGTACTTAGATCGATCGACTTGCGTTAAATTTGTTTTATCTGTTTATCTTTTTATTGTGTTTCTAGTAATAAAAGTGTTCATGTTTTGGACGTAACGTGTTTTCTTAATTTTTCACGCGTTCCCTTTCACAAAAAAATTAAGTGGCGCCTGTTTTGGTTTGGCCTTCGCGTTTTGGTTAGAGAACCCCCCCCGTCCCACTGTAGCTGGCTGGCAACATTGGAGTAAAGTTTCGCTCCAATGTAAAACTTCTGCCTATCTACGCTGGTAGGTAGCACACTACCGGCGCAATTGGAACTACCGGCGGTGGCGCTGCAGCTTCTGGCATGCACGGTGGATTAGGCGGGTCATTGGTTGGGGAATACGACGCTGGCACCGGCGGAGACAATACCAGCGTCCCCCGCTCTGCTTTAATTATTACTCCGGTCATAATCTAAAAGCTAATAATTAAAGAAAACCCTTCCTTATTATAATTGTAACTTACTTCAATCTCAAAATTATATAGTTCGATACGGAACATCTGTAAATTCGAAGTGTATAAGTCAAAATTAATATTAAAAATATAAATATACCTTTTTTACAATTGGAACAATAATGAAGAACAATCAATCAGAAAAAATTGCTACAGATGTATTTACTTTAATGCATCCACATTAATACCTTCACATTAATGCATTTACATCTGTAGCAAGATCACGCATTAAATTTTGAATGTGTCGTATTCGATTGTGGACATGAGAAATGTTGGTAAAAATTTTCTTTAAAGACTGGTCAGCCTCAGACTTTAAGTTAATTTTACGCAATATTTCCTTACACCACCGCAGTCTGAATTCAACACCGTCCAAATTTTTTGCACCATCGGAACACCGGCTGATGATCTCTAAGACGATTTTATTCCAACAGTCCTGACCAGCTTTTACAAAAATATTCGCTAAATCGGATGTGTCAGGATTTGCAGGTGAGGTGATAGGAGAAGGAAGCGTAATATTGTCCGCTCCTATTAGGGGTGCTCCACTTTGAAGTAATTCAGCAGGTAAATTATTCACAACCGTTTCACAGCCAAATTGATCTGGAATTGTTTCGCTAAGAGATGATAGTGCAAAAATTTCCAGCTCTACAGGAGATGGCAAATTTTTAAGAACCGTTTCACAGCGACCTTGACCAGGAATAATTTCACTATGATGCGATAGTGAAGAATTTTCCAACTCTACAGATAATGGTAAATTTTGAACACCCGTCTCACAGTTAGCTTGTTCAGGAATAGTTTCCTTTGTAACTTCACTATGAGATGATTGTGCAAAATTTTCCCTTTCTAACATATAATTTTCTATTGCCTGCCCAGACATAATTTCAGGGTCTGAATCTAAACATGAATGTGAAACATTTGATAATTGCGTTAAATTTGAAACTGAATTTGGAATTTTGCTTGAGTCTAATTCAAGTGGAGGCACCGCAAAATTTGATGGTATGTTCATTTGATTACTAATAGGAGCGGACGTAGACATTTGAGATAATTGCGATACCCTCATCGACGAATCGGATATTGCAACTATATCCGAAGTAAAGGATGAATTTAGCGGAATATTGTCTGTAAGAACTCGAGGTCCTGACTGACCTGGCAACCCCGAAGTCAAATATAAAGATCGTTGTCGAGGTAAAAGTATTTGGTTGTGAGGTAAACACATAGGTGAAGAAAAAGCCCGCCGATTGGCTCTCCTTTTGGTCGAGCGTTGACGGCTCTCTTCCAAATACTCTTTTCTAGACAAATACGGTCTTTTGTTGGAACAACCTGCTTTAACTTGGGTGGTAGTGAGTTGATTAATTTCATCAAGAGATTTTGCAAGACGCTTCACCTCTTGAGAAATCAAACGCTCACACATATCACCCACTCTATTCAGTGCCGCATTTTCGATTGGATTATCTAAACACGACCTGAATGCATCAAAGCAGTAAAACGGCTTCCCTCCGACAGGCACATTCACATTAGTATTTGTAGATGTGCTTGTTGAAGCGATCACAACAGGTGCCCCAGAGGGAACTTGTTCTGATTGTTGTTTGCTGGTCTCCATTTCTCTTGACAAAGACATTATTAAAACTTCAAAAGTAAATGATTATATTTACTCACTTTTGATATGTTTGGTATCTGAAAAGAAATAATTAGGAATGAACATAACAAATTGGGAATGAACATACACGGAGAGAAAATCTGGTTAAATATGACCTATGAATTTAATGAACTGAATTAAACTACAATAATTTAAATTCAACATGGACCACGAATCCAAATTACAATTTTCTATTCAAATAAATGCACTCGTTGATAATATTTAACCGTAAAAATGATTAATTTAATACAATTATTTTTCTCCGTGTATAATGCGAAATATTTATAAGGAAAAAGCACTTACCAAATTAAAATCTTGACGATACGATGTGTTATAGACTTTAACACGAGTATAAATTCTTACGGTACGAATTTCGCTTATATAGCAAGTGAGAGTTTTGGAAAGCAAGATGAACGCCTTGAAGGAGGGTGTGGACTTTTACTTTCGTTCACTATATAAGGAGATTGTTTGGTGCCAAATTACATTTATAGTCAGTCGTTACAGCCGTAACTTCAAGATTTTAATTTGGTAAGTGCTTTTTATTATAAATATTTCGCATCATACTGGGAGAAAACTAATTGCATTAAAGTTACAATTTTTACGGCTCAATATGGGACAGTTCCAGTGTAATTTACGTGACAATCGTAGCGTGTTTTTAAGTTTCTTTATTTAATATGTTTTAACCCTTTTACGAATGACTTTATTTGAAGCAATTAAACAAAAGTCTAATAGTTAAAGTTTAAAATCGCCACACCCGTGAACGCATCCGCTCCACGAGCGTTGCTCGCCGAGTTCTCTGACATTACATTCAAACACTTGAATAGCGCACGTTATTACCGATATCAAATAATACAACGTATCCGTTCAGATTTATTTTATTGTTTCATAATTAAATACCAACACTTAAGAATAAATACATAAGTGGCAGTTTTTCTTGCGCGGGGGGACCATCTATTTCATCTACAGCAGCTTCGATATGGTTCCAATGTTTTTGACAAATTCTGTAGTTTTGTAAATACTTTTTTGTAATTATCTGGCAATCTAATCCATACAAACTCCAGATCAACGGCCCTAACTCTTTGAGAGAGGTACGTTTTTGGGAAATAGATCAAGTCCTTGTCTTCTATACCACTAAACGAACCATCTTTTTCGTATTTATCAATTACTTCACCAACTTTAACTACAGTGTGCTTTATAGTTTGCTTGCAAAACAGACGGCATAACAAATCCATCACGAAGATGAACTTTTCTTACACTAATTATGGAACCGAAGTTCCCTCATAATATATCGCAAATGCTTCTTGAAAAAATTCGTTCTTGTAACTTAGTTTGAACAAATCTATATAAATCGTACACGTTGGTTAGGGCACACATGCAATTTCTTTGTAAATGAAATGGACACCTCGGTTCCGATTTTTGCAACTTTTGTATGTTTCCGTAAATTTCGTTTAAGTCCATTACGGGTATCACACATTTACCTCGCGTGAGAATTCCTCGTAGAAATAATGTCTTCTCTATTCCTTTCACGTAAACAACTTTGACTGTACAGCACAAAGAAGCGATGATTGCATCGAATTCTGCTAAGGGAACGAATCCGATATTCCAATTAATGCAATGATGGTTGTTCATTAACCAATTTGCAACGTTCTGATATTTCCTGGGCACTAATGACAAACTGGTAGGCGGTTGAAATATAAAATGACTCAGTCTATTTTCACTATCGTAAGAAGCCAACTCTTTTGGTATAAACTCATTGTCTTCCACCCGATTTTTGTAAGAGGTGAATAAGAAAATGCTTTGTCGTGCAGAATTAAACAGTAAGCGATAGTATCGACCTTGACGTTTTCTTTAGTTGTGAACTCGATTCTTATTTCTACTGCGCTTTTATGTAAAGCGTCTTTTTGAAAAGTACAGTTAACCCCAATCATCGGACATGCGACCAGTTCTTTCGGAGTGAACCAAGGTTGACTGCTTCCGTGATGGTAATAATGTTCTTGGAATCTTGAATACATATCGTAAACGATGGCATATTTATTATTTTCAAAATCGATATCTAAATTATCGTATGGATATCTTTCACCGTTCAGAAATACTGTCAAGGATTTCAACTTAATGTCGTCGAACGTGCTCATGTTCATATCGGCAACACCCTTTCTCTTGGTTTGAAAACCGATGATTATATATCTTGGCGTCTCTAACTGGGTAGCTGTTTTTACCGCCCATGAATGATTTGTTGTAGTTGGAAGCGATGGATATTCATGCAATTCCCAGTTTCTGAAGGGAATTTGTATGGCGATATCCCTGTCGGTTATCCTCGTTAAAGACAACTGTTCCCGCAAGCCTACTGACACATGTGGCATCCTCCACACTATTTTATCGATTGTTAATTTGACCTTTTCGGCCGGATTGGTTTCGATAATCGCGTCCACGTCGTCGTTCGCTCTAATCAACACCAATTCCTGTCTCATATTCATCATGATCTTTTGATAATCTTCGGCGAAGCCCAACAATGTCTTCAAAGGTACGCTGGCCGTGAAATTACCCTTATCGAGCACGTTGCTTGTTCCTTTCTGAAGCCATCCTGCATTTTCCAGTTTCACTGCATCGTTAGGGGTGAACGAGAAAAACCCTTTCAAGGTTGAAGTTACGCCGACGTTTCGTACCGAATCCACCGGTACTCCGTTTAGAAGATATCTAATCTCGCTAAACATATAAGCCACAGGATTATTTATCAACTGTGCTGTAGGACTGTGCTTGGTATTATCGCTCGCCAAACGAAGTCTTCCCTCTACGTACAAATAACTTTCACATGGTAAAGTGTAATTGTCAATTTCCGGAACTGTTATTCGGACTTCATCGTTGTTATCGAAAGACATTGACCCGAATGGTAAGTGTGAATGATACTCCACACTAGTTATTGAAGTGTCCATTTTAATTTTGTCAGTCACTCCCAAAATATCCATTTCGTTCCGAATAGATGATAATTGATTTACGTGTAAGTGTGATGCTTACCCTTTCACGGTTGTCTCGCTTCTACAGTGCAATTCTCTCTAAGAGCCACTTTTAAAACGTCTTCCTTCTATTATTCTATATTAACACTTTATAACCTAAACTTTGTAAAAATAATCGATTTTCTCTCTTCAAGTTAATTTTTTTCTTTCGATCCAACACTGCGTATTTTCGTGGTTTAAATAATACATTACGTCTTACTCTGTTCCAATTTTTTTGTGTTGAACGACCGCTTTCATAAATAATCATTATGTAAATCTCCTCAAGTGAAGTCTTATAGTGATCAACTCGTTTCTAAAATTAACAAAACGATCCTCTTGATCCAAGAGCCGGATGACTACTCTTGTAATCACCTTCACGGTCACTGGTAGATAAATAGCTTCGAGAGGGGATTCTATTATTCTAAATCCGGTAGGCACGTTCGGAAAAAAATGATACAAAACGTGACCAGGTTGTCCGTTATTGTAGGATCCACTGGTCAAATTACACTCTATTCTTATAGCATTCACCTTGTTTATATCTACGGGATAATCGCCCTCATTATTTACGCCTTCTTGTAATATTCTCGGTTTAAAGCCCAACATTCTCCCCACCGAATTTGGTTTACTAAAATCTAGTTTAACTGTGCTCTTAACGGTCGCTTTTAAAGTATTGTTATTTCCTCGAATAATAATATTGTCTGTCATATTGTTACTTTGTAAATAGTCTTGCAAATATTGATTGATATCGTCGAGTTCATACGTCCCTGTAGGTATCTCGATGGTCTTCAAAGCGGATGTTTTACTTTCTTGATAATGTATCAAATTATTGCTTTCGTCTATGTTAGGTATTGCATTAAACGTTTCGAAATTTAACATGCACATTTCATACGCCATATCTTCGCGAAGATATATTCGTGGATTAAAAACACAACTCAGAACCGATTCATCACCCGTCAGGGTAAATGTGTACGAAATCGGTGACGATTCCATGTTGCCCGCCCTTCTACAACTAAATCCTTACTTAACTATCATGGATTTTAAAAATTGTAGACATAATTGTCCACAATTTTCTGAATTTATTTTTTGATATCTATTATAATTGTACGTAATAATTCCTACCCCGTTCGACCGAAGGTATTTCTCTATTTCAACCGGAGGCCGTAAATCTCCGTAACTGTCAAAATACTTTATCGTGCCGTTCCTTTTGTAGTATGTTACCCAATGCGTTCCTTTTCCAGACTCATTATCTAAATTTACAATACCACTTTCACGCTTCCATATCTTTTTTGGTAATGTGTCTCTCATAAATACACCTCGAAACCATGGTAATTTCCATATTTTAGCGTACTTTACTATATCAATATTAGTTAATGGATGACGAGGTAATTTTTTCAGTTTTTTGAATTGGATGGTAAATACAAGCCACAACCAGTTTTGTAAGGTTTAATGTAGAAACCATTTCCCACAGCTTTTGTTTCCATAGCACGATTATGCCTCTCTGCCTCCTTCAATTGTTCTTTTGCAGATTTTGCATCATTCACGGCCTTCGCTATTGCAGCTGCTCCTCCCCCAAGCGATCCTAATGCCCCCAAAGCTGCAAACAATGGAATTAAAGGCAGAAAACCACCGCTTCTAGGAATTGGTATTAGTCTTCGATGTGGTGGTCTTATTCTTTTGTGATGTTTCTTTAAAACTCTTCGAGCCAACTTGACATTGTCTAAGAGATTATTTTTACCACCATGTGAAATTGCATGTCGAGCTTTTTTAACGGCCGCTGCAAATGATAATAATTTGCCACCTCGCCTTTGACGCTTCTTAATATGTTTTCTTGTTCTTAGACCTCCCATTCCGAGTTTCTTTTTTGTGCCTATTAATGCCGCTACAGAAAGGGCAGCTGCTTTTTCTCCAACACCTGCTTGTTTGCTCTTAACTCTTTCCACTGCCACCTCGTACAATTTCCTATTAGCCTCGTGACGCTTTTTTAACTCGTTGGTTAGTGAATATGCAATATCGTGATCTTTACAGGCTTCGTCTAATGCATTAACACCTCTAGCGCCTCTTTTCAGGCGAAGGTCAAGTTTTGTACCTGGCCCGCAATAGTTATAACCTGGTATATGTAATTCTATTGGCAACTTATTAATTAAAGTATTAAATAAGCCACGACCTTTTTGCTTTACTTTACCCTTATAAATGCGATCTCTCTTGACGCGATACTGCATTATATCTTTCTATATCTCCTTCAGCGGACAATACCAACTATTCACTACTTCAGTATTCTTTTACCTTGTCCTTATATATGATCCAACAGCCACATTAAATAATTCTAATGTAATAAAAAACTTCCAAATTTATATTATCCAATTATTTTATTACTAACATATTTACATATCAATAATTAAAACATACCAACTAATAAATTAACAACTTAAATTTATTCCGTAATAGCTTTATGCATACTTATATCAAACATTATCTTATTAATTCCATACATTACTAATTCATTCGTAATTGCACCCTTTTCTGATATCACGTTATTCAAGAATCTTTTAATATTTATTTTTATGTCTCCTTCAAATGTACTTATACATGAAATCATATCAAAATAAAAAGATTTATAATTTACTTGTTTTAAAACCTCCAAACGGTATGAAATAATATCATACAATTTCCACAACTCTATTAGACCCTTATAGGATATAAAGTGTGTCAAGTAATTATAGCGCACTATGAAAATTTAATTTAATTGCCAAAAATATTTGTATGTACGTTCCGCCAAGAGACCGTATATCATATATTTAGCTATAAAATACAATACAAATTACATTTGTGATAAAAATTTTGTATACATTTTTTTATCGGATGTCTCGGACCAGAATTACTACCGCGTTAAAGAAGTTCGTTTAAAAAAGTGTCAATAAATCATAGCGCACATTGAAAATTACGCAACTGTTAATAATTTGTGTCAAGTGATTTATTTTTCTTGTGTAATTTCTTTGTCTTTGTCATGCCTAAAGGAGCCAAACTTACAGAATTCGAGAAGGGTCAAATTCGAGCCCTAAAAGACGGTGGTAGTTCGGACGCAGACATTTCAAGAAAAATCCATCGTTCCCGAAAAGTTATTTACAATTTTTTAAAAGATCCAGACAATTATGGAACATCAAAATCCACTGGTCGACCCCCATTGCTTAGCGATCGCGATAAAAGAGGAATTATCAGTGCTGTTTCGAATTGCAGGATTGGTACTAGAACCTTGAGGAGAACTTTGGGATTAAATGTGTCACATGAAACCATTCGTAAAGTTATTAAAAGCGAGCCTAGACTTAAACTGATGAAAATGCAGATTAGACCTAGCCTTAGTGCTACTGACAAGATGCGTCGTCTTGAATACGCTCGGGAACACATGGCTTGGGAAAATGAATGGGATAGGGTAATTTTTCTTGGCTTTCTGTTTTTGTTCTTTGCAGCCATAAATGCAACTTCTTATCTTCAGGTTATTTTTTCGGATGAAAAAAAAAAATTAATTTGGACGGACCAGATGGTTACCGATATTATTGGCACGATCTGCGTAAAGAAAAACGACATTTTTCAAAGCGCAATTTTGGTGGTGGAAATGTAATGGTATGGGCAGCTATTAAAGTGACCGGCGCTGTATCCATAGCGTTTGTTAGCTCGAAAATGAATAGCCAGGATTACCAGAATGTGCTTGTCGAAAATTTGGAACCTTATTGGTTACCGGGTTACATCTTCCAACATGATAACGCTCCAATTCATTCCAGTTTATCCACAAGAAATTGGTTTTCTGATCGAAACATACCCGTTTTGAACCATCCCCCGCGCTCTCCAGATCTAAACCCGATCGAGAATTATTGGGGAATTCTCGTTCGTCGAATTTACGAAAATGGGCGGCAATTTGGATCAATTCCCAATCTAAAGGAAGCCATTCTCCATGCACACCATTCTATTGAGCCGGAAATGTTTCGTACGCTTATCCGGAGTATGCCAAATCGCATTTTTGAAGTTATTCAAAAAAATGGTGACAAGATTGATTATTAATTAACGTTTTCTTCTTTTAATTTATTATTTATTCTGTTAAATTTTGATTTTTATTAAAGTGCGCTATAATTTCTTGACACACTTCTAAAGCATTTTTTTATTATTTAGAGATTCTTGTCCCACTTACGTTATAAACTGGGTACGCTAATTTTTTTTTATCAATGTAATATCTAGTTTTCACTACCTAAATGTAATATGTAAAGTATTTTAGGTGGTAATATCAAAATGTTCGGCAGTACGGCAGTTTTAAATTAATTTTCAAAGGTGCGCTATAATTTCTTGACGCACTGTATATAATGTTTCTACACCTCTTTCTAATTTTAAAATTTTTGTTCCTTCGATGCGCTCAAAAGATAGCTTTATTGAATTGATCTTTATTATAGGATAAATATTTTTTTTCTCCGTGAAATATGTTTTCAGTGCATAATTTTGCACATTAAATTGTTTCCACTCTTCTTCATTAAATGATATACTTTGCCTCTTCGTACCCATAATACGTATAACAGGATCAAAAAATGTTTCAATGCATAATCCCACGCTGACCCATTTCGTGCGGCTTTTGTTTAAGAAATACACACTTTGTGTTAATAATGGTAATTGCTCGATCTCTACCATTTCCCTCGCTTCGGATATTTCTGAACATGCTTTCTCGCTTATCTCACAGTGACGAAAATCTTCATCCGTGAAAAAAGGTTGAGAAAATATTTCAAATAATTCGTTTTGAGGTATCTGCGATTCATCTTCGCTCTGGTTTTTTATATCTTTTATCTCATCCTGCTTCTCTGCTTCTGGAATTTCGAAGTTAAAGTTTGGAATTTTTTTCTTAGACACTACATCACAGTCATCATTTAACGGTCTTCTTTTTTGGGTGAAAAATATTTCTGTTTGTCTAGCTGCCACTATTACATAAATAAAAACGAAATTAAAAATTATACAATACCAAAATATAATTTTCTTACTCATACACTGCACTAACGAACTGTTGCTCGAATTATAGTTATTTCTCTCAGCTTAGCACTGAACTTCTTTTATGGTTGAAGCTTCACGGTTGTTCACCAACTGAATTTATCCGTAAACCCACGGTCTTATATAGCAAAACTTGTCAAATAAAAATTATATTAATTAGGTCAGGGATAGGCCGATTCTGGAACCTCCTCAATGAGGAGAAACGACCGGAAAGATTCCAGGTCAAGGTCGCAGGAGGTTCTAAATCAAAGTCAAAGGCAGATCGATTCTGGAACCTCCTGCGACCTTGACCTGGAATCTTTCCGGTCGTTTCTCCTCATTGAGGAGGTTCCAGAATCGGCCTATCCCGTCTACTTACGGCTTGGGGCGTTTTTCGTAAGACAGCCTGTATATCAAAAGTCATTAGGTGAGTAAATGATAAAACAATATTGTCAGAAAATTTTATTTTTAATTTCATATTGCTGTGGTATTGAGCATATACCTTTTTGAAATAAATGAAATCTCAGGGCCTATTGTTTTAATTATTAGACACGTTACAACACTGCTCGGGGTTCCTAGGCAATGAAGTAATTTTAAAATAGCAATGAAACTCTGAAGGGCATTTATTAAATTGATGTTGTGCAAGTTTATGAGCAACGTGGTGAAATGGGTAAGTAAACAAAAATATATCTTTAATAACAAATTTATTTAATTGTGGTATTGGCAATATTGTATGGCAAACGTCAAGTAAAATACAAACATAACCAAAAATAATCATGGGTTGCGACACGTACATAAAATTACAAATTGCTTTGTGATGATGAATAGAGATTGATAAAAGTTAATCCCACATTCATCAAGAACAAATAGTGATGTTATCCTCAGAGACCGTTAAGGTAATAACCCTCATTCGAGTCCCCCAGAATTCTAGAAATTATTGAATGCAATGAAGCGTTGTAGTGTCGTTGTGTAAATTGACTATGTGGCATGTATACAATGGTTTGTTGAATTATCAAGTGCCGAATAAAACAAAGACGTTATGTTTGTGTCCGACATTAACCTCGTATGAGACAACCAGCAGGTAGTTATTCCGTGTTGTGTTTCCTCAGAACGAGTCTTTGACGTATCAGAAATGACAAAACGTCTGTCCTGTATACGACACGTTAATAATAATAAGAGTATGGTTTTGTGTCGGGCATTAACTCCGTATGAGACAACCAACACGTAGTTATTCCGTGTTGTGTTTCCTCAAACGAATCCTTGACGTATCAGAAATGACAATTCGTCTGTCCTGTATACGACATGTTAATTACAAGTGTAAATGACCAAAAATCAACAATAATAATATTAATAAATTTTAAAACTTTTACCATTCTAGAAGATGTTACCACTATCACTGCCCAAGGAAGACTTAAATTACAGGTAAAATTTCCCCACTTATATACTAAAATTGGCCCACAAGAACTAACTCAAAAGAAAACATAACCTCAAAATTGGAAATTAAAATCAAAAATTCAACATAATTAACTAAAAAAATCATAACTCTATACAATCCAAAGCACTACCAACTAATTCAGCTCCTTGTAGGCCATGCCACCAGTCCCAATCGAAGTGCCTCCACCTTGAGCATCTTCAATTTGCCCCCATCAGGAAGGTGGAGCAGATATCGGCGCTTGTTCCCTCGTCGGTCCTTGAGGAACTCACGAGGAAGCTTTTTGACGGCTTCCTCGAACTCAGCAGCCTCCATCTGCAGCGGGGCAGGCGTTTGAAACTCCGGCAACCCAACCTCCTTGACCGAAGTGCTCTGAAGCTCAGGCATCGACAAGACAGGTCTATCGGGTGTTGTAACGAAATCAGGCATGGCCTCGGTGTCCGAGTCATCCCCGAAGAGCTGTCGGAACTTGCCCTTTAACCAATTGGTAGTACTTGGTGAGTCGAGACTCAAATGATCGTCTTCCAGGTTATGTATACTCTGCATTTAACAAATTAAAAATATAAGTACAAGAAAAATCTTAATGAAAGTTTAATTTTTAGAGCTCTAAAGGACCCTGTTATATAAACATGATAGAAATGTGGCACCAAAAGCCGAAAGAAAAATCATTTAACAAAATAAAACAAATTCATCGTGTGTATCCTTTTCTTTTTAAATTTATTAAATCCTAAGGGAGGAAATAACACAGCAATATGTTTACAATTTTACAGTAATGTGTACTACTCTGATACTCTTGTCGCTAAACATTATGTATCAAAAGTCATTAGGTGAGTAAATGATAAAACAATATTGTCAGAAAATTTTATTTTTAATTTCATATGTTTACAATTTTACAGTAATATGTGCATAATGAATCAAAACATTTATATAGTAACGGCTTTATGCATACTTATGTCACACATTAATTTATTAATTCCGAACATTATTAATTCATTTGTAATCGCCCCTTTCTCAGATATTTCATTATTGAGAAATGCTTTGACAGTTAGCTTCACGTCACCATCCATAACACTCACGCATGGAATCATGTTGGAGTAGAATGTTTTATAATTCAATTGCTTCAAAACCTCCAAACGATATGATATAATATCACACAATTTCCATAATTCCAATAAATCCTTATAAGATATGTACAGTGTCTCGTCACCTCTTTCTAATTTCAATATTTTCGTTCCTTCGATACGTTCGAAAGATGCCTTTACCGAACTAATTTTTATTACCGGATAAACAGTTTTTTTCTCGGTAAATATGATTTCAATGTGTAGTTATAAGAACAGAATTGTTTCCATTCCTCTTCTAAAAACGATATGCTCTGCCTTTTAGTACCCATAATGCGTATTACTGGATCAAAAAATGTTTAAGCACACAGTCCCACGCAAACCCACTTCGTGCGGCTCTTATTTAAAAAATATACACTTTGAGCTAACAATGGTAATTGGTCCACATCAGCCACTTCCCTTACTTCTGATATCTCTGAAGGTGCTTTCTCGCTAACATCATACTGACGAAAATCTTCATCCGTGAAAAAAGGTTGAGACAATACTTCAAATTGAAACTCGTTTCGAACTGAGGACATATTCAAATCTTGGTCATCCTGTTCTTTTGGTTTATCAACGTTTTGAGTGAGAAATCTTTTCTTCTGTACATCATCACCTTGATCACCCACGTGTCTTTTCTTCTGCTTCAGGAAAAATTCCACTTGTTTAGACGTCACTATTAAATACATAAAAAATATAAGAATTGTATATGATTAGAAAAATATATTAAACTTACTTTTATATGGATCGATGATACACTATTAACTTTGTATAACACGACTCACAGTTCTGCAACAACTGAATCAATTCACAAATTAACGGCCTTATATAACAAGATTTTAGGTGGGGGTAATACTAATTTACATCCTCACCTCCTCCAACCACAAGGTCACTAAGCAGAAATCAACACTAGAACCTCCTCTGACCTCAACACCATTTCAAGGTTATCTGACTCTGGAACCTCCTCCGCGTCAAGGTTATGGTGAAGGTCAGGGGTAGGTCGATTCTGGAACCTCCTCCGACCTTGAGGTTGAAACTGGAACCTCCTCCATGTTAAGGTTATGGTGAAAGTCACGTTAGGGATAGGCCGATTCCGGAACCTCCCCCGACCTTGACCTTGAATTTTTCCGTCAAGGTCGGAGGAGGTTCCAGAATCGGCCTCTCCCTACTACTAATACTGCGCATTCGAATGAACGAAATACTCGGTTCATTCGAATTCGAATGCAACTGCAAAAGTTATTTCGAATGAAAAAGATACTCGGAATCATCCGCATTCGAATTCGAATGCGCTATCGATGTTGCTTTCGAATACTGCGCATACGAATACCAGAAATCCTCGGATCAGACGAATTCGGATCTGATAAAGAAAACCAGAGAGTATTGCCTGAAAGAAAATATTGATGTGGCAAAATATTTAGGATATCTCATAAACAAGCAAGAAGTGAAACGTTTACATGATGCTCCACATATTTTGAAAGAAATTAGGAATAACTTGTTTAATCATTATATTCAATTTAACTGGCTGAAAGAAGAACAGCAAACTGCATCCTGGAAAGATATCGTGGCACTGTATGAGCTTGATGTTCAGCCAGCTGACTTTAAGTTATATTCCAGGCTAATAGAGCAACATGTGTATCCTCACAAACTGAAAAAAATGAAAGTAAAAATGGCTTCACAAGTGTTCTTACAGCGCGTAGCCATAAGGGGTGGCTGTGGAAAAAAAATGTCTTAGCTCCATTCATTTACTTTAAATTCTCAGTTTTGGCATGTGTTACATGCCAAGCTACGACATGAGTTTAAATTTTCATAGCCAACCTTTATGGCATTTTTAAAAAAATACACCGTATAATGCGCCAAGTTGCCAGAACAAGTAATTTGACTTAAATATAAAATAAGGTTTAATATTATTTTATTTTCTAATTACAGAACCTAGTGCACTCCCAGCAACAGCTTCTGGAGCTACAGACTTTTTACTGTTTGTAGAAAAGCTGTTTGTCAACATGAATGATTCTCATTTTGTCATTTTCTGACATTTGAGTCAGAAAATGGTAAAATGTGCGGTGTGCTATCAAATCAACATCAGCAGCATTTGGAGTTCTGGGAGACTGTACTGAATATTCTAAATAATGTTAAGTTTATAACTGAAGATAATAAAAGTGTACCTACTCCGCCCACAATTCAAAACTGTATCACAACTGTACGTGGAATTCGTTGTGTGTGGCAGAAAGTAGTTCCTGTGGGTTTTAAGCTTGTTTGCCCATGCAATTTGAATCAGGATCCTCTGGAGAACTTTTTGGTAGTATAAAATCATAGACAGGCATATAAGTTATTTATCTTAATACTGGAATAAAGGCATTATTAATATAATATGCGGTGAGATAGACCAGACAATTTAAAATGTTACGGAATTAATCGAAATAAGGGGCATAGTTTAAATAATATATTGTACATAACTTAATACAGGTAAAAAATATTACGCTTACACGGTCAGCCTCACACTACAACCTTACAAGAGAAGAGCTTACATGCTCTGATAACAACTAGGGTAGTTTATGGTCTCTCGGATTTGGGGAATTACAGGGTTTATATATAGTTTGGAACTCAAACAATTCCGAGTATTAACGAGGGAAAGCTGTACGTTTATTGTTTCAAACAAGTTGGAATATGTCCAAGGATTTTATCCACCTGTAGATGAATCATGGTGTCGGCGCTTTGGCGCTGCGCCGTCCGGATGCATATTTGCTTATCTTAGCTTCGCTAAATTAATCTAATATTTTAATTTACTTTCGTCTTGTTACATTATGTCAACTACTGTTAGAGTTATTTGAGAATAGCAGTGGCAAGTAATGAAGAACTCTTCACATAGAACGAAATATATTCAAAAGAACTTATAACGATTACATTACAGCAGTAACTGTTTATATGTTATTGTTTTTTGAATATATTTCGTTCTATGTGAAAAGCTCTTCATTAGTTGCCACTGCTACTCTCAAATAACTCTAACAGGTTATGGTCCCAGACATCGGTAAAAGACTGATGAAATAATTTTTCATATCGAATGTGAGTTTACGCCAAATGTAAAAGAACTTCAAGTGAACCGTCAAGTGAACGACGCGATTAAAAAACAGTCCTGGAGACCTATTCTTGACAAGTGCATTTTTGCACTCGCATTTGCAATATGCGAGTGGAAAAAAGCGTACACGCATTAGTAAGTTATTCTTCACCACTCGAGAAACTCCTTCGAAAACGAATGCGCATTTATTCGAGTGGCGAGATATGGCAATGCTGCAAATTTGTCAAAATTCTGCCGCGCATGACAGTTATCGCAACGCTCTTTAAATCTTTTATAAAATGTATCAGTTTGAAGTTTGTTTATTAAAAACTATTAAAATTAAACGTGAATAAGTACTATTTACCTAAGACTATGGATATTTCTGAGGTAATAAGTATGTGTAAAGAACTCTATGTATAACGTGTATGTATTGCACGTCTTTTAATAATCGAAATATATTCAGATCGCGATAGTTTCTATGTTGATGATCTCTTCGTAAAGCTAATCGTCAAAGGGTAGTCAAAGAGTTCTTATCTTTGTATCATTCAGCTATTCATTTAGTACAGAAATGCTTCTGACATTTATTCTAATACTTAATTTAATTTCTTCAAAATGAAGCACATTTACTTACATTGTATTAGAATATTTATCTGTTTCATTACTACTTACAGGCTACTTATATGAAACGTCACATTAATTTACTTCAAATTTGACGTTAATAATATTTTTCGCATTTCATACAGTAACGTATCATATTAATATCCACAAAATCGTACAGTAATGGATTACTTTACAACATAGCAACTATTACTGTATAGCAACATACTAACTACTATGATTTTTCGTCCATCAATTAATTGTGACAGTGATTAATGTCACTTCTATTAAACCTTAATAAAACACGTTACTGTATGAAATGTGAAAAAATAGTATACGCAACTCGTTAGAAAAGTGTTTGGCTTTTAATTTACTCGTTCGCTGCGCTTACTCGTAATTAAACAAGCCAAACTCGTTTAGTAAAACTTCACTTTTCTTAACTTGATACGTAATATACTATTTTCGCATTTCATACAGTAACGTATCATATTAATATACTCAAAATCGTACAGCAATGGGTTACTTTACTACATAGTTACCATTACTGTAAAGCAACGTACTTAACTACTATTATTTTTCATCCATCAATTGTGACAGTTATTAATGTGACAGTGATGAATGTCACTTATATTAAACATCAATAAAAGGCGTTACTGTATGAAATGCGAAAAAATAGTATACGCAACTCGTTAGAAAAATCTTTTACTAAACTCATTTGGCTTTTAAAACTTCAATTTTCTAAACTTGATACGTACAGGGTGATTTTTTGAAAACGATCCACCTGAAATATTTCAAAAATGAAAAGAATAAAATTTTCCAAAAAAACGTCTGCTTTTACTTCAAGGGGGACATATTTTGAGCTATGAATCACACATTTGACGTTTACTCCCTTGCCCCCACGAACACCCCCACAAAAATTTTTAATGGAATGACCCATCGTGTGGTACCTCAAATGAAAGCTTATCCTCCAAAGAATACACCAATGTATTTATCTTTTAGAAAAATATTAATTACAAACTGAGAAATTAACACTTTGGTCTACAATACGATTTTGGTATTAAATCTTTAAACATCTCGCTAGGCGTTGGAAATAACAGTAATTTAGTGATATTTTATTACAAAAAAACAACCAAAACTGAAAAAATAACATTCACAAGAAATTCTCAAAATTAGCACCGTTGGTCTCCATGCAGTAGTAAAGTCGGTTTTCAAATTCCTGCCTTACGTTTTGAAAAGTTTCTCTGGGAATGTTTCTGCACTCGTTTATAATTCGTTGACGCAAATCGTTTACATTTATAGGTTGAGTCTTAAAAACCACTGATTTTAAGTGGCCCCAAAGGAAAAAGTCGAGACTTGTTAAGTCCGGTGATCGTGGAGGCCATTCGATCGTGCCACGTCTACCTATCCAGTGATTTGGAAATCGTTGGTTAAGCCAGTTACGAACATTTGCAGCATAATGAGGTGGAGCACCATCCTGCTGGAAGAAAAGTTGATGTTCGTCGAGCATTGTATTACCTTCTTCATTAAGCTGATTTTCAACTTCCTCAGTTATTAAAGGATCGATGATATTCTCCAACATATCCAAGTAGACGTCACCATTTATGGTTTCATCAATGAATATGGGCCCAACTATTGAATCACCTAGTATTCCTGCCCAAACATTCACTTTTTGAGTCAGTTGTGTATATCCTTCTTTTATAATGTGGGGATTTTCATCGCTCCAATATCGTACATTTTGTTTGTTCATATGTCCATTTAAATAAAAAGTGCACTCATCACTAAAGCAAATGTTCTTTACAGAAATTGTATTTGCATTAATCATGTTAGTTATAGTTTCGCAAAATTCTAGTCGCCGATTGTAATAGTCGTCACTAAGCTCTTGTGCTATCTTCATTTTATAAGGGTAAAATTTATGCAACTTTGTGACTTTGCGTACCGATGTGTAGGAAAGTGCAGTGGATACAGCAACCTGTCGCAAAGAGCTAGTTGGATCGATGGTAAAATGTCCAATTACTTCAATCTCAGCAATTTCATCTATTACTTTATTACCATGTTTTTTCATGTTCGCTACTGATCCAGTTGCTTCGAATTTTTGCACAAGTTCTCGTACGTATTTATGCTCCATGTGCTTATCTGGATGTCTTTCATTAAAAACTCTTGCTGTGGCACGAGCACATTGCTCAGCGCCATAAATGAAGATTACTTCCATCCTTTCAGCAATACTGTACACCATATTTATGGAAAATAAATAATACAAGTTACCTTGACAAAATGTAAACATGGAAACTACATTATTGTGACAGTTATTGCGACAAAACGTCAACGCCTTGAGTAGTAATACTAGAGGGATCCTGGGACACTTCGATGGCATGTCCATCCGAAGTGACCACCGTTGAAGGTCATCCCCATGTTTAGGGGTTGTCTTTAGTGCTGAAGAAGTAATTGAGGGGTGGTTTTTCATGCAGATAAAGTAACCCCTTTGGTTCTTGTAGCTGAAGACTTGTCTTCAATGACGTAATTTTACCAGAGGAGGTCGCTGAGAATTTTTTTGGTGGTTCTTGTGAAGAGGCGAAAGAGAGACCGTTGACAATGACCAGAGGTGGTCGCTGAAGAATTTTTTTTGTTTGTTCTCAAAGAGACCGGTCGTCAATGACCAGAGGAGGTCGCAAGAGATTTTTTTCTCCTAACGGTAGTTCTTGCGTTGAAGTAAAGGTCGCCTAGCGTGCGGCGTGCTGACCGTTGTACTCTCCTAGTACGAGCGGTATTTCTTAAGCGCGTCACGTTTCGCAGGTTTTAACAAAATTTTTGCGATACCTGTTGCAGGTGACACCTGTTCGTGTCTGTTTTTTTTTAAATTGCTTACTGATTAAAAAAAAAGCAAAAATGTAGATTTTTAGGAATCTATGTTCAAACGTCAGACGAGGGGTCAGACGAGAGGTCACGTAAAACGATAAGAGACGCTAGGTCAGACGAGGGATCAGGAAACTGATAAGACGCTTCTCGTTAGAATGTAATATTTTATTTCACGCTTGTTCTAATAACAAATGTTACAATTTTTACAAATAAGAAACTTAAAAAAGATGATATTCACATGTTACATGATGAAGTACTTGTTACAGGTTTAAGTTCAGTTTCATCAGAATCTGAGTCACTAAAACTACAAATACAAAATTCTGATTCGATAATATCGTACAGATCTTTTTTACATGCGAAACAGTTTCCGATGTTATTGAAGCGAGAGATTCGATTTACGTTTATTTGATGCCTATCTTCGGTTGACCACACCGTATCGAATTCCATCAGACGTAAACAGTCACTTCTTTCGACATTCCAGAATCTTTCACACGTAGCACATATGCGAATGACCAGTTGTCGATTACCAAATAATTGATAAGCGGAATGCGCTCGGGATACAACGCAAACTTTGTACTCAGCCATATTTTTATATAATGAATGAATGAATCGCTGAAGCTAATTTATACATATAATCATTTCCACCACTCAAATAGTTATTTTTTTTTCTTTTCGGATAAGGTTTTCTTCAGAGCTTGATTGTGAAATCTTTTCATTACATTGTAGGAATTCTAAAAACGGACTCTTACTCAATGGTGTTTTTTCATTGTTATCTTTGATACTAGTAGTAGTAGTGTGTTTTTTTATACAATATTTAGATAAATTTACTAATTAATAACAAACATTCTAATTACATTTAAACGTTATAATTGTTTAGGGCTTTTGAATATTTTTTCATTACAATATAAATCGCTATTTTCCTTGCTGCTGTTTGTTATCGGTTTTAATTTTATAAATTGTTTCTTTTTTATTGGTTCTCCTATTGCAGCATGTTGATGGTTTACAATAGAATTTTTACAAAAATAAAAATGCATTTTACATATCTTGCAATAGGAACTCATTATTATTATTATCGAATACCAGTCGATCCGAAACTGCTGTCACCTCGAGCTGTTGATGATAATTCTGTGACTTCTTTTAATTCAGGATAGTAAATTCGTTGACAGGTCAACTGAGCGATGCGATCACCGCACACTATCTCATACGGTACGTCGGAATGATTAAACAGGACGACTTTTATTATTCCGCGGTAATCTTCGTCGATGACACCTGCACCAACGTCTATAGAATGTCTTAATGCCAGTCCCGACCTTGACGCTATGCGACCGTAACAACCTTCGGGAAGTTGAACCTTGATGCCGACGTCTATAATTCCTTTTCCTCTCGCAGGTACCAAATAATTGTAGGCGCTGCGTAAATCATAGCCGGCTGCCTTCGCCGATCCTTTCGTGGGTGTAAAAGCGTGTGGGACAGCTTTCATAAATTTTAACTGCTGTTTATGGTTTGTGGCTACAAATAGGAAAAAAAAATTAATTGTACAAATAAAACAAATGAAAAACTTACGGGTGAAATCGTTCTGCAGAAGTGAAATAATTGAAACTGTTCATAAGTTAGTTTTCAGATAAAAAATTATTCATTTTTTGATTTTTTTGTAACCCCAGGGAAACGTATCAGTGTAAATGAAATTGATTATTCTTTTGTCATCGAATGGACTTAGGGCAATTTTTCTTTGCTCAATCGTGAAAACCTCATGTTTTTGTGATCTGATGAGGTATTGTGTAGTTTCCTAAGTAGAATTATTGAACAGAGCTTGGTAATAGTTTTCAAACGAAACCGATCGAAGTGCTGAATTTTTCACACCTTTTGCTTTTTTAATGACATTATAATTTTCAATTCTTATTGCGTACATTTTTGACCTGAGTTCGATAAATTCCAACATTAATATTCCGTTATTCTCATCTTTCATTAATCCTAAAACTTTTTTATTTCGAAGAGGTATTTGATACCTGTTAGTGGGTGAATAATCAGATGTATCGAATTTTGAAATGTCTTCTTTAATGTGATCATAAATGTCTTCGACTAAAAAGTGATAAATTAATGAGTCGGTATCGGTATAAAGTAATTTAGCGCTTTCCTTAAATTTCTTTTTGATGTAATTGTAATGGAAATCGTACAGAAACGTTTTCGAAAGATCTAGTATGGTAAAGCCTACGTATATAGGTTTATTAAATTTGATATCTAATCGTTTTATTTCGATGATAACCATGTCATCATCGAAAATCGTACAACTATGAAAATTGGGTTTCGATATGTAATACTTTGCTCCGTAACAGCCTTCCCATTTAGTAACCAGTTTTACATCTTTATATTTCCTAACGTTTTCCATAGTTTTTCCAAATACTGAATTGTTCATTAATTTATAGAAATTTTTCTCGAAATCATTTTTACTTATTTTACGCAAATCATTATTTAAATTTATGTACGATGCCATCCAATTCGACTGTTTAAATTTTAATACTCTTAATACTCGTTCAACTTTCAATCCTAACTGGATTGCCTGTTTTAAATTTCTATAATGAATAATGTATTGTTTTTTATCAAATAAAGTGGTTAATAATTTAGGAATTTTTGAAGACGAACACGGTGGTACTAAACGTTCAGGACAAAGTGGTAAATCTTTATGTTCTTCAAATAATTCTTCGGGATAGTGTAAATCGCATTCCAGAATGTAGCCAAATTCAGCATCGTCCAACACGTTCATAATGTCTATCGAATAAGGATCAATCCACTCAAACTGCGCGAAAGGTAAAGGTAAACACATGGCTGTACCGTATAAGTTGTTAACATCAAAATACATTAAATACGAAGACGGTTCATCAATGTTAAAATAGTCCATGTACTTGTTATTCGCTTTACCATAACGATTTGAACACTGAGAAACTCCACCTCTGATACCTTTTACGATAAACATTAACATATCTATGTCTGTTAATAATTCTAAGGTAATGGAAGTTGTCTTCAGCATGCTGTCGAAAGCTAAACCTGGCGCTGTATAATAATGTAAGGCATCTAACTGATAAGTTTGTAAACATGTTGTTCTAAAATTTTCAAAGATGTCCGTTAACAGCAAGACATCCGTTTTCAAATACAGCTCTGCATATTCTTGTAAATTTTGAATATCGAAGGTATTCCATACGTTCAAGGCATGTTCGTATTCGTCGTCCGAAATGCGAGATTGATTAATTTTATTAAAAAAAACACTTTTATAAGGTAATTTGGTATCCTGTAATTTCTCCCAATTGTCAAGATATTCGTACGGAAAAATTCCTTTCCTCTCAAGCAATTTAAGTTCCGTATCATTTTTACAATGTGATTTGGTAATAAGTTTTTGATTTCTGTCTAAATACGATGAAAGTTTGTCTAAACTACTGGGCATGAATCGAAACGAATCCAAAAACCTAAAATTAACATTAGTATTTGAAATATATTTAGAAAATGAAATATATTTTTCTTTATTAATCGGTAATAAATTAATTTTTCCTGGAATTTGTGTAGCTAACGCTTTTATTAAAAAATGACTGTCGTAACCTGACATATTGTGAAAAATTACAGGTATTGCATTACTGTTCTTATAATTTAGATTACATGCTTGATGACAACTTCCACGAAATTCTCCTGTCAGATGACAATGGTCACGTACTTTAATATCCCTAAGAATATCGAATGGTTTTAGGCAAACGTGACAATGCGTGGCATTTTGAAATTCATACTCTTGTTTTACGGTTAATTGTTCACACGGTTCCACCTTTGAGAAAATATCGTTAATTTCTAAACCGATTTGTTCTAATTCACTGACAAATCAGCTTACGCAATCTTTTCCGGTATGCAACCTGAATTTTGAAAGTGAAGGGTTATACGAGCACACTAGAAAATAAGCTATAGAAAATGGTTCGTGTTTTTGATACTTTATATTTTTATTGGAAGGTTTTAAATCGGTAAATTTTCTCAGTATACATTCTAAGTCCGCATAAATAACAAACGGAACTTTGTCTTTGTTTTTGAAATTTTTAAACGTTAAATATTTTTCCTTTTCGAGCGGTACAGTAATTTTAGTTTTATTTACGTCTTTGCACGCGATTACGTGCTTTTCTAAATTTTCTTGAGATATAAAATGATTGAGACAACGTTCACAGAACCAATTCTTATTATGTAAACTACCGGTTTGCCTGTGAAGTAGACCGGATAAATTTTTTATTAATGCAAAATGAAACGGCGCTGTTTTTAAATTTATATGGATTTCATCATCTTCATCATCATCATCATCATCATTTTCTTCACAAGGTACCATTAATAAATTAATTCGTTTTGTGAATTCAAACTTGCTTAAAGAAACTGGTAATACTTCTGTTTTTTCCACTGTAAATACGTTAATCGAGAGCTCGTTCATTAATTCAAATTTCTTAACATCTTTTAAACTAATAGGAAAATTAATGCCTTCGAATTTTAAAACGTTTGAAAAATGAGAATAAGATGAAATGCGTTCGGATTTTTTATGTGCGGGAGCAGGATGTAAAACTGCCACGATCGACCAAAGAAAACAATATTCATCATTATTTTGCAAATTTAAGACGGATATCTTATTTTGAATAAATTTAGGCATTTTCACGTAGGTTGAAATACCTCCATTAATAGGCGCATAATTATTAATGTTAACTTTTAATTGTAAAATTTCGTATAAAGCCCATCCGCTGTCTCGTTCTTGAAAATTTTCTAATTTTGATAAAATTTTACTTTTGACGTTCGCTTCGTACCATTCCTTTAAATTTGTAGTGTGATCTATCACCTGATTTCTAGTAGTAAAATGTTTAATGTCGGTTTCACCGTTTTGGGGCTTGATAAAATTGGCTAAAAATATTACGTTTACTTTCAAAAGACTTTTTGATAATCCCTTTTTAATTTTATAGTAAAAATGTTTAAAAGATTTTTGTAAAAATAAATTTGGATCTTTAATGCTTAAATTAATTATTACACCGGTCCTCAGTCTATTTTTAAAACACGATTCTAAATCCTGCCATACCAAAGCTTTTCTTTTTTGATTTCTTTTTTCTCTCAGACGTTGCTTAAAAATTTCTCTATTATTCAATAATAATGATAAATACGATTCAATTTTAGCATAATTTGGAACTTTGTTATTTTTTAGTTTTAAATATTTTTTAGTTAAAAAAATAGTTTTCCTAATGAACTTTAACCACTTCACGAAATCCCTTTTTGTTCTAACTAACTTACCAACAGTTTCAATTTTGTTCACAATTTCACCTAACTGTTTGTTGAAGCTCATAGCTTTTCTCTGTTGTAATTTACGCAAGAGATACTTATACACTGACGTCTTTTACGCTGATAAACAAAATTTTATTTGATTTGCGTCATCTAGAAACATCGATTATAAAAATATGCATGCGTTGTTATTGCTGTCGTGCTGTGAGTGTGTCTGAAAATCTTGCATCATGTTGTTTTCAACAGAATATTTTGAATAAAAACCTACACGTGCTCTTCTTTACAGACGTCATGTTTTTCAATCAAATATCTGTAAAAATTTTTTATAAAAATATGCACGCGTTGTTATTGCTGTCGTGCTGTGAGTGTGTCTGAAAATCTTGCATCATGTTGTTTTCAACAGAATATTTTGAATAAAAACCTACACGTGCTCTTCTTTACAGACGTCATGTTTTTCAATCAAATATCTGTAAATTTTTTTAATAAAAATATGCACGCGTTGTTATTGCTGTCGTGCTGTGAGTGTGTCTGAAAATTTTGCATCATGTTGTTTTCAACAGAATATTTTGAATAAAAACCTACACGTGCTCTTCTTTACAGACGTCATGTTTTTCAATCAAATATCTGTAAATTTTTTTTATAAAAATATGCACGCGTTGTTATTGCTGTCGTGCTGTGAGTGTGTCTGAAAATCTTGCATCATGTTGTTTTCAACAGAATATTTTGAATAAAAACCTACACGTGCTCTTCTTTACAGACGTCATGTTTTTCAATCAAATATCTGTAAATTTTTTTTATAAAAATATGCACGCGTTGTTATTGCTGTCGTGCTGTGAGTGTGTCTGAAAATTTTGCATCATGTTGTTTTCAACATAATATTTTGAATAAAAACCTACAGGTGCTCTTCTTTACAGACGTCATGTTTTTCAATCAAATGTCTGTAAAAATGTTTGTTTATTTCGAATTGCAAACGTAGTGCTTTGTCTTAAAATTATGTTTCTAGAAATTTCGATAGTTTTTTAAATAGGAGTTGATATTCCTTCAATTTTTATTTTAAAAATGGTATATATATATAACAGAATTTAACAGATTTATTATAAGACTACTTTACTTGTGTACACGTGAAGTTCAGAATTATAAAAAAAAAGAAGATGGCTACTGTACCCAGTTTTCTACTCATCGAAACTAAAGAACCAAACAACCTCAGCGTGAGAACGCTGTACGTTGTACTAAAACAATTATTCAGGTAATTTTTTAGTTAATTGATTCGTTTAATTATTCAAATATCTTTTTTTTTTTTTGTTAGGTTTGGTGTAAAAGATATCAAAATTCGGGGTGACATAGGCGTGCTGGTTTCCCTAACGTATTCACCGAGAGGAGAAACATTAAAGAAAAAACTTGGAAACCTTCCCGTGAATTGCGTTAGGTTGAACTTAGACAATGAAAATGATTTGCCTCTGTTAGAAGAGGCAATTGTAAAATTCAAATTTAATTTAGTAAATGATGAAAATGTACCCGAAGTAGAAAACGAACCGGCTCGAAAGAGAATTAAATGGACCCAAGAAAGTGACTTTGATTTTGATAATGAAGAGGATCGAAGAAAAATTAAAGTATTAGAAAATCGCATTATAAAACCTGGAGTTTCTGCTGCTGCTGCTACTACTACTACTACTACTATTGCAGATCAATATATAGAGGTATATGATGATGATGCTGATAACTTTTGTGCACAAAAATATAGTATTAAAAAAAGTTAAATAAATAGATTAAAGTATTTTAGTCTTTTATTGAAACATTGATATTCGTTCTTAACACATTTTTAAATGATTAATATATACATAAATATGAGCTACTTGTTAATACATTACTTATTTAAACGAAAAAACAATTCAAATTTTTTTACAGTCTCTAACAAACCACTGATATAATAAATTTACGTGATCTTTGGCACAATTTAGAGTATTATTAACGTGTAAGTTACAATGATTTTGTGTAAAATTTCGTTTCAAAATTCTCAAATTTGGACATTCAAGCTGATCTAAATCTATAATTTGATTAGTTATAATTTTATTTAACACTTTCTCCTTGTTGAGTCCCTTCACGAAGATGACTTTGTCTCCGACGATGGACTTGATGTAGTTACCGATGTTTTCCTGCGGTAAGTAGTAGTCGAGCGAAGTATCCCAGTCCAGACCGTGTAAATTCCTAGTTGTCCAATCGACGTGACTCCTCAATTTTCCATGAAACCAAGACGAAGTTTGCGGTGATGATCCGAAGGCGTGATGTATGAGTTTCGTCTTCATATCGAATATCGCCACTTCCTTGATTATAAACTCGGTGTCTTTGTACTGGAAACCTTGGATGTCGATTATGTACATTTTTTTTTAACTAACGAGTGCAAAGCTTCGTTGTTGTTTTTTGTACTAACAGATTATGGATGCTGACACCCTTATATACAGTTTTTTAGCTTACGCAATGTTATTTTATCTTGTGCAATATTATTTTATCTTATGCAACATTATTCTTATCTATCCAACTGTTATGCGTATTGTAATGATTCGTCGGCCGGCGCCAGCCAGCCGAATTGTCTCTTGCGTCACAGCCACCTAGTCGACGCGTGTCAGCCGACAGCCCAAAGTATTCTGACGGCAGAAAGAACTAGAATAGAGAGTTCGGTCATTCCAGGCGATTCGAGAAGAAAGAGCCGGTTTATAAAATGTACGCGGCCGGGGGGTGGAGTCAGTTCGATTAGAAGGCAGCGTTAGAGTTCGACACAAAAGTCCGCGTAATAAACTTTCGCTCGGCTGTTATAAATAAATTAGATTTAAGGTTGTAAATAAATTATTGTTAAATGTTAGTGTTAAATTAGTTGCTTGTAAATTAATTAGTTATTTACTATTTCGTGTCTTGTTTTAAAATAAAAATTAATGAACCTTTAAAAACGTTACATTGGTGTCAGGTGTGGGGTTCGTGAAAATAAATAAACAATTAAAATTGAATTCAATTTAAACAAAGTACAGTGTCGAAAAAGAAAAAAAAAACAATGGCTTCAAAGAAAGTGTTGTTAAAAGAGTTAAAAGTGACCGAATTAAAAGCCGAATTAGAAGAGCGCGAATTAGAAATCTCCGGAAAGAAATCGATTTTGCAAGAGAGACTACACCAAGCGCTACTAGAAGCAGGAGAGGACCCGGAAACCTTTCTTTTTGAAATCTCGGGCGGTCCTGCAGATTTAAGTAAGATATTCAAAGATGAATTGCTGGAACAATCAAGAAGTTTAGACGAGAAATTAAAAGAACAATCTGGAAATTTCAAGGACGAATTGCAAAATAAATTGATGGAACAATCTGGAAATTTAGAAGATAAATTAAAAGAGCAATCTGGAAATTTAGAAGCTAAATTAAAAGAGCAATCTGGAAATTTAGAAGCTAAATTAAAGGAACAATCCAGAAGTTTCAAAGTGGAATTGCAAAATAAATTGTTGGAACAATCCGGAAATTTGAAAGACGATCTGGATAAATTAATGGAATACTCTAAAAGCACAGAAGAAAATGTGAAAATTTTAGAAGAGAAACTTGAAAATAAATTAATACAACAGTCGAGAAATCTGGAAACTAAATTACAAGAACAGTGTGATAATTTGAAGGATGAATTTCTAGAGCAGTCAAAAGGGCTCGAAGATAAACTAGTAGTAAAAATATCCGAAGAGACAAGGAATCTGCAAGAAAATGTCGAAGAAATACTATTCCAGCAGGATAATAAAATTAAGAATCTCGAGCAAATCATGGCAGGGTTGCGAGTGTTCGAGGATCCGTTACCAGCAGGAATGCCAGAAAATAATGAGGCCCAAACTGCGGTAGGACCAGCGGAAACTTCTAAATTGAAAATAAAACCACCGACGTTCGATGGGAAGTCTTCTTGGCCTAACTACTTCAAACAGTTTGAAGCTGCAGCAAAAGCGAATGGATGGACGGCCAGGAAAAGGCCACTTCGTTAATTGTGGCCTTGAGGGGACGCTATCGATGTGCTACAAATGATGCCGCTAGAGGAACAAGAAGACTTCAACAAGCTGGTGAACCGGCTGGAGATGCGTTACGGCCAGGCGCATCTGGCCGACGTGTACCATGCGCAGCTGAGAAACCGTTACCAGAAATCCGGAGAGAGTCTTCAGGAATTCGAGGCTGATGTAGCGCGCCTAGCCCGGTTGGCATATCCTGCAGCTCCTGATGATTTCCTGCAATGCTTGACGCTGCAGACCTTCGTGGGTGGAATCCGTGATCCGGACAATCAGCAGGCATTGAGAATGTCCCACCCTAAGACATCCAAGAACGCATTGGCCTACGCCTTGGAATACGAGGCGACGAAGAGAGTTTCAAGAGGACACGTCAAGGTACGAGCTGCCATGGACTCCCCAGAAGAAGAACCCGCCAGCGTCCAGGTGCGATCTGCTGCAGAGGAGCGGCCCAAGGATTATACCACCACGGAGGATGTTCGCCGCATTGTGGAACAAGCCTTGAGGCAGAAGAATCCTCTGGTGTGCTGGAATTGTCAGGAAGAGGGACGTGTTCGCAGGCGGTGTCCCAAGGCCAGGCAAGAGCCTTCACGAAGGAAGCCACAGGGAAACTAAGCCGGGTCGGTGCAGAGGGGCAAACGTCGACCCGTATTCAAAGGCCCCCAAAGACAAAAGTCACGAAAGTGATAGCCCTGCGGCAATTAACCAGCAGTATCTTCGTGGATGCCACCATTGATGACATCCCTCACACCATGTTACTGGATACGGGTGCGACGAAGACTATCTTAAGACCCGACGTTATCACATCATCAAAACGCACCGAGCCGACTAAGTGGAGACTGAGGACAGCAACCGGAACATCAGCCACTGTCCATGGTGAAGTTGAGGTGACTATTACAATTGGATCGACCCCCATCAAGCACCGTGCGCTGGTAGCGGAAATAGAGGACGAGGCGATTTTGGGCATGGACGTCATGTGTGCCCATGGATTCCAATTGGATCTGAAGCGTGGCGTAATGGCGGTTAACAACGAGGAGTTGGTTCTACATCAACGAGAGGACGTGGCCGCTCGAGTTGTTCTCGCAGAAGATGTCGTATTGCCCAACAGAACCGAGGTTATAGTCGACGCAAACCTGAATGGCGCTTTCCAAGATGGGCAAGTCATTATGGTCGAACCTAATACCGACGATCAGAAGATTGGAAAAGGAGTTCTCGTTGGAAAAATGTTGTTGACAGCGAGGAAGGAGATACCAGTCCGGCTAATGAATGTGAACTGTTTCCCTGTCAACATCAAGAAAGGTACGGTCTTGGGAAGCTGTGCCATGGTATCCTCGATCTCCCGCCAACTAGAAGCAAACGTGAAAGAGGGGAAGGTCCCGAAGAAGTTGTTGGAAATGGTCATGTCAACAGCCCAGGAATTGACTCCAGAACAAAAGACAAAAGCGAAGGACCTGATATGTCGCTATCAAGATGTGTTCGAGGTAGAAAATGGACCTAAGGGAAGAACCGACATCGTCAAACACAAGATAGAGACCGGGAAGAAAGGCCCATCCGTCAAGCTCCAAGGAGGTTACCATTGGCGAAGCGTGAGGAAGCAGAACGCATTATTCGTGAAATGGAAAAAGACAATGTAATTGAGCCATCGAGCAGCCCATGGGCATCACCGGTAGTGCTTGTGAAGAAGAAGGATGGATCCACACGATTCTGCGTAGATTATCGCTTGCTCAACAACGTCACCAAAAAGGATAGCTATCCTCTGCCACGGATTGATGACACCCTGGACACACTGGCTGGTTCAAAGATCTTCTCGACCTTGGATCTAAAGAGTGGTTATTGGCAAGTGGAACTAGCGCCCGAAGATCGAGAAAAGACGGCGTTTTCCCTTGGTATGGGTCTGTGGCAATTCACGGTGATGCCGTTCGGGTTATGTAATGCTCCAGCGACATTCGAGAGACTGATGGAGACGGTTCTGAAGGGTCTGTCTTGGACAACGTGCATGGTATACCTGGACGACATAATTGTGGTGGGGAAAACTTTCGACGACCATCTGAAGAACCTGGAAGGAGTGTTCCAGCGGCTTCGCGGGGCTGGACTTAAGCTTAGTCTCAAGAAGTGCCACCTGTTCCAGAAGGAAGTTAATTATCTAGGCCATATTGTTAATGGAAATGGAATCGCCGTGGACCCAGTAAAGATTCAAGTCGTGAAAGACTGGCCAACTCCAAAGAATAAACACCAGATAAGGAGTTTCCTAGGCCTATGCACTTACTATCGTCGCTATGTTCCCGGATTTGCGGACATTGCTAAACCGTTGACAAAACTCACCGAAGAAGGACGTCCGTTTGAATGGGACCAACACTGCCGAATTAGTTTTGAACAACTAAAACAGTACTTGATAAGTGCTCCTATTCTGAGCTACCCTCTCCCAGAAGGCAAGTTCGTCGTAGACACAGATGCTAGCAACGTTGGTATCGGTGGCGTACTCTCCCAGATACAAGATGGGCAAGAGAAGGTGATCGGCTATTTCAGTAAAGTCCTGTCAAAGCCGGAACGGAATTATTGCGTCACTAGAAGGGAATTGCTAGCCGTGGTAAAGACGGTAGAACACTTCTACAAGTACTTGTACGGCAGACACTTTCTCTTGAGGACGGACCATGCCGCTTTAAAATGGCTCCTCCGATTCAAGAATCCTGAAGGACAAGTCGCACGATGGATCGAACGACTTCAGGAATACGATTTTGAAATCCAGCATCGGGCCGGAACTAGCCATAGAAATGCCGATGCTCTGTCGAGAAGACCTTGTGCAGAAGACTGTAAGCACTGTAGTCGTCTGGAGGAGAAAGTAGCCTCGACTGCGAGGACGGCCGTCGTAGACGACAAATGGCAAGGTCAAGAATTGCGACGAGACCAGGAGAACGATCAGGATTTGAAATTGGTGCTGGAATGGAAAAGTAGGGAGGCAAGACCTACTTGGGAAGAGATAGCACCGTGTGCACCATCCGTAAAATCGTACTGGGCGCAGTGGGACTCCATAGTGCTGGATCATGGTCTTCTGAAACGAACCATCGAGAACCAGGAAGGCACGGAACAGAAGACACAGTTACTGATCCCCAAGAATAGGGTGCCGGAAGTTCTGAGGGAACTTCACGATGGAACTTCGGGAGGGCATCTGGGAATCAAGAAGACTATGGAAAAGGTGCGCGAGCGATTCTACTGGGTGAACTGCAAGGAAGACGTAAAGGACTGGTGTAGGAAGTGCGTGGTCTGCGCAGCTAGTAACGGCCCCCACAGACGAGGCAAGGCTCCTATGAAACAGTACAACGTGGGAAGTCCTTTTGAGAGAGTTGCCATAGATGTAGCCGGCCCATTCCCACAAACGAATAGTGGAAATAAGTACATCGTCGTGGTGATGGACTACTTTAGCAAGTGGGTTGAAGCATACGCCCTACCAAACCAAGAGGCGATGACTATTGCTGAAGCCCTTGTCCGTGAATGGATCAGTCGATATGGCGCGCCCATGGAGCTCCATTCAGATCAAGGAAGGAACTTCGAATCGGTTTTGTTTAAGAACGTGTGTACTCTGCTCGGCGTCCGGAAAACTAGAACCACTGCACTTCACCCGCAGTCGGACGGAATGGTGGAAAGATTCAACAGAACCATCAACCGCCATTTGTCCAAAGTCGTCTCCCATCATCAGAGAGACTGGGACACGTACATTCCCCTTTTTCTACTGGCATACCGTTCGTCCGTTCATGAGACAACAGGAGAGACACCAGCGAAAGTGGTATTTGGGCGAGAGCCAAGACTGCCCTGCGACCTGAAGTTCGGCGTGAAGCCTGGTGAGGTCCCTGCCGACGAAGACTACGTGAGCGATCTACGCAGGAAAATGGACGACATTCACAATCAAGTGCGTCACAATATACAGACGGCCAGCGATCGAATGAAGGAGCATTATGACATCAATGCTCAGAATGGGGATACCAACCTGGAGCACTGGTCTGGCTTTACAATCCTCAAAGACGTCGAGGTCTGTCCCCAAAATTGCAGACGTCTTGGGAAGGTCCTTACAAAGTGATGAAACGGATCAACGATGTCATCTATCGCATCAGGAAGATTCCACATGGCAAACCCAAAGTTATCCACTTCAACCGAATGGCTCCTTACAACGGAGAAGAAAATGAAGGGACAGTACAACGGACGCAAGGTTCCGAAGTGAACTTCGAAACCTTCATGTTTCATCACGCCACAGGAAGTAAGGCACGATTCGGAGTAACCACAGAGAGGCAGCAAGACCTTTTTCAAGTACCACCAGAGTACAGTCTGGCCCACTGTGTGGCAGAAGACCTAAAATGTCCAAGGGGATAGCCCAGGTCTTCCGGAAGAAATTCGGTCAAGTCGAGAAACTCCGAAGACAGCATCCCATGGTGGGCAAGAGCTTGCAGATCATCGACACGGAAGCAGGTCAAAGACGACACGTGTACTACTTAGTCACCAAGAAGACATCAAGCGGTAAGCCTGACTATCGCAGTATTTGGAAAGCTTTATGGAGCTTGAGGAGACAGCTGGTAGAAGGCAAGGAAACGAAATTAGCCATTCCTAAATTGGGCTGCGGACTAGACGGACTGGACTGGAGGGTCATTCGAAGCATGATAGAAGTCATCTTCAACGGAACGGGAATTGAAGTCCTAGTTTGCAGTCACCACCCACAGGCAGCTGTCGGCAGTAAGAAAACCGTAGACTGCTATTTCTTCCAGACCGGAAGTTGTAAAAAGGGTCCAGCATGCCGCTTTCGACATCCTCCTTCAAGGCTGTCACGAGGAACGTTCCGAGACGAAACGTTTTTAAGAAGGGGGCAGTGTAATGATTCGTCGGCCGGCGCCAGCCAGCCGAATTGTCTCTTGCGTCACAGCCACCTAGTCGACGCGTGTCAGCCGATAGCCCAAAGTATTCTGACGGCAGAAAGAACTAGAATAGAGAGTTCGGTCATTCCAGGCGATTCGAGAAGAAAGAGCCGGTTTATAAAATGTACGCGGCCGGGGGGTGGAGTCAGTTCGATTAGAAGGCAGCGTTAGAGTTCGACACAAAAGTCCGCGTAATAAACTTTCGCTCGGCTGTTATAAATAAATTAGATTTAAGGTTGTAAATAAATTATTGTTAAATGTTAGTGTTAAATTAGTTGCTTGTAAATTAATTAGTTATTTACTATTTCGTGTCTTGTTTTAAAATAAAAATTAATGAACCTTTAAAAACGTTACAGTATTATCGAAACCTAACCATTTCACAAACACTTTATTTTTATTTCTTTTTAAAATTTTCTCCACAAGATAAACGTCTGGATATTTTACTTTTTGCAATTGTTCTCTATAAAATCCGCCTAATATATCGTTTCCAGTTGCGTCTTTTAATAAATAAGTGATCGGATTTGTGAGTTGTACTTTTCGAATCGTGAAAATTTCGGTAGACTAATTAGGCATATATTTTTTATCAAAAATTCCTCTAATTTTTGAAATGCGTACGTGATCGCCGACATTGAATTTTGCTACCTACCTGTAGGTTTGCAAATTGTGTGCGGACTGTCTTTAAGTCTCCACACCGCTCGGTGTAGCTCGTGGAGAAGGGAGGGTTCGACGAAACCCCAATGCAAAAGGGTGGGCAAAAATGATTTAAAATAAAACGCACCAGCTGAGCACACTTGTTTATATTTCGCTTGCTCAAACTTTAAATAACTATAACTCAAACACGAACAATAAATATCAATAAACAAGTAACACGCTAAATTAAATCCGTACCACAGATCTGTGCTTCGGTTACACATGCAGTTTAAACGAACAACGCAATTAATGATACTCAGACTCGGGTAACAATAAACGAACCCCGCAAATACAAAAAAAAAATAAAAGGGCTATTCCGACCTTGGCCTCCTAAGATCCAGCGTCAATGTCAGTCAGCTGTTCAACATCAACAGATCGGAGCGTCCTCTCGCGGTGGTTAGCGAAGTGGGCTAATGTTGCGGTAAGCGGGAAAACCGCCAGAAATGACGTCGTCTTGCAGGGCGAGCCTATTCTCAACGACGGGGAAGGCCAGGTGGCGTGGCTCAATTCGTTGACGAAAGCCAACTCCGGGCTTCTGCACCCAAGGGGACGACGATATTTCTCACCCAAATAGAACTACCTCCGCCAGCTGAATTGAACTGGGGCTAATGTCTCAAACTTAAACTTCAACAGGAAGCCTCTACTCGTACTAAAACTCGTACTAAGACTTGTACTCAAACTTGTACTCAAACTTGTACTCAAAGCCTAATGGAAGAAAATATGCGTTACGATTCTTCGCAGTCAGAACAAAGTCGCAAGACATACCTGTTTCGTAATTTGACGACAGGCTTGGAAAGCTGTTTAGCAAGCTTAAAATTCTCTCCTCGTACGATAACAGATCTCGGAATAATCCGGTACCACTTCCTTCACAAAAGCCAGCGAAAAAGAAGCACAAAGGAGCTGTACTCACTCACGCACAAAATGAACGATGCGAACGGGAGAGCTTGCGATATAAGACTAGCTGCGAATGCATGCCGCGTTCTTCCCCTAACGCCGGTTCAGACAGAAGTCGTTACGATCGAGACAGATTTACCCCGGAAACCAAGTGAGATGGAGCTATGTAGAATGCCATAAGTAACAGCGGATAGTTAACATCACGCCACATTGTGAAATATGATGAAATTTGAATTTAGACGTAGGCCGTGTGAACGTTAAAATTTCCCACGATGATACAGGGTGTTCGGAAAATTATTATGAATAACTTGAATGGATTTTTCAACCGTAACAACTCCCTCCTTACCAAAAAGGAAATTTTACCTAGGGGAAAATTTCTTCCATAAACCAAAACACTTCGTCCAGGAGACCTATAATGGGGAGTCTGACTCCATAACACAACACAAAAAAAAACAATAAACATACAACGCAGTAAAGAAAACAAATGGTGAACATACAACACCGCAAAACGATTGATGAACGAACAACACCGCAAGACGATTGATGAACGAACAACACCGCAAGAGAGAGAAAGAACCTCCGACCTGGGATAACGTTATTCTCATAAATGGTCCAGAAAGGTCACAAACATCTCTAAAATAGTAGAGGTCAAATCTGATAAATGACTTTAAAAGTCCAACACCAATCGGGATCCATTCCAGCGAGTGAAAAGGGGAAGAGAAAAAAAAATGTAGAGGACAAACAAAAAAAAAAGAAAAGTTATCTGGTTCGAACACACCTGCTGCATCCAAGATACCCGGGAGATGCTCTTATCGCTAGGTTCACAAAGAGAGAGGGCAAGAAATGCTTTCACGGGATCCGGCACGCTTGAAATTCCCGCACCTTTGCGACTTACGAATGAACTTCTCTCAACCATCAAGGCTGAGCTGATCAATCAAACCAGGGAAGAAGTAGAGTAGAAGAGAAAAGAAAAGAAATTTAACTCACCCAAAAGCCCTCAAGTTAACCAACCCAAATGCAAACGGCAAAGGCTCCAGCCGAAACAAAGTCGACAACCTCTCCAGTCGATCGCACTATTCATGGGTCCCTGAGACCTAACAAAACGGAAAGTTTCCACGGAAGTTAAAAGGAAAGAAGAAAACGAAGAGAATGTTGATTTCCAAAGATGACAATGGGAAATCTTCAGATTCCTTAAGTCGCCTTTTACGACACGCGGATTTGACGTCGGGAGTATTCGCTCAGCCGCACCCGCAGGCCAAGAATGTTGATTTCCAGAGATGACAGTGAGAAATCTTCAGATTCCTTAAGTCGCCTTTTACGACACGCGGATTTGACGTCGGGAGTATTCGCTCAGCCGCACCCGCAGGCCAAGAATGTTGATTTCCAGAGATGACAGTGGGAAATCTTCAGATTCCTTAAGTCGCCTTTACGACACGCGGATTTGACGTCGGGAGTATTCGCTCAGCCGCACCCGCAGGCCAAGAAGAAGAAAGTTCAAAAATTACTCGTCAGGTGGATTGGGTTTGAGATGTTCACTACTCCAAGTGCCAGGTAAAACATTGCCTTCACAATCTTTCAACTCATAAGTATCGGCAGACACACGACGGCTAATGAGGAAAGGCCCTACGAACTTATCGGCCAACTTGGCAGCAAAATGTTTAGAAGCATCCGAAAGAACGAAATTTTTGCGCCATACTTGTTGGTCCGGTTGGTACACAACCTTACGCCTACGAAGATCATAACGACCTTTAGACTGCTCGTAAGCCTTCTGCAACCTCTCCTGCACGTCCTTGTACAGTGCTGCGAATTTGCCGGTACGAGATTGTAATTCGGCAGGATCCTGGGGAACAATGTCAAAAGACTCTTTCTGGGTTTTGTCACAATCGGGATTAAGTCTACCTTTAAGACACATCTCTCGACCAAAATTTAGGAAATATGGAGTTACCCCAGTAACCTCATGGCGAGCTGTCCTTAGAGCGCAGGCAACTTTGGGTAAGAAGACATCCCATTTTCGATGGTCCTCTGCTACGTAAGCCGTCAACATGGTTTTGAGGACACGATTCACGCGCTCAACAGGGTTCGCTTTCGCATGATAGAAAGAGGTATATGCCGGGCGTACCTGATACGAAGTCAAAAGTTTCTGGTACTCCTTTGACCTAAACTGGACTCCATTGTCAGAGATGATCGTTCGAGGCACACCAAAAACTAGGAAAATGTCTTCCTCAAGATGTTGGAGGATTTTAGGTGTGGTGGCCTTGCGAAGTGGGAAACATAAGGTAAACTTACTAAAACAGTCCGTGGCTACGAGAATGTATTGAAAACCACGAGATGATCTAGGGAGTGGTCCAACTAGGTCAATGCTGATTACCTCCCAGGGTCGCGATATTCTGGAATGACCGCCCATCAAACCAGCAGGAGCCCGCTGTTCAGGCTTAGTGCGAAGACAGGTTTGACACTTGCGAACATATTTCGCCACATCGGCGTGCATTTTTGGCCAATGATAGTTTTGGGCGATCCGATTATAAGTTTTGAAAATTCCTAGATGACCACTAGTGGGGGAATCATGACATTCTTCAAGGATTTGTTTACGAGCCTCCTTGGGGACCACAGGTTTCCACTGCTGACTCTCATCAGCCAAACGATAGTAAGTATTTTTGACAAATTTGTAAATAACATTTCCCTCAGTTCGAAAATTTGGGAATTTTTCAGGACATAATCGAATTTTCCTTAACAAGTCGAGATACCAATGGTCCTTAATTTCTTCAAAATTGATGACCTCAACAGCAGGGACCGTACGAGACAACATATCGGGCACAACATGTTCTTTGCCCTTACGATGAACTACGCTAAAGTCATACTGTTGTAGGCGAACAGCCCAACGACACAAACGTCCCGAAGGATTCTGCAATTTGTTCAACCACAAGAGTGAATGATGATCCGTAATAACGGTAAAATGCGAACCTTCAACATAAGGCCTAAGCTTTTCAATTGCCCACAACATAGCCAATAGTTCCTTCTCAGTTGTAGAGTATTTGCGTTCAGCACGGGTCAGCGAACGACTTAAATAACAAATGACTCTCTCGCCATCGTCCTGCTGTTGGGATAACACGGCACCAACGCCATAGTCGGAAGCATCGGTCTGTATGGTAAATTCCTTTGAAAAATCAGGGCATGAGAGGACTGGTGCAGACACCAAATGTTCACGAACCTTCTCCCAAGCCTCATCGCAACTCTCATCCCAACGATGTTTGGAGTTCTTTTTCAGAAGATTCGTCAGGGGGGCGATAAGAGAAGAAAAGTCCGGAATGAATCTACGATACCATGAAGCAGTGCCTATCAAACGTCGGACCTCGGTGACAGTTTTAGGTTTTGGCATTCCCAAGATAGCTTGTACCTTCTCAGGATCAACATGGAGGCCATGACGATTGACAACATACCCAAGATATTTCATTTCGGTAAGGCAAAAATGACATTTGTCCTTATTTAAAGTCAAACCGGCTTCAGTCAATCTTCTGTGAACTTCCTCAAGGACTTCGAGATGTTTTTCGAAAGTCTGGGTCACGATAATAATGTCGTCTAAATAGACGAAGACATGAGGTTCCAGGTCAGCGCCAATGACACGATCAATAAACCTTTGCCACGTCGCTGGTGAGTTATGAAGACCAAACGGCATCCTACGAAACTGAAATAAACCACGGTTGGGCACCGTAAATGCCGTGTACTGTCGAGATTCTTCAGCGACTGGGATCTGCCAATATGCTGACTTGATGTCGAGTGACGAGAGGAATTTGGCATCTCTGAGTTTGTCAAGGGTGTTAGACACATAAGGTAAAGGGTAGGCATCCTTGGTCGTAACTTGATTTAACTTACGGTAGTCGACACAGAAACGAATGGAACCGTCTTTCTTGGGAACAAGTAAAATCGGAGAAGACCATGCACTTTTCGATCTCTCAACGATACCTCGCTCCATCATGGAATCGAGTTCCTTGTCGACGATGGCTTGTCTCGCAGGGGAAATAGGGTAGTACCTTTGTTTGATTGGTGGACTATCAGTTTGAATGACATGTTCGACCAATGTCGTGCAACCAAGTTCACCACCGTTGGAATTGGCGAACAACCTATCAGTTAATTTGATTAGCTGCTCCTGTTCGGAATTCATCAGATGACCCCAGGAAGTAACATGCTCGATGGACTCCACATTTGCACTTCCAAAACACCAGTCACCTGATCGTAAATCTGGGACAATACCCATTAGCTTCCAGAAGTCAGCTCCAAGAATTAAAGAATGTGGCAAATCGGGGACTACTAAGATATCAATGACCTTGACTCGATCACGCAATCGAATAGGAGTAGTAACACTGCCAGGGCTCGAGCAAGGCTGTCCGTTTGCCACGGTGCACAAGGTCACATGTTTGATGAAAGGCAGATTTAAAGACTGCAAAATTTCCCATCCGGGCCCACCTAAAATAGTACGGGAAGCACCGGAGTCTAACAAGCCAAGAAAAGAAATGCCTAAAATTGACACGGTCAAATAAGGTCGCTCATCGCCTTGGGCATGAGCAAGGACATAATTGAGAATCGGGTTACTTGATGGTGGTTCGATCGGTTTTGAAATTTTAAAACATCGCACTAGCCGACCATCTAATGCGTGGACTTCACGTTTTTTGAACACTTCGGGCACGAGTTCACGGTGACATTTGGGAGACCGCAGCGGAAGCAGTGCCTCTGTTTGTTAACGGGACACTCACGTGAGACATGACCAGTCTTTTTGCAATTCCAGCACCTGATGAAGTTAGAAGTTGGGCTGGGTTTAGACATTTCGGGCTTACTTTGTTTAGGTTCGGTTTTGGTGGAGGGGCCAGCTTGAACATAGGCTAAGTCAGGCTCAAGAGTGAGATTCCTTCGCAGTGGGGGAGTGTATGCTTCCACAGCTGATTTGCGAACCTCTAATTGCCTACCTAATTTAAGCAGTTGCGCCACAGATGTTATTTCAACCAGGCCTAATTGTTGCTGGTAAAAAGGCGCAAGATTTTTTAACAGAATTTTAATTTGAGCCGCCTCAGGGACATGGACGCCAAGCCTATTAAACAAGTTGGACATAACCGACAGATAAATGCCCATGGACTCATCAGGTCCTTGTGTACGTCGTTTAATTTCGTCAAAAAGTTGATCACTGTAATCATGCGGTTGGAACTCGTCTTTGAGAAGTGTCACTAGCTCTGGCCAAGAATTGCATAGACGTTTGTTTGCTCTCAACCAAATCAGGGCCTTGTCTCGAAATAGGTCAGACGCGGAGGCAAAAAGTGCAGCCTCAGAAATGTTACGTGCAACTCTTAATTCATCAACACGTTCTAAAAATGCGTTCAGCGATAACAGTTTATTATTGCCGTCATACGAAATACCCCATTTCGATACAGGCACTGACTTAATCTCAGCTACATTGGCCTGATGTTTATTTTGTCTAGTCGGGATGCAATCGTCAATGTCTACGTCAGGTTTCAGATTAATTAATGGCTCGACGCATGAGACAGACATCTGATCGATGTCAAATTGATCTGCGATGACTGACAAGTCAAGTAACGGTGAAGGCGGTGAAGCCGTATGCAATGTCTCACTTGCCGAAGGTAAATCCTGAACCTTTTGTTCAAAAAGGTACGCCATCTCGTCGAGGGTTTTTAGGAAAGCATTCCGTTGCTGAATCTCCTCACTTGTTGTTGGTTGGCTACGTTTAGCCCTGCCAAACGCATGTGAAAGCTTTGTAAAAATCTTGTCTTTAGTGCAAACGGTCGCGTCACTAGGAAATGAGTCGATTAAACAACGGATCTCAATTGCTTTCTCATTTAGTGCCGTAGCATCATCACCAAAAGGAATGTTATAAGTTGCTGAAGGCAACTGCAAGTCACGTTCGAGTCTTAATTGACGTCTTAGGTTCGCTCTTTTCTGCGCAGCCGTACCTTCGGGTTGAACACCACGTGCAATGAGCTCGTAACTAAGCTCTTCAGTATTTAAACGGTCCGGCAATAGTTTGTACTCCATAGCGCAGTATAAAAAGCAAGACGTTACGGTAAAAAAATAAAAACAAAGTGCAAAGCTGGTTTAAAGTAAATTTTGAAAATTCAAATGGCTCGCACGTTGAGGCGCCAAATTTGCTACCTACCTGTAGGTTTGCAAATTGTGTGCGGACTGTCTTTAAGTCTCCACACCGCTCGGTGTAGCTCGTGGAGAAGGGAGGGTTCGACGAAACCCCAATGCAAAAGGGTGGGCAAAAATGATTTAAAATAAAACGCACCAGCTGAGCACACTTGTTTATATTTCGCTTGCTCAAACTTTAAATAACTATAACTCAAACACGAACAATAAATATCAATAAACAAGTAACACGCTAAATTAAATCCGTACCACAGATCTGTGCTTCGGTTACACATGCAGTTTAAACGAACAACGCAATTAATGATACTCAGACTCGGGTAACAATAAACGAACCCCGCAAATACAAAAAAATAAAAGGGCTATTCCGACCTTGGCCTCCTAAGATCCAGCGTCAATGTCAGTCAGCTGTTCAACATCAACAGATCGGAGCGTCCTCTCGCGGTGGTTAGCGAAGTGGGCTAATGTTGCGGTAAGCGGGAAAACCGCCAGAAATGACGTCGTCTTGCAGGGCGAGCCTATTCTCAACGACGGGGAAGGCCAGGTGGCGTGGCTCAATTCGTTGACGAAAGCCAACTCCGGGCTTCTGCACCCAAGGGGACGACGATATTTCTCACCCAAATAGAACTACCTCCGCCAGCTGAATTGAACTGGGGCTAATGTCTCAAACTTAAACTTCAACAGGAAGCCTCTACTCGTACTAAAACTCGTACTAAGACTTGTACTCAAACTTGTACTCAAACTTGTACTCAAAGCCTAATGGAAGAAAATATGCGTTACGATTCTTCGCAGTCAGAACAAAGTCGCAAGACATACCTGTTTCGTAATTTGACGACAGGCTTGGAAAGCTGTTTAGCAAGCTTAAAATTCTCTCCTCGTACGATAACAGATCTCGGAATAATCCGGTACCACTTCCTTCACAAAAGCCAGCGAAAAAGAAGCACAAAGGAGCTGTACTCACTCACGCACAAAATGAACGATGCGAACGGGAGAGCTTGCGATATAAGACTAGCTGCGAATGCATGCCGCGTTCTTCCCCTAACGCCGGTTCAGACAGAAGTCGTTACGATCGAGACAGATTTACCCCGGAAACCAAGTGAGATGGAGCTATGTAGAATGCCATAAGTAACAGCGGATAGTTAACATCACGCCACATTGTGAAATATGATGAAATTTGAATTTAGACGTAGGCCGTGTGAACGTTAAAATTTCCCACGATGATACAGGGTGTTCGGAAAATTATTATGAATAACTTGAATGGATTTTTCAACCGTAACAATTTTTTATTCTTAACGTCAACTGACTTAATGCTGTTATACACCGTGTCTAATAATTTCTTTTCGTTTTCTTTTCCAACTTCAATCGGTTTCATGCCGATAGTTCTGTGCTTTGTATTGTTGTATTTTTCCACAATATATTTTAATATGTTTACCCATTTGTAGTTACCTTGCAGACTAAATTCTCTAAACATCGACGATTTTAAAGTCCTATTCACACGCTCCACTATCGACGCTTTTTTCTCACTGAACACACTATTATGATTGACGTTGTATTTTTTTATTAATTTTTTTAATTCTTTATTGAAGAACTCTTTTCCTAAATCCGTTTGCAGATTATTAGGTGCCTGTTCCTTGAATACTTTTTCCATGGCATTGCTGACTTCCGAGCCGGACTTATTCTTTAGAGGAAACGTCCAAACGTATTTAGAAAAGCAATTAATCACGATTAATATGTATTTATAACCGTTATTTTCCTTAGCGTAAGGAATCATTTCCACCAAATCAGCTTGATACAGATCGTTTAGAGATTTAATGATTACTTTACGCCTTTTAAAATTAACTCTAGCAGGTTTGTGAATTTCTTTCACTACTTGTTTTTTAGCATCCGTAATTAGATTTGTCATTTTTTTATTCGATGATTCGGGCTTCTTTCAGTTCCTCGATTATCGAGTTTATTTCATTCGTGTGACTCGTATTACCTGCCGTCTGTGATGCTAACAATAACCTCAACCTATCAACGAGCTCGTTTGGATCGTCCCAGTGAAGGTAATCCGTTTTATTATTGTTTACTTCCATAAACATCCCACTACCTGTATTAGTACGCATCAGTGGAGCGATAATATCTTTATACTTTGGCATTCTAATGCCAGCTATTTGTTCATTTGGATTATAATATCGTCGATTAGCGTTAGTCCTAAAAATAATTTGTTTATAATTTTTGCCATCCTCTGTAGTATAATTGTGAGGAAATTTTTTGAACAGTAACTCTTACAAACCAGGAGTACCTTTGTATCGTCTATTTTTAATAATAATATCAGCGTCGTCGAGATTTAACCATGAATCACCGATTTTTAATTTTTCCGTAATTTTATCAAGTCTCACTCCATATTTGTGATCGAATTTTTTATTTTCATCGTCCGTGTACATTTCTTCGATATATTTTCTAGGTAACGGATGATATTGATCCAAATAAATGTTGAACGATTCCTCACCGAGGTTTTTAAATCGGTTATCTTCTTCTTCTTCTGATTCGATACTTTCTAAAATCGACTCTTTAAACCTGTCGGATTCATCAGCTTCGTTTGTCGCTTCAAAGTCACTTATCAAATGTTTCCTTACAGGATATTTATTTTTAGGAGTTATCAAGTTATATTGCTGTGACGTTGAAGGTAATTCCTCTTTTATTAAATTTTCACTTTTTTGTTGCAATTTACTTTCAATATTTTTCAAATGTTTAGTGATAGGATCGAACATTTTTTCCTGCATTATTTCACCATGTTTTAAATAATTTAATTTATTTCGTATATTTTTACGTTTTAGTAAAAGTTTCTGTTTTAAATTTTCATCGTCCATCTTGATGAGAGGTAACGGTGCGTATGATACTCCGAACATTAATAACTATCATATATATGTTCATCAAAGATATATATACTGATCAAATCCTTTTCTGTATCTTCCATCATCGATTCGATTGTCTTTAAAAATGGCTACGAATTCATATCGACCGCTTTTCCAACAGAAAGAACAGATATCTTTAAATTTCTCAAAGTTCATATCCGTTCCCACGTGATTGTTGTAAACGTGTTTCAAGTTTAAATCATCTTGTTTGAAAAGTATGAGAGAATTAGCGTTGTCTCTTATTAAATGTTTAGGTATTTTCGCATACGTTTGAGACAGGTAAAACGAGTCTATGTAATTATGTCTACCCATACTAAAATATTCACGAATTATGTCTTGATTGTTACACGCAACATCATCGAAAATAAAAATAGAATTAGGTTTCGTCTCCGAAGGTGAAAGTATGTTTTCACTGGCACTGTACGCAAAATAACCTATGCCTTTGATGGGTCTCAATAGTTCTTCTAAATATATATACTTCGGTTGATTTAGAGATTTCGAATACACGTAAATGTTTTCAAACGATAAACCATTTTGATGCTCAATCAAATTAATGATAAGATTTGTTTTTCCACAGTTCGAGGGTCCTACAATGATACATCTCAAGGTCGAAGGAAATAATACACCATGTCTTTTAAAACGTTCATCTTCAAAATTATTATTCTCGATGTTAAACGTTGTTTTTTATTTAACTAATTTCATGCTGCTGAAGCGTTACGATTTGAAATGTCGTGAAATAGTCTCAACATGTGAATTTATATTCAGTTAGAGAATTGTCGTTTAATAAATCACATGGTGTTTTTATTAGAATGAAGTGCTATATAGGAGACGGTTTATTAAATACGGCCATCAATAATTTGCCCTTCGAACTACACATACCTACCTACAGATTTTGCGGACCCGGAACCAAACTTCAAAAACGATTGGCACGCGGTGACGTCGGTATAAACGGTTTGGATGAAGCTTGCAGGGAGCACGATATAGCATATTTTCAAGAAAAAGATGTAACACGTAGACATATGGCCGATAATAAATTATATAAGAGTGCAATGGAAAGATTTCGATCCAAAGACGCTTCGTTCGGCGAGAAAGCGGCAGCGTTAGGAATTGCAGGTGCTATGAAAGCAAAAGTAAAATTGGGCATGGGAATCGGAAACATAAATTACAGAAAAATTATTAAAGTGTTTCTAAAAAAATTAGAAAAAACAAAAAAAGTTACGGTATCTTCAGTTGAAAACATCGAACATTGTATAAAAGTTTTGAAGCAAAACAAACCAGTACAAAAGAAGAAGACGACGACAACGCGACAAAAACGTAGTTTAAAGAACAAAAATAAAATTAACATTAAAGAACGAATAGATCGTGAAATGGACACAGACATTGCAGATGATTATCCGATGAAACCGAACAGAGATGAAAAGGTAAAATTAGAAATTTTAAAGCAAAACGAACCAGTACAGAAGAAGGAAAGAAAACTAAAGACGAAGAAACAAAAAAGTGACTCAAAGAACGAAAATAAAATTAACCTTAAAGAACGAATAGATGATAAAATAGACGTAGACATTGCAGATGATTATCCAATGAAACTAAACAGAGCTGAAAAGAGAAAATTAGAAACAGATGATTTCAATTGTAAAAAAGTGAAACTAAACAGAGATGAAAAGAGAAACTTAGAAATAAATGACTTCATTAATCGTAAAAAAATGAAACCTAATAGAGGGGAAAAAAGAAAATTGAAAATAAATGAAAATGCTTCAACAATTGTCAATGATGATGTAGAAAGTTGTGCTAAAAAAAGAAAACGAGAATCGTTTGATGATGATGATATTATGATTTAATAAATTTCTCACGTATAATGATTCAGTATGTAATTGAGATTTGACGAGTAAAGATGTCAAAATTACGTAAATCGAAGACGAATCGAAAGAAAAATACAAAGAAGGTACCTCTTTCGAAAGCAATCAAGCAAATTAAAAAACGCATACTTAAAAAAAAACCTCGCACTCTAAGTACTGCGGTTAAAATAGCTTTAAATTCATCCAAAAAATTTAAAAATAAAATAAAACCCACCGAGCGCATAGTTAAAGTTCCTAAAACAGGTGGAGTATTGCCTTTGATACCAATTTTTGCCGGCTTAAGTGCATTGGGTGCTCTGACCGGAGGTGCTACCAGCATAGCGAAAGCCGTAAACGAAGCGAGAACTGCGAAAGAACAATTGAAGGAATCACAACGTCACAATAAATCGATGGAAGCGATAGCAATGGGCAAAGGATTATACTTGAAACCGTACAAAACTGGACTTGGACTTTTTCTACAAAAAAAAAACTACAAATTTTAAATAATCAACCGATGACTAACATTGATTTAGAAAAATGCACGAAAACTATGAAAGTTCCACATTTCCGAGGTGTCTTTATGAGAAACGAGTTACCTAAAAAAATTAGAAAAACTGAAAGAGGAATAATTAATTTGGACAATGCGAACGGTCCCGGAACTCATTGGACAGCCTATAAGAAAACCGGATCTCAAGTAATTTATTTCGATAGTTTCGGAAATTTGAAACCGGCTCGAGAAATCGTAACGTATTTTAATTCGAAAGAGCCCTGTAAAATTATTTATAATCATCATCCTTATCAAACTTATAACAGTTCCAATTGTGGACAATTATGTTTAGCTTTTCTTTCTAAATAAATTCTAAGTAAATGTTGTTTAGCCTTTCATTCGCTTGATAACCCTCGACCTAGTGAAATGTCGTCATACACGTTCACGTTGTCAGGCAAAGAGTCTGTGCTGAGTGCGCAAATATATCCGCCAATTATACTAGATAATGAGAAGTCATACGTTCTAGGACTGATTGATTTTTATTCGTTCAATGCAATTCCTAACATCGATGAAACGAATAATAAATTTTATATAGACAAGTACACCATAGAAATTCCCTCAGGTGCATATGAAATTAAAGACATTGAAAATTACATAAAATCACAATTGATTGATATTAATTCAGAAAGAAAACGAATTAGTAGTAAGACAATAGTTAGCGCTACATATAATACGACCGGACAAATTTTAACTACTGTAAATAAAAATCTACCGGATGATGATGATGATGAAATAGTATTAAAAGCAATCACCAATCATAATACGTTAAAATATGAGATAAAGAGCAACAAAATTATACATTTTGAAAAACCGATTTCGATTGCACCGCTATTAGGATTCGATAGAAAAAAACTAAAAGCAAATAGAATATACAAATCTGATTTTGCTATTAATATTTCTAAAGTAAATGCCATTTGCTTTGAATGTAATTTAGTTACTAATTCCTATAGTAACAACAATCAAGATCACGTGTTACACATATTTTTCCTCAAGTGCCCCTGGTTTTCGAATAGTGGAAAAAGTAAACAACGTCATTTACCTGCCAATAAATACGAAATACATCGATGAAATCGTCATTAAAATACTAGATCAAGACAGGAATCTAGTCAATTTCCAAAACGAGATCAGAACGATAAGACTTCATTTAAAACAGTTAAAATAATGGTGTTTCGATATAATACTCTTCCCTATAAAGGTATAAAAAGAAAATTAGGACAACAAGGATTCAGTTTAAAGAAGCAATCGAAGGAGTTAACACCTGAAAATAAACAATTTTTATTATCATTAGGATTCCAATTATTGTAGGAAAAAAATAAGAAAAATGAGTTTCGGTGTGTTGAACATTGGTGAACACGTTTTAATAGATTCTATTATAAATTGTGAAATACATAGTCATCCACCATACGCAAATACCACGTTGAATAAATCTGACGAAATACGATTACCGATTCAAACGCAGGACATCTATACATTACCAGCTCAAAGTTACCTGTACAACGAAGGTAAAATACTCGATCACGATGGTAAAGTGAGCAATACGTTGAATTTTGTTAACGGCATCGCCTTCCTGTTCGATGAAATCCGATACGAAGTAGGAGGATCGGTCATAGATCGCGCTCGAAATCCTGGCATCACATCGGTCTTGAAGGGGTACGCCTCTTTCACGAACAACGATTGCACAAGATACAACAACGCATGTTGGAATCACCTTGAAAATCCCGTAATTACCGATTCGCAGGGAAATTTTAGCGTTTGCATTCCATTAAAAATTCTGCTCGGTTTCTGTGAAGACTATAAAAAAATTTTGATAAACGTGCGACAGGAATTAGTACTCATTAGAAGTTCTTCGGATCTCAACGCCGCCATAACCACGAAGAACGGGGAAAAACCTCAAATCGAACTTTTAAAAATACTATGGAAAATTCCTCACGTTCAAGTTTCCGACACCGAAAAATTACAATTACTTAGGTACATCGATGAAGGAAGAGATCTCGAGCTCGCGTTCAGAAACTGGGAACTCCACGAACTACCTCTCTTACAACAGACGACGAGGCATACCTGGAACGTTAAAGCGAGCAGTCATTAGAGAAGCCACGTTTCGTTATCGTAGGTTTTCAAACTAGTAGAAAAAATGACACCCTAAAAAATATCAGTCAATTTGATCATTGTAACTTAACAAACATAAAATTGTATTTAAATTCAGACGTCTATCCTTATGACATCTAAACTTAAATTTTGAAAAACACCAATTCGCAATTTTATATGAAATGTACGCTCAATTTCAACAATCCTACTATTATAAAACTGCAGGCGAACCGTGTCTTAATTTTTCGAAATTTAAAGATTTAGCACCATTGGTGGTGATCGATTGCAGTCGACAAAACGAAACGCTCAAGTCGGGAACCGTCGACATCAGATTAGAATTTGAAACCAGTAAAAACGTGCCCGCAAATACCTGCGCCTATTGTTTAATATTACACGACAGACTAGTTAAGTACAACCCGCTCACGAATGTAGTAAAATTGTTCTAAAAATGCCCATTCCAACAAAATATGTTTGCCCTAAATGTAAAGGGGAGACTGACATACCGGGATGTAAATGTGTACCATGTCTTACAGATCAATTGTTAAAAGATCTTCATGGAAAAAAACATTGGTAAATTAATGCCTTATTAAATTTACAAGTAATATTTTTTGAAAATATCTGTATATCTTCATTAGTATGTTTATTGTTTAATTAGTAATGTTAATGAAATTGAACCTGTAACAAGTGCTTCATCATGTAACATGTGAATATCATCTTTTTTAAATTTCTTATTTGTAAAAATTGTAACATTTGTTATATTTATATTAGAATAAGCGTGAAATAAAATATTACATTCTAACGAAGCGTCTTATCAGTTTCCTGATCCCTCGTCTGACCTAGCGTCTCTTATCGTTTTACGTGACCTCTCGTCTGACCCCTCGTCTGACGTTCGAACATAGATTCCTAAAAATCTACATTTTTGCTTTTTTTTAATCAGTAAGCAATTTAAAAAAAAACAGACACGAACAGGTGTCACCTGCAACAGGTATCGCAAAAATTTTGTTAAAAACTGCGAAACGTGACGCGCTTAAGAAATACCGCTCGTACTAGGAGAGTACAACGGTCAGCACGCCGCACGCTAGGCGACCTTTACGTCAACGCAAGAACTACCGTTAGGAGAAAAAAATCTCTTGCGACCTCCTCTGGTCATTGACGACCGGTCTCTTTGAGAACAAACAAAAAAAATTCTTCAGCGACCACCTCTGGTCATTGTCAACGGTCTCTCTTTCGCCTCTTCACAAGAACCACCAAAAAAATCCTCAGCGACCTCCTCTGGTAAAATTACGTCATTGAAGACAAGTCTTCAGCTACAAGAACCAAAGGGGTTACTTTATCTGCATGAAAAACCACCCCTCAATTACTTCTTCAGCACTAAAGACAACCCCTAAACATGGGGATGACCTTCAACGGTGGTCACTTCGGATGGACATGCCATCGAAGTGTCCCAGGATCCCTCTAGTATTACTACTGCCTTGCTTTCTGCATTGTATTTCAACGCCTCCCTAATTGTTCAAAAATTTATTGTTCGTATCATGATGTAAATCTATCTAGTCAAATACAAATTTTTGTAAAAAACATTTGCTTTAGTGAAGAGTGAACTAAATTACTGTTATTTCCAACGCATAGCGAGATGTTTCAAGATCTAGAACCAAAATCGTAATGTAGACCAAAGTGTTAATTTTTCAGTTTAATTAATTTTTTTCTAAAAGATGAATACATTGGTGTATTCTTTGAAGGATAAGCTTTCATTTGAGGTACCACACGATGGGTCATTCCATTAAAAATTTTTGTGGGGGTGTTCGTGGGGGCAAGGGAGTAAACGTCAAATGTGTGATTTATAGCTCAAAACATGTCCCCCTTGAAGTAAAAGCAGACGTGTTTTTGGAAAATTTTATTATCCTTTTCATTTTTGAAATATTTCATGTGGATCGTTTTCAAAAAATCACCCTGTATATAAAAACGAGTGGTAATTATCCGCTCGTAGAAAAAACATATATATTTTGGAAATTCGAACGGTCAAGAATACGCGCGGTCGCATTTTTAACGAATGCGTATGCGCATTCAAAAACGCGCCTGTCAAGAATAGGTCCCCTGATAATATAACATAGTGTACATTATTGGATTTGTATTGAACTTTCAAACTTATACTTACGTTGTGCATACAAACTCAGTGAGATCGTAGTATATTACATTTTGATCGGACATTGACAAATAAAATATGGCACACGCAAATTCAGTTTGAATCGAAACCCTGTCAAAACAAAATTATGAAACTTGGAAAATTCAAATTGTAGTAAAATTATATCAACCGTTGTTATGGATATGTATTATAATTAGATAATTAGAGCTTTTGAAAAATAAAGTGCTTCTTCAAGTTACAACACAAATCGAAGCTGTATTAGTGAAAAACGAAACGTGGGCTTACGTTAGCGGCGTACGACCCAAACCTGAAATAGGTGGAGACGGATCATCGTTTGCAGCGTCGCAGGAGGCCTACAATGCTTGGCTGAAGGAAGACCGAAAAGTCGGACTTGATTTTAGCCATCAGCCCATCAGAGCTTAGCCAGATACGTGGATGCGTGACACGGTCCGTAAACTATAACGGTTACCTCATCCCGGCAGTGTTGGACGAGGGACGGGTGGAATGCGGGGTAGCGTTTGTGACATCAGCGGTAGACCGTCAAAATCTGCTTGTTGAAGTTAATGTAGTTTTGATCAGTTGTCAAAATTTGGAAAAGAAAATGACACTAAAATAATACCGGTTGAAGCACTTGATATGCAGATTAATCGCTAGTTGTACCAAACTCTTAAGTTGAACATAAATTTAAGCGGTGTTAATAATGTGACATTTCAGATACCCAACATTGTGTAAGTTATGCTTTGTTCCTACACAGTTCCGGACTAGTTCGAAACTGTCAAATATATTCGCCCGTCGAATTAATTATCGCTTTCAAGAGCTTCGTTAAATGTGAAACTTTGATCGGCGCATGCTTTTGACAGTTTCGGACTAGTTAGATGCTGGCCTAGTATTGTGACGCTTAAAGTTAGGTTGAACTTAAATGAGGAGCTCGGGAAAAAAACATGTTAACTGCATATAAATAATATTTATTACTTCAGGAATCTTTTCATGAAAATATTGTCACGGTTTTGTCAATAGATGACATCAAATCAAATGATGTAAAATGTGTTACAATACGTAAAGTATATATTTAGCATTTCTAAAAAACCGTGCTTGCAACATTTCACTTGATGTTTTCTTATTATTCTCATGTTTTCACTAGCAGTAGAACTTGGTGCACTGTGTACTGCATTTATCGTTGATGGCAAATTTTTCTCCAGTTCAATTTCACTTTCAAAGAGATTATCAGACTCTAGTTCTTCATCAGTTTCCCTCTGTTTCCTGTGTTGAAGGACACACTCGTTTGGTTATTGTTTGAGCAACAAAAAAAGTCATTTTAATGATTAATACAATCAATGCAGTCAATGTATTTGCTAAATCAACAAACTTACTTTCTTTTTCTTATGTATGGAGCTAACCACAACATTCCGGCAAAATGTGGAAAATTAATCTGCTTTTGTGCCTCGTCTGCTCCAGCTCCAGAAGGTGCTTTGGTTGTATAAATACGATAAGCACGGACAAATCGATCTCTTAAATTGTCCTACCTTTTTCGCACAGTTTTAGCTACATTGCAAGTTTCAAGGTTACATAATAATACATCACAAATGGTATAAACTTACGGTCATAATTTACACACTCTGCAATGTACTTCCAGGTGTTTTGCTTTTTGCCTTCGTCTTTGTATGATTTAGAAGATTTATCATATATATGAGAATTGTATTCCACATAATTTATTATGCGTTCATCAAATTCAATTTCCATGTTACCTAGACAATAAAGAATTTGCAATTAATATAATCTACATGAGTTCTCAAGTGAATTGCAGTATCACGAGTGTCGTTGCAATTCACGTGTGGACAAGTCAAAACGAGTGTCGAAAAAAGGTCTAGCATGTTTCAAATCTTTCGGTAATTTTTAATCAGTGTCGCAAAGATGTCGAAGTTCGAGTGGACCAAGGAAAAAGCAAAAAAATTGATATCCCTTTTGGAAGGGCTCCCGGTCAAACCGGACAGCTTCAGTAAATTGAAGAAACTGCCTCAATAATTTAATGCAATTTTAGGAGAAATATTTTTAAATATCTGGGGTCTTAAAATGCAGACTAATAATATCAGTATTGAATAAAACGTTTGATGATTGGATTAAGGACGAAGTAAAAAAAAAACTATTTGTTCATTCAACTGACAGTTTCGGTTTACAAACCGAAACTGTCAGCTATAGTTTTTTACTTCGTCCTTAATCCAATCAAACGTTTTATTCAAAACTAATATTATTAGCTTGCATTTCATTAAGAAATAGGCCCCTGGCCTGCTGCCAGAAATTTTAGTGATAGTGCTAGTCTGATGATATGCTGTGTCTTTTTTCTGTATTTTTGATGTAATTTCTCCCAACAAGTAGTCAAAATCTGTATAATTTTTCGTCACGAGGGTCTTAATTCGCGAATAACGTGTTATAGCAACCGAAAATTTATTTATTTTTCACCCTCTCCTTTTTCCACAACTTCCTTTCTCGTCTTCTACGATTTTTTATTTTTATTGCGATACAATGTACGGTTGCGGAATTAAAAAAAGCAAAATGTCTCGCTGTGAACTTAGCTTTGTTTGAAATATTTTCGACTTTTAAGTCAAATAATTGTCAAGGTGACATACAGACAGTAACATGCTGCATTTAACTGTTGCCCAAAAACCGCAAATAATTACACTAATTAGAGAAGGGTGGTCAGTAAGAAGATACATCTGGAGTTGTGAAAAGCTAACGTTGTGCGTTTGTCATGTCCTTCCAGAAGCCCAGATATCAACCCCATTGAACATGTGTGGGGTTATATCGTGAAGGAAATGTACGCCATTCATTTCAGATCTGTAAATGCACACGAATTATTAGATAAGATTGAAGAAATTGAGAATGAACTTTCCCCTGACTATCCGTTCTTGTATTTATTCAATGCCTGAGCGTTTGCAAAGTGTTGTGAAAAATAATGGAGCTGCTGTGAAGCATTAGACATTAATTTGTTAAATATATTTATATATGTATGTTATTTTATCGTAAATGAATTCTCAGTTTAGTTTACTATTGCCACAATCTATTGCTTTCTTGTTGACTCCTAAAAGTGAAAGTTGAATTATGCATTGTGTTATTTTACATGACTTAATTGTCAGCGTTTATGTCAATCTGACAGAGATCGATTTACACTACTCTAATATTGCAAAATATAGCCTAAACGCCTAAAGACTTGTATGCTTTTTTTGATTCCGCAACTGTACCTACCACAGCAGCAAATGTCTGTTAATCTATTATTTGATTCAGGAAAGTTGCACAATAAAATACTACCCGCGAAATTCCTAATTTAACGAAATCGTAGAGAGATGTAGACAAACGTGACACTTTTTGCCGATACTTGAATCCGAAACTAATGTCCTACTCTATGTCAAAAAATTGCAGTAAGTGTGGACAGTAAAGACACTGCTCTAGATACAAGTGTCCGTTCTGGGTATCGCCGTGTGTACACAGATTAAAAGTTGTCAAATGTAGTTTTCAGTCAAATTCGTTTTTCTCGTGCCGAAAAAACTTTGACTGAAAACTTCATTTCACAGCTTTTAGAGTAACTCGGAGCAATACAAGCGAACAGACTTTCTAAGTGACCCTTAAAGTTAAGTTGAGCTTAAATGCTTGGTACAAATGGCCATAGGATGTACTTTATATGTAAGTATTTGATAATTGCTTAACACATTAGGGCCCAGTTTCACAAAACGTAGTTAACCACTCGATCAATGAATTAATCACAATGGATTAAGCGTGGAGGAAATTTAAACTTTCCTCCAATGATATTGCTTAATCACACGATAAACTTGATCGAGTGGTTAACTACGTTTTATGAAACTGGGCCTTAGTGCTTTTGTTTATACCCGTGATTACTAATCATGTAATCGTGATCACAATCCTGCGTGTTCGTTCTATGTGATTACTTTCTCCCCCACCTCCGATTAAGCGATCATGATTACAATTTAGATAAACACAAGTTATGTGTGATCTTTTATGATTTGATCACAAAAACGTAACCTAGAAACATTACCGGTTTGATGTCTTTTGGTCAGTGTAGAGTGTATTCTTTCGAACTGTTCTAAGTGAATGAATTGAATGCAATAAACCTTATTTGTTCTGTGTACCCTCAACTCAAAAAATAATGACATAGGAAAATAAGCCATAAGGAAAGATACATCTCCTTTAAAATGTATGTGCCTGCGACGACGCACGGGGCGCAATAAAATTTTTTGTACTTCGGTAAATAATGGTCCAATGCAATTACTGTTACGGTAAACACTTAATACTACGGTGTGTTATTGTTATGATTATTTGAAGAAATAATTTTTTGAAGCTGTTACTTCCATTACAAAAAAATCTTTTAAGGTTTACTCTTTAAGAATTTCTTGAAACGGATGTACAAAATATATCAGCCTATATTTAAAAAAGTCTAGAAAATAAGGAAAAATTCCATACACATTCGAAAAAATTCTTACCCTTATTTAAAAACTTTTTGTTTCTTTTACTTTTTATGACGGCACAAATCGAATTACATATTTTATAATTTATTCGTGAAACATGGGCTACATATTTTTAATTTAGCTGTTTTGATTTTAAAATTTTAAGAATTAAGTTTTTTCAAGAGTATGTAATTCTAAAAAAAAATTATATTATTCAATGATTAATAAAAAAAACTATTATACATGAATCGCTTTTTTTAACTATTATTATAAAAAATAATAAAATTAAATTTAAATTAAATTATAATTACAAGTAGATCGCTCGTTTCGCAATATGCTCACTTTATCGTAAATAACTATTATAAATGAGTAAACTGTGATTGATGTTTGTAAGCTAAAAAAGAAATGTAAGGATTGTGGACATGTATTTATTGATGCGACAATAAGTTGTAAACACACTAATAAAAACTGTACTAAAAAGCCAATGAAATTATAACTGCCTACAAAAAATTAATCATTGTTTCTAACAGGTGATCAATATCTTTTCTAATCAAGTGACCTATGGAAATAAAATTATGTGTCTTTTATTAGTTCATTATTTCAAATGCCACTTGAATTACATATTTATATTGCATTCCTATACAAAACGATAGGAATGCAATAAAAATAATTCAAATGGCATTTGAAATAATGAACCAAACAAAGACATAATTTTTTTCCATAGGTCACTTGATTAGAAAAGTGTTATAACATTTTTTCAGAAAATTCTTTTGAAAAACGTTTTTGTTATTTTGTTATTGATATTGATTGATTGATTGTTATAATATAACAAAACATATAATATAATAAAGTACAGTGTTGGACCCCAGAAAATATGTATAAAACTCTGACAAATTTACATTACATGGGACATTTATCGGGCCACAGGCTGCAGGGGCCCGCAGCAAAGACCATTCAACATTAAAAAAGATCCACGCGCTTGAAAAAACAGTCAATTCCCAGTTTTAATAAATTTATGAATTTGTTTCTATCACTTTCTTCTTAATATGTGAAAACGAAAATTACCAAAGATTAAGAATAAAGAGATAAAGAAAAACTGTACGGAAAACGAAGTCAATTATACAGGGTTCCGTAAAAATGGCGAAACAACGCCATTCTGTACTATTCACCCTCTGAGCATGGGAAAAATGTTAAAAAAATTGTACATTATATTTATGTTTCTGTCAACTGATATTAAATAATACAAATTCAGTTAACGTAAATTCATAGATAACTAAATGCAATTACTTAATAATTAATAGCTTGGTTGCCAGATCATTTTTATGATAATTTTTGTGTAAAATATGTACTATTTATTGATTTTAAATAAAAATTATTGTTGAACATCATTTTAAATATTCTTTCACTATAAAAATTATTGAAATATTCAGAATTGGTAAATAATAAAAATTTCAAATTTCAATCTTATAACCTTCCTATCTTTAAGGAATCACAAGATTCTTTTTACATTTTTCCCATACTTAGAGAGGGTCCGTGAATATTGCAGAATGGCGTTGTTTCGCCATTTTTACAGCACCCAGTATGGACACTGATAAAGAATGACGTGACAATCTTTTTAAATAATAATAATATTTTTATTGTGGAGCCACCTTGGTAATACACTTTGTCATGTTTCATTTAGAAAACACATTAAAACTTACATTAAAATGTATACGCTAATTGACGAGCTTCTTGGAAAAATCTCACATGTCCATTTTTGCCGAAATCGTCATTTCACTGCCATCTTCGCTTATAACTATAGAGCTATCAATTCCTATACTGAGATTGTGTAAACATCCCATAGGAGCCGGAATATAACTTAGCAAAATCTGTGGGTTTCTATAAAAATCTCACATGTCCTGGACATATGATGTTTTTGCTAGAATTCGAGCGGACATGTGAGGTTTTTACAGACACCTACAGATTTTGCTAAGTTATATTCCGGCTGCTATGAGATGTTTACAGAATCTCAGTATAGGAATTGATAGCTCTACAGTTATAAGCGAAGATGACAGTGAAATGGTGATTTCGGCAAAAATGGACATGTGAGGTTTTTCCAAGAAGCTCGTCAATTATAAACCACCATTACAAAAAACTGAAAATTGATGAACTGAAAATCTTCAGTTATATGCATATTTTTATTTAAAATAATAAGTGACCGCGATGCCATTATAAAAAGCAGCGTCACTTTAAATTTTTTAATAGCCGAAAATCTCAGTAACTAGATATTCAATTTTTACTTTAACATCAAATATTTAATTTAACTGATTTGTAAAACTTTAGTTAAAAAGTTAATTTTGGGAAAGAAAATAAGTGTATTAACTCATTTGCCCGTAACTTTTTGTATTTCTTTTATTAAAAAAAAATAATATCTTGAATACTGAAGCAATTTATATCGTAACTATTTTGCGTTTCATTCAAATTCAATATCTAAACTTGTGTAAATTCATTGTCAGGTAAAATCCGCCTTTGGGAACTACACTTGCGCCTGTTTGGACCTCAGTAATCCGCTTAAAATTTATTACACATCTGGGTTGTTTATTTCTTTAAAGGAGATGTATTAGAATATTCGTTTTACTTGCCTATGTCATTATTTTTTGAGTGGATAGTACAAGGTTCGTTACATTCAATTGATTCACTTAGATCAGCTCGAAAGAATACAGCTACTATGATTCTGTTCACCTAATCATTTAATCATTGATTCTAGAATGAAAGCAGCTATTGTTTAAAACATGATGGAAGATATTTGGAACAATTATTATAGTTTTTCTTAAAAAAATAAATCTTAAAATTACTTTATTGAAGCTCGTTTTGTTTCATTATAGACAGTTGGTACATCTTGCAAGGCATTGATTCGTTCTTTCTAAAATTGAATATAGAAATATTTACATTGTATGTTCAAAGTAAAAGAATCATGGTGTATACATGTATTTATATAGTTTAATAAAAGTCATTTCTTTAATTTTAGAAAGCGAAAGAGATTTTAAAGCTCTACCAGAGCATTGGGCAATGATTGTAGATTATTTAGAGGAGCATCCCCAAATGCTGCATAATAAATTTAGTAATTTTGATGGGTTCAATAATAAATTAAAAGAGAATTGGCAAGACGTTACCAATAAATTGAATGCATTAGGCTATGGTAAAAAATGGGACTAAGTGGCAAATAGTAAGTGCACAGTTTACAAATATAAACAAAATTGTTCCTTTATATTTCAGGTTTCTGTTAATAGCATAGTTATTATAGGCTACTGGTCGTTGGAAGTCGAAAATTAAGGCAAAAGCTTCGACTCTACGAATCCAAAGATCAGCTACCGGAGGTAGAAAGGCCAAAGTTCCTCCATTAACCCCCATTGAAGAAAGAATGATGGGATTAATGGGATGGAAAAATATTACTGATCATGGTAATAAGGAAATTGATATGGTACGTTTAGATAAAATGTTGCGAGATAGATATTTGGTACAGCAGATTTTTTCTATTTACATATTTTGTAACAATAATAATAATAATAATAATAATAATACTAATGTTTATTACTCAACAGCAGACAGGCCATTTACAGAGTAATATCAAACTACAATCATAAAACTAAATTATAGTAAACACTAAGAACTAGAAACTAAAAGTTTGAACTGGCTTCCGGTTGGAACTGTGTCACGTTGACTACTTCTACCGCGTCAACGTGACGCGGTTCCAACCGGAAGTCAATTCAAACATGGACGACGGCCGCGAAAGCCTTCAAGTTAAATTAGAAACTAAAAGTTTAAGTTGATCGAAAACGTTATTAATTTGACATTCGATCATTTCAATTTGCTAAAAAAAATTAAATTTGGCCTACATTATAATGCAACCGTACCAATTATTTATCTCAAAATGGTACATTTCGTCTGTTCAATTGAATTTTTCAAATTTACTTTAAATGCTTTTAAGGGCCAGTTGTATAAAACGAGTTAACCACTCGCTCAAGTTAATTGTGTGGTTAAGCGATATCATTGGAGGAAAGTTTGGATTTCCACCAATGATATCGCTGAAACACTCAATTAACTTGATCGAGTGGTTAACCCGTTTTATACAACTGGCCCTTAGTTACATTTGTTTATCTCTGCAGTTTTTTAGCGCGAGATAAACTAATGTGATTAAAACTCCGAGCAACACAAACAAATAAATCTATAGCATGAAACTAATATTTTTGATTTATATTTATAGCTTGAAAAATCAAGTTCGCTTGATTACAGCAGGATAATACAAGTAAGTTTTGTCACAGTTTTTACTTTGATGAGCTAATTTTGCAATTTTTTTAAGTAAAAATAGACTAGGAATGAACCACTCATAGTAGAGGCACTTCTACCGATTCCAATATTGATATGCCACCATTAGAATTTTTCCATAAAATAACAAACATAGAGACTTTGGAGCAACCCAAGAAAAAAATTAAGGTATCCACTTCTCCAAAAAAAAAGAAAAGTCAAAACTTCAAATGATAAGTCTCAAAGATTTGTGTCACTGTACAAAATGCATTGCGAGAATAAAGAAATATTAGAAAAAATTAATACAAATTTAGAAAATTTGGCAAATGTAATGTCAGGTATAGGAACCGACATTTATAGTTATGTGAACAAACATATGGATTAATTGTATCTATACCTATATAGTGTACAGCATTATTTAATAAATTATTTTTGTAAAGATTATGTTTTATTAAATAACATGTATGTAACATGTAACATATATGTATAGATTCCTTTATTTTTGTTCAAAAGTAGATAAATGTCTAATTATTAACTTGTGATAAACACTATAAAACTATATTTAAGGTCTTTCTATCTTTTACGTTATAGAAGCTGTTATTATAATAAACAGTATTGAAAAACAATTACGTTTGACAATTTTAAGTTGTACTAGATTTAAGGCGGCCATACATTACATGGCAAACTAGCTAAACGTTTGTGATGTGTGAAGGTTCGCCGAATAGTGTGTATGGTAGAGCATTTGTCAAACTCCTTCCAACGTTTGCATTCGTATACGTTCCGACAGAAGTCGGTAAATGAGACACTTAAATGCGATTCAGCAACACCGTACACATTATTTGACAAACGTTTGGAAAACTGTACACATCACCAACGTTCGACATTCGCCTAGTTTGCCATGTAATGTGTGGCCGCCTTTATATGAGTGTAATTGTACGTAAAAGTATGTAAATATGCTTACAATCTAAAGTACTTCAATAATTACATAACAAAAAATTAAGTAAAATATAAATTTATAATATTTTGTCGTTGTCTTCGGCCTTCATGCAGGATATTTTCATTAAACAGGTAATTTAAATTATTTGGATTTGGAACATCTATATCATTCAATTCAAGATCATCCACTGGCAAATTGCCATGCAAGCACATATTGTTACGATTCAATTTTCTCGCCAAGAAAATGCGGACTCCAGACGTTATCTGACCCGCCTTCGACACAGTTGGCAAGCCTGTGTCCCTCCTCTGCTTTCTCGAAGTTTATTGGTGGTGATACACCACGTGACAGTCTTCGGATCCGTATCTTAGCAACCACCACCATCTACAATTTCGCCTCGATCGGGCTCTCTTGCTCGAAGCGTGGTGCATTCCTGACGTGTTTTACGTGCATTGTAAGTTATCGGAATTCTTGCTCTTTGGGAGAAGTAATTCATCAGCGGCTGTGCCGGAACGTTTAGTAACACCATCGAACACACTTGGGGATAATTTTAACCCCAATTCCAAGCCTGGGAACTCATTAGCTCTCCCGCAAGCTTTCACGCGAGGTTTTCCGTTTGATTTAAATTGGGTTTTGGTGCCACATCGAACTCCCTCTGTTCTGTTCGACCCTGTTCTACGAGTAGCGTGAGTCAGCCATCTTGCAACCGGGGCCCGTCCGGTTTAAACTAGTTGTCGGCTTGGCCAGCACCACCAGATGGCGTGATGACCGCCAACTTCACAGCGTAGGTGACACAGTGACATGACAGCTGGGTCGTAAGTTTATTATTTAAACTTATCAAATTATTTATCGCTATCCGATTTGCGCATGCATTTCTAAGAGCGGAATACGGCCCTTTCTTTGTTTTGCGTGTTGTAATAAAGAACCAACTGCCCTATTATTAAATAAGTTCATGTAACGTAAGGTATTGTATTGGCTTTGTGAAACCTTTCAGTACTTTGATCGTTGTACGAACTGTTTAATTGTGTTAATTAAATTTAAGTAAACCTTCGCTGTTGTGTTTATGTTTACCACCTTGACGTACAAGTGAGTGTAAAACCTCTGTTTACATTTGATTTTTCTGCCAATTGTGTCTATTCGGGGACGTCGACAAGATTGTTATTGCTCAGTTGATTTTTCAAGTCCGAACTGGCGCCCTTTAGTTATTTTAACATCTAAGTTACTCACTCCCTCACATTACAGCTAGCCGAGGGGATCAGCTGGTGAAAGAGACAGCGGAAAACTTGTCATCTGTCAGGGTAAGTGAGAGGCAAGTCAGTTTAAATTATAAATTTGGTGACAATGTTATGTAAAACACAATATGCGTTAATAATTGTACCAGCTCTATGTTGATTATATCTTAAAATTCCTTCTCTCAACAAACATCTGAAGCGAGTTTTTAGTTAACCTTCAAAAAAATGAGATACATTTCAGCGTAGTATATATATATTATAGAAATCACAAGAGAAGAACCCTGCGTCATCAATTACCGGTTATAGCTAGACAACGGAATATATGTAAAATGTTAATTTTTAATTTTAATTTTTTGCCAAAATCAATATACCGTTTTATTGAACCTTGTAATTGTAAAAACAAAAATATTTCCAAAAAGTGCCCACCTCCTGAAAATTTAATTATTGTTAATTAAGTTAGTAATTACTGAAATCAATGAAGTAGCATATAGATTTCACGAAAAAATTCGTATTGAAGATTAACATTTTGCATATATTTCGTTGTCTAGTTATAACAACCGACAAATATTACAGTATTATTTCCTTGTCAAAGGTGAATAAGAAGAAAGGATGGAGTTATGCTTTTTATGTCTGATGATTCGACGCCAGACGCGTATAAATAATTTATGATGCAGGGCTCTTCTTTTGTGGTTTCCATATTACTTTTAATGCCCGGTTGCACCAACTTTTTAAGCAGAGCTTAAATTTAAGTTGTGTTTAGACTCAGGGCTGTCCATCCAACATGAGGCCCGCGGGCCGCATGCGGCTCGCGACCTCACTTTTTGCGGCCCGCGGAGCGGGCCTCTAAATGTGTAAATTACCCTCAAATACGAAATATGCACAATTCTTACATTAACGATAAAATACAAATAAAATATAATTTGAAACGACATTACACTACGAGAAAACGTTTCAGCAATATACAGGGGAGTCAAGAAAGGCTATCATTACGGATTAAAAAAAAAACTAAAACAACATTTTTTAAAACACCTGACAGTGATAACAAGTGCAGTATTGCCGCTTCTTACGAAGTAGCGCTGGAAATTGTTAAAGCGAAGAATCCTTTTAGTGATGGAGTACTTATTAAAAATTGTGCAATCAAAATGGCAAAACAATTCAATGAAACAAAAATTGCCGAAAAATTCGAAACAGTCTCTGTGTCGCATCTAACAATTGCAAGACGGGTGGACCATATTAATCAATATGTATCCAGGAAGCTGCATGACACGGTTGAAAAATGTAAATATTTTTCGCTATGCCTGGATGAAAGCACTGATCTGTCCGACATTAGCCAGCTTATAATTTTTATCCGAACTATTCAAAACGACTTCAGTGTAGCAGAGGAGATGCTTGATCTTATTCCTCTTCATGGTACAACCAAGGGTACGGATATTTTTGAAGCTGTAAATAAGGTGGTGTCAGACTACGGGGGATTCGATAAATGTTTTGTATTGTCACTGATGGAGCCAGAGCTATGATAGGAACTGAAATTGGATTTGCAGGACTCTTGAAACAAAACCACGTCAACTGTCCTGTGATACACTGTAGGTATTGTTCACCAAGAGGCCCTATGTGGAAAATCCTTACGTCAAATGAATGTCATGAAAGTGGTTGTTAAAATAACTAATATTATTAGAGGGGGCAATCGTGCTTTGACTCACAGAAAGTTTCGTGATTTTTTTAGCCGAAGTAGATGCTACATATGGGGACTTGTTACTTCACACCGATATTCCTTGGTTAAGCGCCGGAAAGTGTTTGCAACGATTCTTCGCTCTACGCAAGGAGATTCCTATTTTCCTTAAAAATGAAGTCCAACACTACGGAACTGGAAAATCAAATGGTAGATGCACAATTTTTAGCAGACCTTGCATTTTTAACAGACCTGACATCTCACCTTAACGAACTGAATTTGAAGCTACAAGGAAAACAGCAGAATATTGTCAACTTATTTGGACACATAAATGGATTTAAGAATAAAATTAAGCTCTTCAAGTTTTCATTAGAAAAAAATGATTTTTCATTTTTTCCAAGTTGTAAAGAGCATTTTGAAGAAATGAAGGATTTTGAGGAAGTTTCAAATTTACCTTACATAAAATACATTGACACAATTGCAGAAGAATTCGAAAATCGATTTAGCGACTTAAAAAAAATCGAAAGAGAGATTTCAGTTTTTACTTAGCCCCTTACAATTTCAGTTGAGAATGTAAGCAGAGCAGACCTTCAACTGGAATTGTGTGATTTGCAATCAAATCCTTTTTACCAAGGAAGAACTGAAACTGGATTGGACTTTTTCAAGTTGCTGCCAGAAGAACGATCCCCTAACTTGCGAAACTTAGGGCTTACACTGGGCTCAATGCTGGGAAGCACGTATCTTTGCGAAAGCAGCTTTTCCAACATGAAATTTATAGTCAAAATATAGATGATCCCTCTCTGATAAGTCACTTACTCAGTTGCTTCGTTTATCAACAACAAATATTAAAGTTAATATTGATGCATTAATTAGTGAAAACCAACACCCTCAAATTTCCCACTAATTTTTTTGTAATTTGATATTTTTTGAATAAATTAAAATAATAATACAAACGCGTTTTTTCTTTGTATACCATACCTATTAAAACTCACTGATAAAGTTGCATACGAAGTATTTTATAATGCGGCCCTCCAAACCGTATTTTATTTTAAAGCGACCCTTGGGGCACTTGCAATTGGACAGCCCTGGTTTAGACTATGACATTATTTATAGATTTAAAAATATTAGTCACATTCTAATTGATACTTAAGTTGTCAACCAAAATGTATTTGACATTATACTGACCATACGTACATGTCACATTCTAAACATAATTTAATTTTACGCTCTGTTTAAAAAGTTGGTGCAACCGGGCATTAATTACCGATGCATCTTTCTACACACTTTCTAGTTGTTTTCAGAGCATCGTCAAATCTTATTTCTGGAGTACCATCAACAGTATTTGTTATAGGTGTAATTAACCAGGGTTGCAGAAGATACCTGTATCCCCAATTAACCACTATCTTGGCTGATTCCTCCTATAGTTTTTCTCTAAGTGATTTTGTACTTGCGAATGCCGCCAGATAAAGGCGTCATGCGCGAAACCTGAAAAATTGGCGTTAACATTTAATATTTTTAAATTTGAGTCACAAATTATTTGTATATTTTTAGAATGAAATTCTTTTCGATTGAAATAAATATGTATGTTCATCTTCTACCGGTTTTACGATGCCAACTGGGTACAATCTATGACCCCGATCACACCGGAAAAATGGAATTTTTCCATAAATTCTTCCTGAACTTGTTTTTGATCTTTATCTAGAGGGAACCTAATCCACCTAAGTGAAATTTCTTCTAATGCATTTGCAACTTCATTTATAAAACCGTGATTTTATTTTAATACGAAACATTGCTGTTCATATTACTATGGAAACTAATACCAATTTTTAAAAATGTCGTTGCATGATCGTCGTTGTTAGGGTTACTCATGTCATATCAAATTTGTCCATTTTAATTTGGAACATCTGTCAGGTCAGGTGAAGAAAGTTAGTGAAAATGTATCAGGAAGAATTACCCCTTGACAAGTAACTAATATCTGTGGTGGTCGCCCAACGGGATCCAAAGTCATAGACTTGTCAGGACCTCAGGAGCGGGAGTGTATTTGAGTGTGTGTAAAGGGTTCCATGGCTTTGTTACTTCCAAACCTCCTCGCCATTTAAGGGGAAGCAGTGTCGAATTTTATCCTCAACACTGAAGGGTTTAACAACTTTTATAATCGTTTAGGAAATTGCATGGAGGTAAATGAAGAAATTTTTGAAAATTTCTTGTGGTGTTTGTTTTGAATTAAAGGATTTCTGTTTTCCTTATGTTTTAAGTTTACTTACTTTAAACAAGAATAAACTTATCTAATGTACTTGAAAGAGTCGCTATTATTTTGTAGTACAAGTAACCTGTGAGCAACTAAAAATCAGATTAGGGCAGGCGGTGCAAAGAAAATGTATGTCTGTGATTAAATGAAAAGTCAATAAATTTGACAGTCCATGAATGTATTACATTAATTAATTCAGTTAATCACAGACATACATTTTCTTTGCACCGCTTACTCTAATCTGATTTTTATTTGCTCACTTTTTATATCAAAATTACTAATAACAGAACAGATTCATGACAGCTGTCATCGCATGTTCTATTTTAAAAAGGACAGTTTAATTTACAAATTGTACATGGTATTCCGTGTAAAACTGTATCAGACAATAATCCATATAACAGTTACAAGTATAAGCAATTTTGTGAGAAATACAACATTCAGTATGTATTTTCAAGCCCAAGATATCCAAAAAGTAATGGATTGGCTGAAAAAGCAGTTCACATATGTAAACAAATTTTGAGAAAATGTGAGAATGAAAGTGACTTATTTTATTCTCTATTGGAATACAGAACAACTCCATTATGTATGTTAAACGTTTCGCCGTCGGAATTATTAAACAGTCGATTGTTAAGAACTAGCTTACCGATTTCCAAGACATTATTAAAGCCTAAAATTGTTGATGTAAGTGAAAAAAGAAATCAAAAGAAAATAATGGCAAAAGATAATTATGATAAAAATGCGAAAATCAGATCTGAGTTTAGTAATAAAGAAAATGTCATTCTAAAAGTTAGAAAAGAAGGTCCTTGGGAGCAAGGGAGAATTATAGGTGTTCATAACAGTCCAAGGTCATTCATGGTACAAGATCAATTTGGATCTGTATACAGAAGAAATTCCTCTTTCTTAAAACACTCAAAAAACTCATTGTTGCCTACATTTAATAACAATGATGAATCGGATCAATGCACTACCAATGATAATAATGATAGTGTAAGTAGTTCAGATAATGTAAATAATCATGTAAACAACCACAATAATAACGTTAATGTCACCCGTTCTGGGAGAACAGTTATTAAGCCAAGTAGGTTTAAGGATTATTATACATAGTAGAAATTATCTGTATAAACGAATTTGTATGTTAACAAATTGTATTTGTACTTGTATAGGAGAGGGGGATGTTACAGATGTAGTTGTAGTATGTTGGTAACACTGTGTAAGATGTATTAAGATGGAAGCTATCTAATAAATGTGTCTAATGTGTTGTGCATATTTATTGTATTGAACACCTAATAAATACTTTTAAGATGTAACAAACATCCTGGTAAGTTTCTTGTATTAAATAGATCACCGGGAATCCCCGCAGATTAAAAAAAAAACAAATCGGGATCGCGATTAGGAAATAAAATCCTCGGGATTGTAGTACCTATGTATCGTGGTTTTTGGTAAAAATTTCCATCATTTCGAACACTGTATGTGCATTGATAAAAATGATAGTAAAATTACATCATTTTTACATCGAAATTTCATGTCATTTTACTATTATTAAGTAATAATACATAGAGTTCTACGTAATATTAAGAATTTACTTTAAATAACATTGAATTTCAATGTAAAAATAGTGTAAGTTTACTATGATTTTTATCAGTGTGCTGCATATGCTTTGCACATACTAATTGTTCAATATTTTTTTGTATAATGTCGATTCTGTGAATGGTATCAATTTGGCTAATTATTGTTTAGATCGGCTGAATGAAATTGCCCCAAACAAGAACTTCAAGCGTGAAGCTGTATGTAATGAATGTTCAAAATTTTTTTCGAAATACTCAAACCTCAAGAAACATGTAATGAAATTTCATCCTGGTAAGTTCTAAGACAATAAGATTATAGGCTAATATTTAAAGAATTCTTTTATTTAGCAAAATTAGATCAATTAACATCAGCAAAAGTATACTTATATCAGTGTGAAGAATGCTCAAAAAATTTCTCTAACCGAAATCACTATAAAAATCACAAGAAAATACACCTGGGCGAGAAAAACATTGATAAACGATTTAGTTTATTAAAATGTAGTTTATGTAATTATGAGTGTTTAGCTAAATCAGTTTTGTACAGTCATCTTGATCAAAGACATGATATTAAAATAGTAACAAAATTGTTAAATCTTTCTAATGAAGAAGAATTCGAACATTGGAAATGTAATTTAGAAAAGAATACGCATTCGTTGTATATAAAAGCACATGGTTCCTATAAAACCGTAACTGATGTTAAGAAAACTATTTATGTTTGTCGTCGTTCAGGTTTTTATGTTGCAAAGGGCAGTGGCAAAAGACATTTGAAAACGCAAGGTAGTAAAAAAATTAACGGAATATGTCCTTCGGAGTTGAATGTCAAAGTCTTAAAAAATGGAGTGCATGAAGTGAACTTTATAGAGACTCACGTAGGGCATGAAAATGACTTGGGCCATCTCAACCTCACCGTTGCTCAGAGAATGGAAGTAGCTAGTAAAATTGCTGGTAAAGTAACATTTTCTTCGATTTTGGATGACGTCAGAGATTCCGTAACTAACGATAAATTAGAAAGAATGCATCTTCTAACTAAAAAGGATCTGTATAATATACAAGAATCTTTTCATTTGAACAATGAAGCTGTTCGACATAAGAATGATATCATCAGTATAGAATCATGGATAAATGAAGTCAACGACAGTGGAACTGTTTTATTTTATAAGCCCCAAGATACAAAATGTGATCGTTATCCATGTTTGAAGAAAGATGATTTTATTCTTATTATTATGCATCCTGGTCAACTTGAATTGTTGCAAAAATATGCGAATGATTGTATCTGCATAGATGGGACTCACGGATTGAATGCTTATCATTTTGAACTTACTACTTTATTAGTATTAGATGACATGAGAGAAGGTTTCCCTTGCAGCTTTTTATTTTCAAATCGGTCTGATGAAGAAGTTATGTGTATTTTTTTTAAAGAAATAAAAGAAAAATTAGGACGACAGATTGAACCACAAATATTCATGTCAGATATGGCGCAATATTATTACTCTGCTTGGTTACATGTTATGTTACCAGCAAAATTTAGGTAAATATAGTTTATCATGGGCACATTTCAGAATTAACCGGTTACTCCACCGGTAGACATTTTAAAATTCTAAAATCCACTGTAAAGCTATAATAAGTTATTTTAACTATAATAAGTTATTAACTTATTATAACTCTATTATTATTATATACTTATTACAGCTATAATAACCTATTATAGGTTTACAGTGGATTTTAAATTTTTATAATGTCTACCGGTGGAGTAACTGGTTAATTCTGAAATGTGCCCCATATCTGTTGTTTTGACGGAAGTGACGTTAGAGTGGGTGTATGAATTTTAATTTTAAATTACAAATGGTATTTAGATATGATCGATTTTGAATAGTAAAATGTTATGTTAGTGAAATAGGTACCATCAGCTCACTTAAAATAATGTAGGACAATTTCGTGGGCCTTATAGAAATTCAGAATAAAGGCACGGTTTGCATTCAGGAGTATCATTTAAAGTGAGCATGATGGTATCTATGTACCATCTTGCTCACTTACATACATTGGAAATACTTGTTTTTATATGGTATTTTTGATAACCCTGACAAATATAAACATTCCAACTCTAATCACTAATCACCATCAGTCTGAACAATCTATGATATATTCTAAACACTGGTAATTGGAAGTTATGTTTCTGTAGACATTTAAAATTTTAATTACAGGTTATTTTGTACCTGGCACGTTGACAGGGCATGGAGGAAAAATTTGAATAAACTTAACGATCAGGAGCATAAAGTAAATTTTCGTAAACTTTCAATTATACGTATAAATTTACTAAGATTTTTATTTTTTTAGACAAATGTATACAGACAATTGCGTACACTGTTGCAGGAAAGAGATGCAGAGGCATTTTCAAACATGTTACAAAATTTTTTAAACGCACTGCTGTCTTCTTCTCATACATCAGAATTTGGTCGCTATTTTGAACAGTATTATATGCATAACGTTGAGTCGTGGGCCTACTGTTATCGTTTACATGCGGGCATCAATACAAATATGCATATTGAACGTATGCACCAAACTATAAAATATTTGTACTTAAATGGAAAGCACGTTCAACGTCTAGATAAAACAATTAATACACTCATGAAATTTATTAAGGACAAACTTTTTGAGAGAATTATCACTGTTAATAAGGGAAAAATTTCAACAAAAATCCAAGACTTAAGAAAAAAACACAAATCTAGTGAAGAACTGAATATAAGTTCTATTGTACCATCTCAAGGGGGCTGGGAAGTTCCATCATCTTCTTCAAGTGAAATTTACTTTGTTGAAGAAAAAAATTGTCAACGTGGCTGCAAATTAGTCTGTACATCATGTCAAGCTTGTCTCCACTCTTATACATGCTCTTGTCTAGACAATAGCATTCGCTGGAATATGTGTAAACACATACATTTGGTGTGTCAGTATCGACGAAGCATTATAGAATCCCCCTTCACTGCAGCAATTGCAAGTATGTATATTTTACGATCTAATCTCATTTACCTATTTATTAAATCTTCATATATTATGTACTTACTTCTTTTCTTTAAGAATTCGTCTTATTAGGATCAACCATAATCCAACGAAATAAAATCAATTCTAAAGCACTTATCCACGCAGAATGAGGTGAGAAGTGAGAATAGGCTCGCTTATATAAAGCTCTTTTTAAGTTTTTGTTTTGTTTATATAGTTGCTTGTTTTTATTCTGGTGGTGGTCAAAAAAGAAAATTCATGGTTAATAACCTAATAAGTGTTATTGCGATGGTGATTTTATTACCGTATTTAGTAAATTATTTATTTAATTTATCTAATTATTGACTTAACTTTTTTTATTTGTACAGATGAAGAAAATGTTTTAATAATAGATGAAAACAAGAATGATAATACTCAAGAAAATGACCGACTTATTCAAATTTTAAGTAAATCTGACATGACAGACAAGACCAAGGAACATTTAAACATTGAAAAAGAAAAATTAAAAATAAGCTAACGCTTATGTGGCCGTTTCAATTGGCGATTTTTCATTGTTGAAATTGTTCCAGGAAATTTACAGATTCATACGGTGACTAGTGACCTTTGTGGCGAAAATTGTTAGTTCATTGAGCTGTCACATGTAACAGTTTCAGAATTTTTCTGCTTGTAAGTTTAAATTCGAACATGTTTCTTCAAAAAATATGTTTTCTCTCTACTTGTATTATCGAGAATAGGTTTCTCTACTGTCTTTTGTGATTGTCACAAACAAAAATCGTATTTTGTTGGAGTACAGGACAAAGAATTTCAAATAGTTGTGCACAGGTTTTTGTATTTTCCAAGAGAGGTAACATTTCAGGAATATTATCTGTTAATTGCTTAATAATTCCGACAAATTTATTACTAGGATAGTTTAAACTTCCTCTGTCCTGAATCATAATAAGTTTCATCAAGAAATCAGATAAGAAAGAAGAGGTTCTAAGCAAGTATTGCAGTGAAATTTGTCTCTATTTTTAATTATGTAACCAGTTAAGAATGCCACAGAAGCAAAGTAAATACTGTCATCAGGTAATATTTTTAAAGATACGTTTTGAACTTGAAGTTTTAAAATATGAAATAACTCTTTCTTAACTTTTTGTTCTTCTGTAAGTACTGGTTTGAAATTTGTCTGACTCGTGTAATCTATATTATCAGCAATATTAGCAGATATCAAAGCTTTGACGAATCCACAACGTAAAATTTGCTGAAGTGCATATTCTGCCGCTCTGACTTCAGTCATGTCATTTGAATCACTTCTTAAGGTAGTTTTACACGGTTATACATTTACATGTAATTATACGTGTATTTCTACATTTTTTTTTACATTAATTTGTTGTGTATTACACAGTAAAATCGGCGTTCAATACATACACAAACGAATTGATATCTTTAAGTTGGTAGACAGAAACGTAAGTTGGTAAAACCTTGAAAATTATTCAAATAATCACAATTGAATGAAGGGAGAACAAAAATATAAATCTTTATAAAGTATTTGGTACGCGTAAAATTAATTAAAATGGATAACATTGATTTAAGTATTATTGCCCTTATATTATTAAATGGTATGGCGGCAGCATTAGTATTGATAAAAAGGCGAAAAAAGAGGAAACACTGGGTCAAGCCTTGGGTTAATAGGAGAGATCAGGGAGGCATTATGAAGCTAGTGAATAATGAACTACAATTTGAGGACCCAGAAGCATTTAAAAATTATATTCGAATGACAAAAGAAAGCTTCATGAATTTATTACAAAGAGTTGAACCATACATTTCGAAGGCAGATACTAATATGAGACAGAGTATTTCAAGCTAGAGTTCCTATATAATGTTTAGATAAGAGTTGAGCCATGTGGATCTAATATCAAAAACCACTTGATTTTTCAAGCTATTTTCTCCTGTCATTCTTTATTTATTAATGACAAATACATTGATCGAATTATTTAAGAAATTATATTTATAGTTTATAATGAAGAAGGATACGTAAGAAACATGTAATAAATATTACAATATAATTTAAAAAGGTAATTCAAGCAATTTTGACGTCAAATTTCACATTGCACTGCTTTTATCACTGCACGTTTTACTGATTCCTTTCCAAAGATTGTGTGTAACGTTTATACTGTAAAATCTTGTTCTGAAAATTGCATGAAATATGTAAAATACCTACCTAGCTGATTATTATCGTTTCCTACTTGTGATAATTTGGAATAATTGATGAAATTTGATAGCTTTAAATGAAAACTTATTAACATTTTCAGAATTTTAGTCTTTAAGGAGATTATTTCCAGTATCACTGCAAATACTAGTCGAGTTTTCGCGGTACAAAGTTAAAACGCGAAGATATAACTAAAAGTAACTTAAGTGACATCTCACAGTGACAGTTGCAACTTTAAGTTGTCGTGAAAACGAAAATCGTTATTACTTGAAGGTTGTCAATTCAAATATTTAAATGTCATTAACCGTTAAATCAATAAACATTGAATCTCTAATCCATAGGATCCATAGTATAAATTCATGAAATCATGACTTCGAATTTGTTGTGGAATACGTGCTTCTTCGAACTGTTTTTTAGTGATGAAAGTCTTAAGCAAGTGGAAGTAATACACAATTATGATATTTTAAATACAATGATCATTTGCACTGGTCTCGCCAATTTACTGATGAAAATGAAGCATATCCGATTAGACCCTGGGGACATTTGGCTATTGAGATATGAAGATATAGTATTTTATCAATTATTTCGAATGAAAAAAGAAACCTTCCATGAATTGTTAGATACATTATTACAAGAAGACACATATTATATCTTAAGAAGAAAGTATTGGGGAGGCAATGTACCCATAAAAGAGAATAAGAAATTGTTAATCTTTTTGTGGTATATGGCAAGTCAAGATACATTCCATTCAATTGCCGACAGATTTAATGTAGTGAAAAGCACGGCTATGAATATTATAAATCAAGTATTATATTTAGTTAATGATTCATTAAGAAAGAAATACATTTCATGGCCTAAGAGTAGGCAGGAATATGAATCAATTAAGAATGCTTTCACCAGCTACCCAGGTAAGTGTAAAAATGATCATTGTAAAATACCTCAAAAATTTTGTCTTTCAGGGGTGATAGGGGTAGTTGATGGGACGCACATTACTATTAAAGTTGCAAAGTTGCAACAGGATAGTTATGTAGACCGCTACCAAAATTATTCTATCAATGTTATGGCCATTTGTAACTTTCATAAAATTTTTACATACGTGTTTGCAGGCTTCCCTGGCTCAGCTCATGATTCACGTGTAAGTGTATAAACATAAACAAACAGAATTACAAGTGAAGAGAATTTAAAAATATATTTTAGGTGTTTGATGCCTCTTTATTTGTCAAAAATATCCAACGAAATGGAGCGCAATATTATTTTCCAAACAGGGACATCTTAGGAGATAAAGCATTTCCTCTTAGAGAATGGCTTATCATTCCATACAGAGACACACCGAACATAACCAGAGAGAAGACACGCCATAATTACATGTTGAGTAAGAGTCGTATATGCACAGAACATGCTTTCGGTTTAGTGAAGGGTCGTTGGAGACGACTGCAATATATAAATTCTTACTCCATGGAAAAAACTGTGGAAATAGCTAACGCAGCATTTGTATTGCATAACTTCTGTTATGTCTTCAGGGATGAATGGGATGATCCAATTGTGGAAGTCGATAGGAGGGAAATTTTATATGTTGATCGAGACAGAGAAAGGAGACATCTGGGAGAAATAAAAAGAGACCGTATTTGCCAGATGCTTAACAGAGCATAATCGTTTATTTATGATTTATAACAAGAAAATAAATGTGAATTCCAAAATATCTGTTTCAATGTTAAACTATTAAAACCAAAACAAAACCTTAATTCTAAATCAAACAAATTTCTACGAATATTCTAATTGAAATTTATCAGTATAAACAAAAAAGTTAGTCTGATCCTTCAGATGAATCTGATGGAAGATGATGTCTCTTTCTTCCTCTTTTCGCTAGGTTCTCCATAACAGTTAAAAAATTTTCCCTTTGACTATGGGTTCGCTCAAACTGTTCTCTATTTAGATCATAAAGCCTGTTCATGTGGTCATTCATTTGCAGCCTCGATGTTTGAATTTCGTTTGAGAGATTTGCTAATATGAGAGATGATGGTTTAGTCTCTGTGCGCTTCTGAAACCGCTCTTTAATCAACTTTTTAGAGGGTTGACTGCTTTCAGACTTTTCCTTTATTTCTTCTTCTGTGGATAGCACTTCACGCGAGTTCTCATTTTTCTCCTGCTTCTGTGTATTTTCCTCGTCTTCCTGAAGGCTTTCAGAATCCAATAAATTTGCTGGGCTACATTTATCTTTACTTCCTAAAAACGACATTAATAATTCCGACCTGATAGATACGTGAAAATGACTTACTTACCTAGCAATGAATGCAACAGCTCATAAAAAGGGGGAGATTCCTTATATTCTGCTCCTGTTGTATTTACGTGGTTCTTGTAGGTAATATATGTTTTTTGCAAATTATTGAATTTATTCAAACATTTTTTTCCTGGGTCTGGACCTAAATTGTAGCCTTTTTGCATCAATTTTTTTGCTATTTTATTAAAGATCACAGCATGTGACTTTTTCTTGTTAACAAACAAGGGATCGTATTTAATTCGTAACTGTAAGAAATCTTCAGTCGCTTTTGTGTCTGTATGATCGGGTCTTCTTTTTGACCAGATGATTTCTGTTGTAGATGTACATGTAGAGCTTAGATTCTGTTGCACAAAACCTTGTTCTTTCAAGATGTTTTCAACGACCTCATACCCTTTTACTGGATCTTAAAGAAGATAGAGCCTACCATAATACATTCATGCAACCATTAGCAAAAATAATTACCTACCGTTTAAAATAATGTTCGCGTTATTAATGTCGACGATTATTTTATAATCATGCCCTTCGTGGACCACATCTAATTCCACTAGGTTCTCCATTAAATCGGACCAAATTTAAATTTGAATTTAAACCTTAGATTTAAATAGTGACAGTTCTATGACGTCTATAACGTTGCTCTTGACCAACGTTATAACTTGACTGAAACTGAACATGGCGGCACTTCCGGTTAAAGTTAAAACTTTATCCGCGAAAACGACTTTTTGCTATCAAAGTTATAACAAAGTTATAACTTTACTATCGCGAAAACTCGCCTACTGTTGGAATTACGTCTTGTTTAAGAATTCTTCGTTTAAATCGGACAACTATTACATACTGAAAATGTCAAAAATTGGCATCCTCCATTATACTTACAAAATTTTACCGTTTCTTATTGCAAATACCTTTTAATTTTGAATGTTTTGAAATTATACGAAACGAAAAGTCCCAATTTGTTTTTTTCTTACAATTAAATGCTAAAATACTTAAGCATAATGTCAAAACTAAATTGTCAAATTATACAAAATCATATACTCCTTGAAACTGGATCCAACCAATTAAAATGTGCATCCTACATGGTCCAACTCTTATCTAACTTATATACAGGAACTCTATTTCAAGCAGGGATAAGTTAATGACAACTCTCCGTTTTTTGGCTACAGGAGAATCTTACAGAAATCTCATGTACTCTACGAGAATCCATGAATCTACGATTTCTCTTTTTATTCCTGAGGTGTGCAAAGCAATTTATTTAGTATTAAAGGATGATTATATGAAGGTAATTTTTTTCATGTCCTGCATAATATTTAGTGCTAATACTTACGTTTGTGTTTACAGATTCCAGAAACAGCAGAAGATTGGAAAAATATTGCTTCTGAATATTTAAAACAATGGCAAGTACCAAATACAATTGGTGCATTGGATGGGAAGCATATAGCTTTTCGAGCCCCCAAAAGTGCTGGTTCTACGTATTACAATTACAAAGTCTATAATAGTATTGTATTACTAGCACTCGTGGATGCTAAATATCGCTTCATATGTATAGACGTTGGTGTAAATGGCCGCATTAGCGACGGTGGAGTATTTGCACAAAGTGATTTATATAGATGCCTTGAAAACAACAAATTAAATATTCCTCCTGCTACACCATTACCCGGGTGTGAGAAACCAACTCCATATGTCATTTTAGCAGACGCAGCATTTCCCCTGAAAACATACATCATGAAACCTTATCCATTTAGAGGACTAACACATGATCAGGCAATTTTTAATTATCGTCTTACAAGAGAAGTATCCGAACCCGAAAATTCAAAAAAATTTGAAACTTTGTGGGTTAGTAGTTCACCCTAGGGTAAGCACGGAGCCATTTTTTTATCGGCCCAAAATCGCTTTAAGTGGGGAAAAGCACCCTTCGAAATTTCTGCGATTTTCGGTTTTCTGCGAATAACTCGGTAACCAATGCTCTATCACATATGTAAAAATTGTCACCCCTTATAATTTGAAAATCAAAACTTACCCCCTACCACCCCAATCTGAGAAGTCAAAAAAATAATTCATTACTCTGGATGAGTAGTCCACTTCGGGTGGAGTGCAGCTAAATTTTTTTAACACTCAGAAAAAATTTTTAGGGGGTGAAAACACGTCTCATAGGTTCTATGATTTTGAGTACTTGGGGATCTTATTACTGAAGTGCTTAAATATTAATATTCCATGTCAAAGTATTAATTTTGAAGTGATTTGTGAAAGTCATATTTAAATATTAACATCGATTACAGTTCAGAAATCTAGGCATATCTTTATCACATTACTATTCTAACGCACGTATAGGTATGTACATACAGTTTTATTAATGTTAACCCCCCCTTTATTATTTTAATTGTTAACCGATTCAAAAAATTTAAAAATTGCTCTTATATGATTTTTTATGTAGATTTCACTTTTTCTATCACTTTTGCGGTAGCGTTTTGTATATATCGGGTGGACAAAAAAATAATTTTTTTAAACGGTACACCCTGTATATTTTACAAATTTTTAATCCTTGAGTCACCCTGATAACAAACATATACAAACATCGTGTAATTGGGTTACTAATTTTTGTGTTATTCGTCAATTTATTGAAAACCTGATTGTGGTTTTTTAAATACTTTTCAGCTTACCTAGAAGTATTATTTTAAGAGACAGAAAACCTTTAAATACAATAGTTGTAGGATTTCGTATCTAATATTTTTAGAGCTCTCACAAAAACAAAAGCGCATCAGAAAGTGGAGAAAAATTAAATTTTGTTTTTAAATGGAACAACCTATATATTGTTCGATATAATGAAATATCATTGTTTGCTGATTTGAAAAACATATAATATGTTGATATTTGGATCAGCTGTTTGTGATACATTTGATTTTAAAAAATTAACATATAAACATTTAGGGAAAAAATGTTTACAAACTTCTGAATCGCTATTTTAGTTAGCAAATGACAACGTAAATTTGAATATTTGGTACGATATAAATTAACAATAAAAACATTTTTCCAATCCCTGATTTTTTAAATATTAATTTATTGATATTTTAGAATCAAATATCTCACAAACAGCTCATCCAACTATCAATCTTATGATTCTCGATTTAAATTATTGTTTTTTTTTGTTTTTGTATCTTTAAATACGAGAATAAAGTTTATTGTTATTATTAAAATATTATATATTTTTGAAATTAGCAAACAATGATATTTCATTGTATTGATCAATGTATAGGGTATTTAAAAAAACAAAATTTATAATTTTTTCTGCACTTTGCGATGCGCTTTTGTTTTTTTGTGAGACCTCTAAAAGATATTACATACAAAATCCCACAACTATTGTATTTAAAGTTTTTCTCTATCTCTTAAAATAATACTTCTAGGTAATCTGGAGTATTTAAGAAACGACAATCAAGATTTCTGAACTGTAATCGATGTTAATATTTAAATATGACTTTCACAAATCACTTCTAAATTAATACTTTGAATGCAATATTAATATTTAAGCCCTCTAGTATTAAGATAACCCAAGTACTCAAAATCATAGAACGTATGAAACGTGTTTTCACCCCTAAAAATTTTTTCCGAGTGTTAAAAAAATTTAGCTACACTCCACCCGAAGTAGACTACTCACCCAGAGTTCAATGAATTATTTTTTTGACTTCTCATATTGGGGTGGGAGGGGGTAAATTTTGATTTTTAAATTATAAAGGGTGGCAATTTTTACGTATGTGATAGAGCATTGAAAGACAAATATTTTGCCATATAATTTAAATTTTTATCACTGCTGGTTACCGAGTTATTCGCAGAAAACCGAAAATCGCAGAAACTTCGAAGGGTGCTTTTCCCCACTTAAAGCGTTTTTGGGCCGATAAAAAAAATGGCTCCGTGCTTATCCTAGAGTGAACTACTAACCCACAAAGTTTCAAATTTTTTTGAATTTTCGGATTCGGATACTTCCCTTGTTAGTAGAGGGAGAAGATTAGTTGAAAATGCCTTCGGAATATTGGCCAACCGATTTCGCATATTTTTTACTACTATTAATCTAGATGCAGATAAAGTAACAGTACTGACAAAGGCTTGTTGTGCATTGCATAATTTTTTGACTAATGAATCTATTTTGAACTTGAACATAGAAGAAGACGTACTTAAGACAAATCAATCAATAGGACAACAAAAGGGAAATCGTTCATCAGCTCGGGCAATTGATGTGAGGGAAGAATTTCTGCAATATTTTATTGGACCAGGAAAGGTCGACTGGCAAGAAAAAAATGTTATAAATAAGTGCGACTGAATTATTTGAATACAAATTTAACATGTGTTTTAAACGACTCTGAATATTTCAAAATGTTTAAAAGACAAACATTTGATATTATGTTCAGCAATAAAACATGATAGAATTTTCTCTAATTTTTCTTATGGTCAGAGAACCTGTTCAACAATGTAATGTGATGTTTTTCTTATATGCTGTTGTTAAACCAAATATTATGTTAAAATATCTATAAGAAAATACATGCATTTAAACATTCAAAGCACACAAGGGCGATGGGACTTTATGTTCACATTATGTGAAGTATTATACTTAGAAAAATAAAAAAGTACTCAATTTGCATGTAGTTTGTATATAAATTTTTATTTAGTTGAAATATGAAACAAAACAATCTAACAAATTTTTATTCATCATCTTTTTCTAATGCATGATAAATTAAATTAGAAATGTCTTTCTTTAATTCAATCATACTTTTCTTATTTTTAATTTGCCTCATTTCAGATTCCATTGATTTAATAAAATTTGAAATATGATCATTTTTAGATTGATTATTGGTAACAATTTGTTTTAATACTGTGGCTGATTCCTGGAAGAATTCACTTTGTGGGTCTAATTTCTTTCGCTTCGGTACAGATTTAGGTGTTGAAACTGTCGGACTGTGCACTGATGTAGGTATCAGATTTTCTGCTTCCATAAACTGGCTTGAATTCAGTTCTTCAATTGATCCATCAAATAATACATCATCTTCAATTACACTTTCAATGGCAACAACATTCTCAACAGAATCTTCCTAAAAAACAAAGATGTATAAAATACAGTTTGTATATACAGGGTCTCCCAAATAGAGTGGCCTATTAAAAGTTTTCGGGGAAGGGAATATACAAAAATTCTGAAAATTAGTACACTGCCCTAAGTCGCCGTTAACTTTCTTATTTTAAATGGAATGGTATACTTTTTATTACAGATTCTGATTCTACACATTATTCTAAATAAAAAATGTTCCCTATACCTAAATGTAACCCATTTTAAGATATCTTCAAATTTATTTAAAAAATTGTTTTGGTGACCTTTCATTTAAGACAATGTATTTATGCCAATTTCAAATTTAAAGATTAAAGTGACATGTCGTTTAAAAGTATAATGTTCAGACTTTCCAATCATATCCTAATTATCCCTGAAAAATTCATAGGGTGGTTACAATATGGTGTCGAAGATCATTATGTTTAACTGCCCAAAACTCAATTTTCGTAAATGGAACACCCTGTATATTTTTATATCATGAGATGCAGAATCAAATTCTACATCGATTGGTATTAGGATTCCCTATACCTATATTTTTTAGTTTTCTTATTATCCATGATTGTTTATTTTATTCTGTTAATTAATGGAATGAATGCACTTATTCGTAGCAAGCTTTGAAAAAAGAAGCAGATATTGAACTGTTACTTTTTAAGAAATAAATAATTGCTAACCATAACATTATTTTGACGTACATCATAGAATAAAGCTATTAGGTAAATTCCTACCGTAAGTTTACCATTTTCATAAACGAGCGTCTTTAAAAATTAAGCATGCTTTGAAAAACAATTTTTTTGTCAATTTAACGTTTTTATTAAACAACAAAAGCAATACTTACAATTGATAAAGTGGTAAAAATAATAATGAGTAATTTTATTTATTCTAATAAACAGTTTATTTTACATTCAACGAGAGTGCAATAAAAAGTTTAGAAGGACAAGCAGAAAATTTAATGAAAAGTATCCGCAGTTACCGCCAATGACAGAAAAAAAATATAGAAAATTTGAACGTATTTTTTAAGAAGTGACCAAAGAAAACTTCATCTGCTCCTGTAACTGGCAATGAAGCAAATGAAATTTCTGTATTAGCATTCGTCGAAACTTATTTATTTGTTTCTACTTCTCTGTTAATGGTATAACTCAATAAATATTTTTATTTTGTCGACACTTACTGCGAAAATTTTCGATAATTCTAGCAAAATATGCCGTTATAATAAACAGTTATGGATAACAAGGAAACTAAAAGAAATAGGTATAGGGAATGCTAATATCAATCGATGTAGAATTTGATTCTGCATCTCATGATGTAAAAATATACAGGGTGTTCTATTTACGAAAATTGAGTTTTGGGCACTTAAACATAATGATATTCGGCACCATATTGTGACCACCCTATGAATTTTTCAGGGATAATTAGGATATGATTTGAAAATCTGAACATTATATAGTAGGTACTGTTCCATCGGGTGGACACATCTTGAATTAGTTTTGTTTCAGCAGCTGTTGCTTTACGTAATTCATCGCTGGCTCTGCAGCTTTGTTTGAAAAAAGTTACGATTGCCTTTATTTTCGTTACTATATTTTGTAATTCAATGCATTGTAATGTGCTTTGAGCTACCAAATTCAAGGTGTGTGCATAACATGGAATATGTTTCTTTTTACCATATGCTAATTCAACAGCCTTGATCATGTTGGCTGCATTGTCTGTAACAATAGCCGACACTTTTTCACTATCTATTTCCCATTGCTGACAAGTATCCAGAAGCTTTTCCGCAATATACTCCGATGTATGGCGTTGATCTAACTCATAAACACCAAGAGTCATTGAATAAAATTGAATATCTACGCCGAAATGCACAGTTACACCTAGAAAACTTTTCATATTCATTGTATCAGACCAGATGTCTGTTGTCAAAGTTAAACTCTCAATAGTTGCTAATTTGTTTTTAAAAATTGATGAAAGTGCATCATACTTATCATCTACCCATCTTGTAAGAGTGGTTTTACTGGGAACTTTGTAATTGGGAACAGTAACTTTCAATAAATTGCGAAAACCTTCATTTTCGACAATTGAAAATGGTTGACTGTCTTTGCAAATCATATAAATTAACGAATTGTTTATTTTTCTAGTCTTATCACCTGTAGCAGAAAATGCAAAAATTTCATTAAAACTTGATTTTATAGTCCTTTGACGTTTTAAAGGTAATTCTGCTTCTATGCTGTCATTATCACTATTTAGAGAATTTAAGTCTTCTGTACTTACTTGCAATGATATTTCACCAGAACTTACGCAACGTTTAGAATTGTCAATATGTTTAGATACTTCTTCATTGGATAGAGATGTTTTTTTAGAAACTGATGGCGATGGTAATTGTACATTTTCTTCTAATGTAGTAATTGTATTTGTTGGTTTGGACAAGATTTCTAAATAAGCAGCCTTGTGAATGTTTTTAATATGTCCCATTAAATTAGTAGTGTTACCTGCAGATTTAATATTTTTCTGACAAAGTTTGCATTTTGAAGTTTTATCATCAATTTTGTCATAAAATTTCCAGGCAATACTTTTTTTTTGTCGGTACCATTAGGTCTTTTCGCGGAGACGTTCCGAACTAGTTCGGAACGGTTAAAATCAAATGCCCATCGAAACAATGAACGATTTGAACACGCTTTCAAGTGTATATCTTTCATGAGTGCATGGATTTTAAGGTTCCAAACTAGTTCGGAACGTCTCCGCGAAAAGACCTATTATGAATCAAATGGAGCTAAAAATTAACTTGATTAAAAACAATAATAGTCAATAAAAGTGGTTCATTACTCTGTTGTATAAAAATTCAACACATAACACATAACCTCGAGCTCGAGTATTGGCTGAAGTAGTTACTTAAATCGTTGACGCAAAAATGTGTTGCCAATACATTTTTGCGTTAAGCGGTTGGTATCTACCGCTGGTTATAAACTTCTAATCTTATTAATCGCTTGTTCAAATACTAAATTCGTCTTCTTTTAACTGAATAAATAAATAAATACATACATAATAATTTACGTTTCCTATTTTCGATGTATCGCTTGAAAAACATCGATGTATCGAATAAATATAAACCCCTACGATGCATCGAATTGATTCGATGTATCGAACCTCAAATTTGATGTTTTCGATGCATCGATGTATATTGAATATCCCTAGTATGTATATTGTTACTTACATTGACAATTATTGCTGCATTATCACTGCTTATATTTGAGGAACCTTTTATTACGGGTGACGTATTACTTAAAAACTTTAATAGGTTGTAACACCACCATGTTGATTCGTATAAGTTATCCGTTCCCATACCACTGCTTTTCGATTGATTTACCTTTTTCTGTTCTACAGAAAACGTAGTTCTTAAACCATTAATTTTTTTTATGGACAGCATCGGTGTCCACTTTCAAATGATGCACATCATTTAATACTTTTGTTATTGCTGTTAGAGCACTTTTTATTTTTATAATTGCTATCGTTAACTAAATATAAACACGTGTATTGTTCATATTGCAAAATAAGAGTTTCTACAATTTCACGCGTCCACATATTTAAAAAAAAATTATAACAAGAACTTTTAAGGTCCTTTTACACGGTCATATCAGTTCTCAGTTCAGTTTCAGTTTACGTTTTCATTTCATTTCAGTTCGGAAGGAGGTTTGTGTTTACACGATCCGTTCAGTTCTCAGTTCTCAGTCCTTTTAGTTCTCTGTTCAGTCCGCGTTGCGCTTACAAAGTGTACGTGTATTTCGCGTTTAAGCACATATTGTACATCTACTTATTGTTCAAAAGTGTATAAGTGTAATAGCTCATGGATGAAGACTGTCTCATTGCAGTAGCCTTAGCTTTGGCGCTGAAGAAACGGCGGAAGAAAAGAAGCCAATGGAGTAAAGCTTGGTACCTTAAAAGGAATTCATTGTCGCATGTAAATTTAATGAAGGAACTTCGCTTAGAACCATGTGATTGGTTGAACTATTTACGGATGAATGAGGATCTGTATCTTCTGTTATTACGCCTAGTGACGCCTGTTATACAAAAGCAAGATACCAATATGAGAGAGGCTATAACTCCTCATGAAAGGCTAAGTGCGACACTGAGATTTTTGGTAAGTGGAAGTACTTACCAAAGTCTTAGGTTTCATACAGTGATATCAACACCAAGTCTAAGTAAAATAATACCTGAAACTTGTAAAGCCATCATTGAGGTACTCAAGGATTATATAAAGGTAAGTAATGATGTTAAGTTTTTAATAATGTATTTAAATTATTCAAAGATAATGACAAAAGCAAGTAGTATTCATTAAATCAGGTTGTTTGTAAAAGTACATTATTTGTCAGAAAATTGTGTAAAATACTCTGAAACAGATGCATGGTTTCCTTGTATCTCTGGAGGTGATATATTAGGGGAAAATTGGCCTTGCATTGGCTGGATACTCGAAAAACGGCCTTGTGGTGGCTGCGAAGTTGAAAAATGCCCCGGTGGCGGCAGTGGCGTCGAAAAATAGCCCTGTGATGACTGCGGAGTTGAAAAGTGGCTCTGTGTTGGTTGCATAATTGGAAATTGGCCTGACACTTGATGCGTTACTATTGATGAAGATAATAATAATAATAATAATAATAATAAATGCTTTATTGACAGCGTTAGTTATTGTACATATTTGAAATACATATTTTAAAATGTCAATTGGGCGCAGGTTCAGCTTATCGTAAATGCGATTGCTGCTTTTCAACCCGGAACCCACTCTGAAAATTCGAGTTGTTTAAAAATAAAATGCACAATGTTTGTACATATGCTCACTTTGAATATTAGAAAATGTAAGAAAATGTTAGGTACTTCGCTCCATTGGAATATTAGAAAATGTTAGATATTTCGCTCCACCCACCCAAAAGCGTGCTGCGTAAATGTTTCTTAAAGGAACAGACTGATTTTATCTTGAGCTCATTCGGTAGATTATTCCATAGAAGTGCCACATGGTAAGAAAACGAACGACGAAATATAGAAGTTGTATGTCGGGGTATAGTGATAACGTTTTTATGTCTAATATTGATGTGGTGTACGTCTGTTCGAAAGTTAATTTTGTTAAACAGATATTGAGGAGCCTTGCAAGTTATTATTTTATGAAATAGAGTTGCAGAGTGAAGAAAACGTCTAGCTCGCATATTTAACCATTTAGCCTCTACAAGGGTATGAGAAATTCTTTCGCGCCGTCTGATCCCGTAGACAAATCTTAAACATGAATTTTGTACTAATTGAACTCTTTTTTTGTCAACAGCATCTAGACATGTACCATAAATAGCATCACAGTAGTTAAATAGACTCAGGACTAGTGTGTTACATAAGTAAAGTTTGAGATTTTTAGTCAACAACTGGCGATTTGAAAATAAGATTTTTAGAATGCTATATGCTTTACGCAGTAGATTATTAATATGATTTTTGAAGCGCAGGTCCGTATCAATTGACATTCCTAGTATATTAGACGTTTGAACGAATTTTAGTGATGTGCCGCGCAAGTCGATTAGTTGAGAACGAACTATTTGCTCCCTCAAAGCTTTCTGGCCAAATAACATGACAGATGATTTTGAAGAGTTGATTTTTAATCCGTGATTCTCAGACACTGTGATCATAGTTTCGAGATCAGTATTTATGTGAACAATTGCCGTGTCCAGGTTATCGGGATCAAAAGTATACATTAATTGAGTATCGTCGGCGTATGCATATATTTTACAAAACTTAAGGGCCTTATGAAAGCTGCTGGTGTATATGATGTATAGCAAAGGACCACATATACTGCCTTGCGCTACACCGGAGGGGATGTGACGTATCTCAGAGAGTTTATTTCCGATTTTTACTCTCTGAGATCTACCTTTTAAGTAGTGACAAAAATATTCGACAGCTTCCGCGCTTAAACCTATATGATGTAATATTGCTAACAATATATCATGATCTATCATATCAAACGCTTTACTGTAGTCGAGTGTGACTAGCATCGCTAGGCGTTTACTGTCACAAGCCGCAAATAAATCGTCTGTTATGTTCAGCAGAGCAGTAGTGCAGCTAAAGTTTGGTCTGAAACCGGATTGGTGTTGAGGCAAAATATTATTTTGACTTAGATATGCTCGTAATTGATTATCTACCACCCTTTCTAGTACTTTAGAGATAGTTGGCAGTATACTGATAGGTCTGAAATCTTTAAGTCCTGAGATATCTTTTACTTTAGGTATGGGATGCACTATTGATTCCTTCCAGCAGTCCGGGAATACATTCTCCAGAAGGCAAGTATTAATAATGTGAGTTAAGAATGGTAGGATAAATGGACAACATAATCTAATCATATTAATATTAATGCCATCTGCCCCAGTAGCTTCCGAAGTTATACTGGAAAGAATTTTGGCTACGTCTTCCTGTGCAATAGTTTTTAGTGTGAATTCTTCAGTAGATTGTACTCGTGAACTAAGATATTTCTGGATGATTTCAAATTTGCGCAGATTTATTGCTCCTTGAACATCTGCATAATAGTTATTAAATGCGTTTACGTCTGAGAAATTTTCAGGGATCTGTTTTTTTTGGCTTTTGTTAAGCAAATGTTTGTTCACAGATTTCCATAGTGATTTGGAACTAGTATTCAAAAATTGATAACTAAAATAAGCTTTTTGTTCCTTTCGCACTGCAGAAGTTACATAATTTCGCAGGGTCTTATAATAGTTACCGTGAGCCGGAAGCTTAGTTTGTTTAAATCTTTTGAGTGCATTATTTCTAAGTGAGATCATTTGCTTAATGGTGTCTGTTAGCCATGGTGGGCGGAAATTAATGATTTTAACTGCTTTTAGTGGTGCGTGTATATCGAACACACGTAAAATACTCATATTCAGAAATAAAATTTTCTGATTCACGTCTGGCAGGTGAATCATGTCGTTCCATGAAACAGATTCTAAATCGTGAAGAAATGATTCGTAGTGAAAATTTTTGAAGGACCTGAAGGTTATGAGTTGGGGGGTATTTCGATTGTACGTTAGAGAAACATCGCAATACACTAAATGGTGATCGGATATTTCCGACATATCTATAACGCCACTGCTGTCTAAATGCAGTGTGTCTGTAGTGATGATTAAGTCCAAAAGAGTTGAAGAGAACTGAGTTATTCTTGTGGGCTCGTTTATGATTTGTTTAAGCCCGTATGCATCAAGAAGGGAGCTTAGTTGGATAGCTGAGATTCCATTTTCATTAAGGAGATTGATGTTAAAATCCCCAAAACATATGATCTCATCACTAATCGGTATTAGAAAACTGAATACATCATCTAGTGCTGTAATGAATTGATTACAATCGGTTTTCGGAGGCTTATATATTGAGCCTATGGAAAATGATTTTTCTTTAAGTTCTATTCGAATCCACGTTTGCTCGATTGTTGATGCTATATTAAGCAAGGAGTATTTTAAATTAGATTTTACATATATACCGGTACCGCCACCACGAGTGAGCCTGTCAGAACGTACAAACGAAAAACCGTTAATGTGAATAGCTTCATCAGGAGTATCAGGAGTGAGCCATGTTTCTGTAATCGCTAAAACACAAATATCTGAATTAAGTAGAAAATTTCTTAAATCTATGAAGCGAGAAGTAAGCGAGCGAGCGTTTAGGTGAGCAAAGCGAAGTAGTTGCGCATGAAGCTCTAAAGACATGAAGTCGGTAAGCAGGTATGCAAGCAGCAATGCAGCACGCAATTTGTTAACAAAATTAGAAAATAACTAAGCTGAAGTGACCATAAATTAATTAATGAATAAAGTATATGGAATAGCAATGAGAATATGCAAACAATATTGGGTACATTAAATGTGAATGGTTCTCGTGAATGTTATGTTGCCGATACTAGGTGTTAAGACAATGTGTAACATTAACAATCAAAAATGTAACTAAGAAAAAAACAATAAATAATCATAAATTTAAATTTAAATTTGAAATGTACTTTAAGCCACATAAAATTAACAGTATTCATAGTAAAGATGCCAACAAACTTGGTTAAGAGTTAAGTTGACTAAAAAAGTGGAAACAATAATTAATTTCCTGTTATAAATAAGTAAACGTGATACTTCTTATTTTTATATAAAGAAAATTATTACCTTAAAAAAGATGCACTATAAACAAACTCAAAATTCAAAATAAGAAATTATCAAGAAAGAAAAAAGCATTGTTGCAACACGAGAGAAAGGAAAAAAAAAGTTTTGACACTTAGCTAAGATGTTTCACAACTTCTGATCCGGTGTTGACGTACAGGGACCCGTCGCGTGACCACACATTACGTTTTCCGTATTTGCCGATGAGAGTTTTGACCTCTTGCACTCTCATACGAGTTAAGTCTTCCTTGATGACTATGTTTGTTCCTTTCAATTTTTTCTTGTTTGAGAATACGTGGGACTTGAATTTATAAGATGTGAACTTGACGATTATTCCACGAGGATGGTTTTTATCAACCTGTCCAATGCGATGACAGCGATCTATGTTGTCCGACGAAATGCTTAAGTTTAGATTATTAACAAATATGTTTAAAACTGTTTCTTCAACATGCTCGTTACTTGACTCCGGTACACCAAAAATACGAACGCTATTTCTTCTAGTGTATTGTTCCAATTTGTCAGCTTTTTGCAGAGCTTCTTTGGCATGTTTATCGTTTTCACTGGCAAATTTAATAACTTCGGCTTGCAAATTATTTAATTTAGATTCATAACTTGTCATAATCACTTTTATTTGTTCAGTTAGTATGCTGTTAAAAACTGTTTTCATAACATTCACAAATTCTTGCTTTTGAAAAGAGTCAATCATGACTTTTTCAAGCTCACTGACTTCCGTTCGCGTCAGAACCATTTTTCTAGTGCGCACAGGTATTCAAGTTAACAAATAGTTGCAGCAAATTTTGCCTTCTTACTTATCAGCCACTAATAGTGTAAAATTAATGCCACTGCACAGCCGATGCGACCTACTCGTCCGCGTGCACACACATGAATCATGATATATTCAAGGTTTTTATATGCCCCTCAAATATAGCCATGTTTATAATTTTCTTGACATAAGGTACCATTTCAAGTGGCATATTATTCAATTCATCGGCAACATGCTTGCCAAAGCTGTCATGCTTCCCTACTCTGTCATCAGCCTTTTTCAATCTCTCAGCGACCAATTGTAGCACTTGCTTGTTTGAAGTCACTTCTTTCTTGCTACTACCCGCTGACCGTTTGCTCCATGTGCTTACTGATGATGAAGATGGGGATGGTCTTGTAAATTCTTGATCTGATGATTGACTCTGTACAGAACATTCATCATCACCCCCATCTTTGTCACTGATGGACTGTGCATCCTCCTGAAATGAAAATAAAATAATAATAATTAACATTATGAATTAAGAAAGAAATTTGCATAGTATTATGTAACTAATTTCAATGTTTTAATTTAATTTTAATTTAATTGTTTTTGTTTTAGCTTCCACAGAATGAATTCGAATGGAGAAAGCTTGCTAAAGGTTTTCATGTTAGATGGCAGTTCCCAAATTGTCTGGGAGCTGTCGATGGCAAGCATGTACGCATAATTCCGCCAACAGGAAGTGGATCACTATACTGGAATTATAAGAAGTTTCATAGCATTGTTCTCATGGCTATTGTAGATTCAAATTACGAATTTATAATGTGTGATGTTGGAACAAATGGAAGCATATCAGATGGTGGCGTAATTAGCAACACTAAATTTTACGAGAAATTAAGTACCAACAGCTTGCAGTTACCTCCTGATGAAAATCCAAAAGATAGTACCACCAAGCTTCCGTATGTATTCGTGGGAGATGAGGCATTTGCATTGAGGCGAAACTTTTTAAAACCATTCAATAAGAAGCAGTTAAATTACGAGCGTATGGTCTTCAACTACAGATTATCGAGGGCAAGAAGAATTGTCGAAAATGCGTTTGGCATACTGTCAAATAGATTTCGACTTTTTCATTCCGCTATAAATTTGAAAGATATTGAACATATGAATATCCTCGTCTTGACATGCTGTTATCTTCACAATTTCTTAAGGAGACGGTCTCAAGATTCATACATTACACCCGATTTAAATGACACGAATTCAGATGAGATTATTGAAGTGCAAGGGCTAGTAGATCTCCAAAATGACATCAACAGCGGGAATGTTAGTAATAATGCTAAATATTGTCGAAATAAGTTTGTGGAATATTTTGTAAATGAAGGACGAGTTGAATGGCAAGATGATTCAGTACAGAAAACATATTTTGGATAATTTTATTGGTTGGATATTTTTTTGTGGTGGTGAAAAACAATGATTAAATAAAGCAGCAATGTGAAATAAAAATATGAAATAGGTGCATTTTTTAATACTTACCGCTTCCTGATTATCGTCCTCGTCGACCATGGTATTGACACTTGTTCGAATCGGCTGCTGGTCGCTGACGAACGAAAGGACGTCATAATACCATAGTAATGGTTTGTATACTTCTCCAGTTCCTGCTCCACTTCTGTCACTGTCTTTAACTTTTTTCAGTTCCTTGTTATAAGTTGAACGTAGGCTATTAATTTTGGATTTCACCATCGCCTTAGTTGCCTTTTCGTCGTATTCTTGATATTTCTCCAATAGGAGAGTGTAGGCAGCCTCCCTAATGTTTGCATTGTGATAGTGTGGGTCCGTTTTGTTCCACAAACATGGAGAAATTTTATAAATCTCGATGAACTCCAGAAAAAAATCATGATGCTTTTTGGACATAGCGACAGTTCTACATGTACACTGAGTCACAATTTCAGTGACACTGACTTAAGCGAACGGACTCAGGTATGACGCGTTTATTTACACATAGGAATTCTAAAAACTTAAATGAAACAAATAGGTCTACCCATCCCGTCAGTTCTCCGTCTCCGTTTCAGTTCTCCTTTCAGTTTTTAGTTTTTACACATAGGAAAAACGGACAGTTCGACTGAAACTGAAACTGAACTGAGAACTGATATGACCGTGTAAAAGGACCTTTAGGATGCTTTTAGGTTATAATAAAACATCTGCTATGTCAACTAACTACACTAAAATACCAATTTGTGACCACTAACACCAACATCAAATACACAATCCCTAGAAAAACCACAAAATACACGTATATGACCTTCAAAATTACAACAAGTTCTATGGTCATTATATTTATTTACATGTAGAAATTTCTGTATTACACGGAAAAATATGCAATTTTGATGAATACACGTAGAATTACATGTAAATATATAACCGTGTAAAACTAGCTATACACAGTAAAATCGGAATTCAATATTTAAACAGATAAATTGGTATTTTTAAGCTGGTAGACAGAAATGTAAGTTGGTAAAACCTTGAAAATTAATAAATAAATAACACTAGTCTGCGAAGGTTTGGCGGATGACATAAAACTAAGTTTATGTAGTAGATTTGGTGTTCCTGGGTTCAAAAAAAATGTAATAATTTTTTCATCACGTCCCATTTTTTTTAATATAATATTTCAAAATACGTTTTTCAAACATAATTTTCGAGAAACTGACTGTTTTTTCCCATTTTATGGGCAAGGTGGCTTGCGGAATACTCCTTGCATCTTAGGCTCTAACTACTAAGGTCGTATGGCCAACCCCACTAGAATTTAGCCGAATCACTCTGTATTTCGTGACTCCAATTTGAGTATGGTTTCTGAGATTTGCCGAGATCTTTTTATACAGAATGTACATGTAGTCAAAAAACTTAAATTTATGTGTGGTTTCTGAAGGTGCTCGAACAGTAGAATTTTTTTAAAGAATACATTTTTTGCGTAGTCAATAATACAAACGTTACTTTGATATGTGCAATACGAAACTAAGAAATTTGAATTTTATAGACAGACTGTAGTTAAAAATTTAAATTTAATTTATTTAATTTATTCATTGTTTCTGAAGTTTCTTGAGAAGCAGAACTTTTTATAAAGAATAACTTTTTTTACGTAAAATTGATATTAAAAAAGTTTTTCCTCTTGTCAACTCAATCCGGGGAGAATTGTATACAGTAAAGTCTGGTTATATTATAACGAATCCAAAAAATGCACCAAAACAGGTTCGTTATATCCAAAGTTTGCTATAACCGGTAAATAAATACGAAGCATGTAAATACATGCATTAAATAATAGGTTTTTTAATTGTTCGAAACATAGTACATTATAACCAAGAATTCATTTTAAATGGGTTCAATATAACCGACCTTCACAGTAATTTCATTTTTTTTTTAAACCTGACGTGATAGAAAAAAACTAATAACAGATTCTTCTCTACAATGCCAAAATTATTCAAAAACACTCAATTTTATTTCATCCGCAAAAAAAAAATATTTTTTTCGCAGGCTAGTGTAATTTGTGACCACTAACACCAACAGCAAATACACAATCCGTAGAAAAACCACAAAATACACGTACACCCGCCGACAAAAGTAATGCCCAGGCCCACAGTGGCTCAAGTGCGAAACATAAAATTTGGACAGCCCTCTTAATTCAACCTTATATTACGATGTCTCTCTCCGTAACCTTTATACATATAACATGCAGGATATTCTTGCCTGACCGATTTTCAGTTTCAAATTCAGAGAAACGCAATTATAAATTTTGGATATATGAATGTTATTTAGTAAGTAAAATAATTTTAAAATAATAAAAATGGATGAATTTTTAAGGCTTTAATATTCTATTTTATGTGTCAATACATTTAGCAATAATTCCAATATATTTCACAGCTAGCCTAAAATGAAAAACAGATTACATTTCTTAGGGAAGAATTCGATAATCTAGAAAATAAGGAAATTTTCCCGGAACTGCTAATGAAAAATGTAAACAGCCGGTTTTTGAAACGCCCCCCTTCTATATTTCCTCCGTAAAAGTTCTTTTTATATTTTTAATATGTCACTTCAATTATAAAAAATATTAAATTATGCAAAATTTACTAAAATTTAAATCTCATTTTCAATTTAGAAAAATTGATTTTTAACAGAGTTTATTGTTTAAAATGTCAGGCAGCTATGCCGCATTTTTTTTGTTTTTATTAAAAAAATGATAATAATCCTTCTTTTAAGGTGGAGCTTCAGCAACTACTCTGGTAAATTTTCTCACAGTAAATTAATTCTCAAGGCCTACTATGATTTTTTTCTACATCAAGTGAATAAAATTGATTAGCAATTTTTTTTTACTTAAAATTTGAGTACGTGACTGGTTTCAGAAGCCCCTTAAATGGGCTGACACTAATTTTTATGAAAAAATGTATATAATTACAAGAATCACGTCAAAATTGTTTTCAGTAATTTTTAGTGGGTTTTATATATTTTCTAGAAAAAAAAAATTCAAAGCAACCCATGAACAAATAAAGAATTATTTATTTATTTTTTAATGATTTTGCTCGAGTTTTTTTTAAGTACAGGCTTGAAATCAATCAACTGAAAATTCCTTTTAATTATAAATATTTTTTCAGGAAACGTTGTATCTTCCATTTAAGGGGTTCTCCAATAATAATTAAATTTTAAGTTAAAAAACTGCTAAATTTTTGTCATTTTTGACGTAGAAAAAAGTCAAGTAGGCCCTGAGTAGGCCATCGGAGTAAAGTTTCTGAAGCTTTAACTTAAAAAAATTGGTTCTAATCGAATTATAAACATATTTTTTTACGGGGGTTTCCATTCTAAATGGGTCACACTGTATAAAAACCTGAACACACACTATCTCCTACGGAATCAAACGCACCACCTGGTATATAGGGTGATTCAGAAATGTCTCCCGATATTTTCAGGATGAATAGAACGTCAAAAAATAAGGTGACCTTTTTATATAAATTTTTCTCGAAAAATGAAAAATAAGAAGTTGGTAAATTTTAGGGTATTAATATTACGTTAGAGGTGTTTGCAAAGTTTTAAACCTCAATTACTCAAAAACGGTTCGGTTTATCGAAATGAAATAAGAGGACCTTATTTTTCACTTTTCGAAAAAAATTTATATAAAAAGGTTACCTTATTTTTTGATGTTCTACTCACTCTGGAGATATTGGGAGACATTTCTGAATCACGGTGTATATACCGGACATCCCACGCCCTAGAATGAAATACGTTAAGAAACACATGAGGTTTTATTTATTTATTTTATTTTTATCTGTGGTGTCAGGACCTCAGGAGCGGGAGTGTATTTGAGTGTGTGTAAAGTGTTCCATGGCTTTGTTACTTCCAACCTTCTCGCCGTTTAAGGGGAAGCAGTGTCGAATTTTATCCCCAACACTGAAGGGTGCCTAAAGTCGATACCGACCACCCTCGAGAAAAATCCGGAGTGCGGTTCGAACCGACGACCATGCGATTGCAAGGCCGGTCCTCTTACCACTGGACCGTTCAGGCGTTAAAACATGAGTTATGACTTCTTTTTCGTTTTTGTAATTTTAGAGAAGACAAGTGAAGCGGTGGATTCAACGAAGTGAAGAAGGAGAAGGTCCCAGACTATTGAGCGCTCAGAGAAGTGGTAGACCCCGTGTACCAATAGCTGAAGACGACGAACAAATCGCGAATTTTGCAAGAAATACCCCTTTTACAAATTGTTGTAAAAATAGGGAACAGCTAGGGATAAACTGCTCTACCAAAACAATTGCAAGGCGATTACATCAGGCTGGAATACATACCCGAAAACCTGCACGCAAAATTATTTTGCAACATGCTGCAGCACGACGAGCGTTTCGCGAAGAAAATATAAACCGGGATTGGTCTATGGTAGTATTTTCTGATGAGAAAACGTTTTCCTCATCGCAGGATGTTCCTGTGACATTGTGGCGTCCTAATAATGAAAGATATTCCGCACAACACGTCATGCCAAATTCGACAAGTGGTCGAATATCAGTCGGCGTGTGGGCATATATACACAAAGCTGGACCTGGAGAACTTGTCAGAGTGTCCCCTTCGAATTTTACTGCTGTACGATACATAGATATTTTAGAAAACGTTTTATTGCCATCTTTTAGAATGTTGTATCCGGATGAAGAACGCAACGCACCAATTGTGTTTGTGCAGGACAACAGTAGCGTTCATCGCGCTAGGCAAGTTCAAGACTGGTTCGAAGATAATCACGGCGTTATCCAGTCATTAAATTGGCCCAGTAAATCGCCAGTCTTGAATCCCATTGAAAATACTTTTCGAAAAAAAAAATCCTTTTATAATAGTTTTTGATACAGCATATATATTTTATCATCATTCTCTTTAATATTATACTTGTTTGACTAATTTTATTTAATTTTAGTTATCTGCACACCAGTTTTTTTAAACGCCTTTTATATCAAACAATTCGAATCTCTCTAACATTGATTTAAGCAAATATGCTCTAGAATTAACATTCTTGCCTGAATAGTTTTTCTTAATATAAATTAGGCCTGGTCTTTTCATCTCCATGTAAATTATTCTTTCTTTTAATATCCTAAGAAACCTACCATTGTCGTTACAATTGTTTCTAAGGATTTTATGGGGTAAATAAATTTACAAAAACGTGAAAAGATCGGCTCTTCATAATATTAATTAATACCGGCTAAAATGATTTTTGAACATTTTGTATATTACGAAAATGGAAATATTATTTTCAGTTTTCCTGAGCTCTTAGTCGGAATTTATTGTTTCTTATAACATTTTTAGGACTTTTAACAAGCAAAAAATTTTATAACGTAAGATTTTCTCATGAAAAATCAAAAATAAAAAACTTTTTCCTGTAGTGAAAATCAATCCGTGGACACAGTGTGTGTAAAAAATAATTAAATATATTTGTTTAATTTTCATAACAACCATTTAAAATTTGTAAAATTAGGATAAAACGCAGACCAAAAAATAACTAAAACGAAACTTCAAAACACCACGGTAACGTCGTCAAATTAGGTGTAGCCAGTTAAAACAATGCAAATAAATTCATTCATTCTCGAAGTAAGTTTTATTATTTAGGGTCTGTTACCTGCGAAAGCAACGGCGTAAACCCCCATATCGGTGCAGAATTTTAAGGGTTGTCCAATTCTAATGCACCACAGTTACCAGCGCCACTTACCTGGGCTTAACTTTTGTCGGCGGGTGTACATATATGACCTTCAAAATTAGAACAAGTTCTATTGTCTTTATATTTATTTACATATAAATTTACATGTAGAAATTTCTGTATTACACGGAAAAATATGCAATTTTGATGAATACACGTAGAAGTAGATGTAAATATATAACCGTGTAAAACTAGCTTAAGACGAACCTGAGAAAATATGGGTTCCACTGCATCTGAACTATGAATTACTATGTCATTACATAATAAAATCTGATTTGTTGCAAAAGAAATTTAATACAGAGGTTGTAATTTGCAAGGGCCGTTTCTGTAGACAGTCCTTGAATATCTGCATTTGCTGAACTTTTTTTGGATATCATCAATGTAATGTTGCAATGCGACTTCTAACCAATATAATGTTTCGTCTGTAACATCAACTTATGGTGCAACACTGCTGTTCAAAAAATCAATACATATATTGTGTTCGGTTTGGAATATTAGGTTTGTTCGTGCAGCAGCTTCTGACTAGTCCAAAACTGTCAGCTTCTGACTAGTTCAAAACTGTCAGAAGCATGCGCCGAATATATTTGACAGTTTCAAACTAGTCAGAAATGCTGTACGAACAGACCTATTGTGTACTTGAAAGAAGTGGTACATATTCTCCATATAATGTGTTAGATCCAAGATTAGTTACGTGGGTAATTGATTAAATTTATTAACTCCCAAAAAATAACATATTTATTTTAAAACAACAGAACGTACATTTCTAACATACAACTGAGTAACGTACTGAACACTGCATGCGTATCGCATGTCGCACTTGGTCCGCATGGACCTTACAAAAAGTGGACACGACAAGTAAAATACTTGTAAATACACCACAGCATTCTCCCCTACAAAATGAAAAATACCTATTTTACTAAGCACATAATTCCTCTAAATAATACAATTTAATACTACATATTAGGTGCATATCTTTCTGGAGGCCTAACATTCCTTTTTGGTCTACCCCGAAAATTAGGATCGTTATTAACAGAATCCTCGACAGCCGTTTCAACCACCTCATTAGAAACAGGCAAATCTGGTACTGAAGTAACAGGTAATTGTCCATGGACATTTGATTTTAATATTTGGTTTACGTGCCTTTTCCAATCACGATTTAATTCAGGAATTGTTACAATGAATGTACATTTACCAATGATTTTTTTGATAATACCTGGGACCCATGTAGGTTTATTGGGGTTGCGATAATCTTTTATAATAACCTTTTCTCCAATTTTAAATTCTGATGACCGATCTCTCCCGCCGAAAAATGTCTTCTGTTTGTTTTGTTGAATTTCAACTCTTTTTTAACAGATAAATTAGGCCTTAATAAATCAAACTTAGTTCGTATATTACGACCAAACATAAGAATTGCTGGAGAAACACCCGTAGTTGCATGAGGAGCGTTCCTATAATCAAAAAGAAAATTATTCAAAGTAGTTTGAATATCTATATTCATTGATTTTCCCAATGCTTTTTTTAATCCGTTTTTTACTGTTTTCACAGCATTTTCAGCAGCACCGTTTGATTGAGGATTAAATGGAGCTGAAGTAATATGTTTAACATCAAATTTTCTTAAAAAATTTATCATCTCATTGCTTACGAAATTTTTTGCGTTATCACTAACTAAACTTCGAGGTACTCCGAATCGCGCAAATGTCATATGCAAAGCTTTAATTGTAAAAGTTGATGATATATTTTTTGTCATAAAAACTTCAATCCATTTTGAGTGAGCATCTAGAATAATTAGAAAATAATTATTTAAAATTGGTCCACAATAATCAATATGAATTTTAGAAAAAACTTCCTCGGGCCATTTCCATGAATGCAGAGTAGTTTTTGGTGGATTACTCTTGAATAATGAGCAATTTTCACAGGATTTTGCAATATTTATCTACGACTAAAATATAATGGAAGTATTATATGTGTGGTTTGTGAACAATAATGCCGTGCAATATTCTATTAGGGAATAATGACGAGGGATTAATAGTCATTATTCCCTCTTGCTCACCAATTACAAAATTTCTCTAATCAAATAATAACATGACAACAAAATACACAAACTCAAAACTGTCATTGTTAAACGCGTAGTGTTTGTGAATTTGTACTGAAATGGATGAAAATGAAGAGTCTTTTACTTGTACACCTCTTAGTCGTAGATAAAGTAGAGTATACTACTCGCAATAATGGCTATTATTCCCTCGGAGTGTTACTCCCTCGCGCTGCGCGCTCGGTTCGTAAATACTTTTCCTCGGGAATAATAGCTATCATTATTGACTCGTGGTATAATCTACTATTTCAATATCTTGATTAATCCCTGGCCAGTAAAAATAAGCACGAGCTATAGCTTTCATTTTAACGACACCTAAATGTGTCTTATGCAACTGCACTAATATACTTTTCTTCAGCCTTTCTGGAATTAAAATTCTGTGATTCCACAACAAAACGTTATCCTCAATTGTTAATTCATGCCTTAATGAATAATAATGTTTAAGTTTTGAATTAACTTTTGCACTCTTAGGCCAGTTTGATTTAACAAATTTTATGACCTTAGATAAACATTCATCAAATTTAATGCTTTGTTTTATTGCTTCAAAATTAACTGCAGTAAATTCGTTTTCTAAAAAATAATTTAAATAATTTATATCCACTGATTTCCAGTTTTCATTTGGACTTTTAATTGGCAAACGTGACAAAAAATCAGCTGAATTATGTTGTGACCTAATGTATTCTATCTTGTACTGATAATTCGAAAGGATGACTGCCCAACGTTTCAATCTGTTTGCTGAAAACTGTGGAATTCCCTTCTTAGGATTAAAAATTGCCAAAAGTGGTTTGTTATCAGTAACGAGAGTAAATTGCATACCGAATAAATATTGGTTAAATTTACATAATCCAAAAATAATTGCTAATCCCTCTTTCTCTATCTGGCTATAATTCTTTTCAGCGGCTGATAGAGTTCGCGAGGCAAAAGCAATGGGTTTCTCTTGCTTGTTCGGCATAACATGGAACAAAACCGCGCCTACCCCGTAAGGACTAGCATCAGTAGTGAGTTTAATTTCGTACTCGGGATTATAATGACACAATATTTCTGCTGACATTAATAATTTCTTAATTTTATTGAAAGCTTCGTCACATTCTGGTGACCACACAAACTTCGTCTCCTTTTTTAATAAATTATAAAGAGGATTCAAAATTGTTGCCAAGTTTGGCACAAATTTAGCATAGTAATTAATCATACCGAGTACCGATTTTAATTGACTTACTGAAGTGGGAGTTGGTGTCTCTTTTATGCAAAAAAATCTTTTCCTCTGACGCACGCAAACCGTCTTTATTTATTACGTAGCCCAAATATTTTACTTCCTTTTGATTAAAATTACATTTTTCAAGGCAAACTTTTAAAAAAGCGTTCTTCAAACGATTTAATACCTTCTCTAAAGTTTCATTATGTTCGATAGAATTTTTTCCGCAGACCAGAATATCGTCTAAAAAACTTACAGCACCTTCGATGCCCTGTAATAATGACTCCATTATTTTTTGGAATTTTGCAGGAGCACAAGCTATGCCGAATGGAAGTCGTTGATATCTGAATAAACCTTTATGTGTCGAGTAGTAACTAATTCTTTGGATTTATCGTCTAAACAAATTTGTGCATAGGCTTGAGATAAATCAATTGTTGAAAATATAGTGCCCCCTTGAAGTTTTGAAAAAAGATCTTCGATTCATGGTAATGGAAACTGATCAATTTCCAGCTCAGGATTGACTGTGATTTTAAAATCACCACATATGCGAACCGAACCGTCTTTCTTCAAAACCGGTACTATGGGCGTAGCCCAAGGCGAGTAATCAACAGGAACTAAGACATTCAAATCAACTAATCTTTTTAATTCTGCTTCTACCTTATCTCTGATGCCATAAGGTAAAGGTTTAGCTCTAAAAAATTTTGGCGAGACTGAATCATTTTTTAATTTTAAGGATACCGTGCCCTTATTAAATTTTCCAAGACCTGGAGTAAATACAGCCTTATTTTTGTTAATTAATTTGCTGAAACTATGGCGAGTATCAAAATAATTTATTTGAGTAATATCGAGATTAAATAAATTCATAAAATCTCGTCCCAAAATTGGAGGTCCCCCATTTTTAATAACAAAAATGTTTAATGGATGTGATACGCCGTTATATGTTAGTCTGACATTACATACGCCTAATGGTAACATTTCTTGACCGTTATAAAAATGTAAAGAACGATCGGTTTTCAGTAAACCAATATTTTTAAAATTGAGTTGCCAGAATTGCTCAGACATAGCTGAAACGGCTGCTCCCGAATCTAACTGAAATGTAAAATTTTTATTGTGAATGCTAACATTTGTTAAAAATGGTTTATTGTTAACGTTTTGTAGACCAACGAGAAATAATTCATTATCATTACTTTCCAAAAAATTTTGAAAATTTTTATATTTATTTCTGCCGCCTCTGTTTACATTTCTCGATTCTTTTTTTGAACACACCGGCGCTAAATGACCTTTGACGTGACATACATTGCACACATAGTCGCGACACTTAGACACTTAGAGCGTTTTCACACACACCGGCAAAACCGGAGCCGGTGACGGCTCCGGCGCCGGTGACGGCTCCGGCGCCGGATAAAATGCAATCAAATTAATGCTTTCACACATAGCCCGGTCCGGCAGATTTGCCGGTCCGGCAGCCGACACCGGCAAATGCAGCCGGTGTTGATCTCGACAAGCCGGATGCCGGACCGATTTCCGAGTTATCGATTTCAATATTTTCTTATGTACACTTGTCCACACAGATCTAAACGTGCCGGTGCCGCAGAACTGTTTGTTTAATTTTACTTCAGTATTGTCATTGTCCTCAAAGTAATCAGAGCGTGTTTTCGTTTTATAATTTTCGAACATTTTAATTGTTCGAAAATGAGTAAATTGTTTAAGTACGACGTTGTCAGCTTAATTGAACTCGATGAAAGTAAACCTTGCCTGTGGGACAAGACAGCAGATTGCTTTAAAGACAAGGTTGAAAAACAAAAAGCGTGGATGGAAGTGTATGGGTCTATTGAGAGCTGCACACATAGTTCTTTAACCGCGTTCAGAAACTAACTGGTATTAATAACGGCACCGTCAATGCCGGAGTGTGTGAAAGATGCCACTGGCCGGCACCGGCGACGGCCCCGGTACCGGCACCGGTTTTGCCGGTGTGTGTGAAAACGCCCTTACTCGTAGGATGGTTACCCCTACCGCAAACTGCACACCGCGTTCCTCTTCCACTCCCGGAGGCTCCACCGGACTTTTCAAAATTTCGAACTTGCGATTGTTGCGCTGGTGCCGCAGTATGACGTTTCTTCCTGTCAGTCATGTGATGAATACCCGGTTCCGTTTTAATATCTACCAATGGAATACTAGATTGGGCTGCCATCTTGGTTGAAGCTAATTTAATAACATCCGCAAAAGTACAAGTTGCAGCTTCTTCAAAGAGTCTATCTTGAATTGGGCCCCTTTCAAAACCAACTACAAAACGGTCCCTTAGAACCATATCTAAAATGCGAGATTCGAATTCGCATTTAACTGCTAAGCTGCGAATTCTTGCCGCCCACTCTGCTGCACTTTCACCCGGATTTTTAACTGCATTATAAAATTTATATCGGCCCGCGAAAAATGATTCGCTTGATTTATAATGTTCATTGAAAGGAATTATTAATTGTTCATAATTGGTATCTTCGGGAGTATCTGGCAAGCACAAATCAAATATTAATTTGTACGCTTCTTCACTGAGCGCATTTAATAAAATTGCTCGTTTTTTATTTGCATCAGTAATATCTTGAGCAAGAAAATAATTTTCTACACGACGTTTATAAATTGTCCAATCACTATTTTGAGGATCGAATTCGCGAATTTGTCCATACACACTTTTTGGTTGAGTCGCCATTTTGAGCACGTTTCACTTATATTTAAAAATTAACGGTAATTCGCAAATTAAACGTAGGTATCATTTTGAAAACCTCGTCGCCACTGTTAGATCCAAGATTAGTTACGTGGGTAATTGATTAAATTTATTAATTCCCAAAAAATAACATATTTATTTTAAAACAACAGAACGTACATTTCTAACATACAACTGAGTAACGTACTGAACACTGCATGCGTATCGCATGTCGCACTTGGTCCGCATGGACCTTACAAAAAGTGGACACGACAAGTAAAATACTTGTAAATACACCACATAATGAATAAAATTTAATTTAGTAGATTGTTTATCCAATTGTTCTTTTAATTCTTTAACCTTATTAAAATTTTCTGAACACTTCTCATTAAGTCTTTTTAATTTTAAAGAAATTTATTAGGAGAAATTATGCTTATTAATAGGTTGATTTCTTGGAGATTTTTTTGTATAATTTTTGTATCTTTAATTTCCTTTTTTAGAGCTGCTTATAGATTGTGTAGACATTGTTTTGATATTGCAAATCTGAAATTTACTGTGTGGATATGGAATCTACCTGGATCTCCTTATAATTGTTTTCTGCTAAATATTCTTAATATTTAACTCCAGAAATTAAACAAACCATAAAATGATATAGTAAGTAAAATTTAGAAAAAAATTCTTACAAATAGATGGTACAGCTTCTTTAGTAAATCCAGTCTTGTTTTTATAATTTTTAAAGATGATTCGTGAAAATGATTTCTACAAATGTTTTACATGACAACTGGCAGTATATAACATGCTCTACCGGATAAGAAATATGTAAAGGCATTTAACCAAAAACTGGAGATACGATTCTTTACCTCTAAGGTACAGAATTAGGTACCATAAAATTTTTTCATTGCTTCAAGTCACTTAGTTCGAAGCGGAATTGCATTAAGAAATTCAAAGCGACATATTTTCGTTGCCACAACCAATAAATATTCTAATCATTATATAACTATTATTAAATTTAAATTCTGATCTCAAGTTAGACAATACAAAACTAATTTTAGCAATACAAGATGACTTTAGTATTCTCACAATTGATGCAGTACACAGAGAAAAATAAACTGTTCAGTCAACCAAAAACACGTTCAGTTAACAGTATTTTTCGTTTACCTATTAGCAATCATGCGTGGTTATTGAACCAACAGTCAAAAAATGTTAAATATTTTAGATTGAATCAACTCAATATTTTCTTTGAGGCAAGCATTCAATGAAGACATCTTTCTAGTTGCTTTAATGCCCAAGAAGATTGATACAAGAACTTTAGATTGTTAAAATTGCTAAATATTTTATTTGTCTGAACGCTGTTAGGGAATTAAAATTATATTTTTGATATGTTTAAAGTAATTTTTCAGTACGGCTAATAAAAGCGTAGAGTCAATTCAATCTCTACTATCGTTTAGGGAAACATCAATTAAATGTTCACCTCTTTGCGATACTGCCAAAGTAAGATAACCCTTCAACCTTTGTTGAGGTGACAAGAGGAGCTGAATAAACCTCAACGAACTTTATAATGTCGGACGCGTTCAAAATATGAATGACTTATCCGTTTAAGAAACGATGTCGATCAACAAGGTTATGCTGGGACAGACAGTAAATATACGTGAAGTTTTAGCAGGCGCCATCTGGAACTCGATAGCTTATTAATATGGGAATTAACCCTCGCTTTTACTTGACTTAACATTTATTACGTTAAATAAAAAATCAAAACAGACACATAAAAGAACAGCACTTTACGATCACTTTGAAATTTCAACTTTTTGATTTAACATATTAAGCACTTTCGTTTTAAGGAAAACATTTACATCGTTCAGTCAAACGTAATAGTTTAACATTTTTTTAGTGTTATTTCAACAATTTCCAAGATGTTCAGTTAAGAATATTACCGTTGAAACAAGTACATTTTATTTAAGTCAACGCACAAAAAGTTGACATTCAAAAAGTTGTTGACTTAACTATTTCATTTTTCTCAGTGTATTAAATTTTTAAAATTGGCCATTTAAAAATGTTACTTCAGCGGGTTCGAGATCTTAGGTCTGTTACATTTGACAGAATTCTGAATTCAGAACTCAAATTCTGAACCGTTCGTGTCATGCGCAGTATGAAATTTATATCCAGTTTTGTGCACTGCTCATGCTCAGTACGATTTTGAACGGTTCAGAACTCGAAATCCTGACGAGTGGAACAGACCTCTTATCGCGAGACTGCTGATTTTAAACTGTCTCGTGGAAATAACAGAAAAATGCAATATATGATTTCGTATTGACACATCATCAAAAAATTTAGGCTTCATTAAAGCATATTTCGTAAAAAAAAGTCTGAACCAGTGCAGGTTAACAAACAGACTTATTGCTTTTCCTTAATACAAAGAAATTTGCAACGATCTTGTGGGTTTAAGTTTAAAGTGACTTTCATAGATGACGTTGGTCACCGTATATCATGGCATGCTTTCTCGGAACCGAATTTTAGCTTATTAATGTAGTCGGCCATGGTAATTTGGTTGTCACTGGTGGGCAATGGGTATAGATGACGCTCTATAGGCGTTTTCGGAAAATAACTCGGATTGGAAAGATTAACCCTAGCAGGTTAGTAGTCAGGTTGGTGAATTTTCGAACGCGAATGTAGTTGTCAGGTCAGTATCAGAATAATCCCATCTGGCCAAATTTGGTAAACCCGTCATTTTGTGCAAAATAATTGACAAATAATTAAATACTTAAAAAAAAAACAGGTTTAATTTACGAACGCTTTTCCAAGAACCTGACTGCTCCGACTGAATTTCCGAAAACGCCTTAATTCAGCGAGAATTCTACATGTTACCGTTGGCGGAAAATTTGAATCGTCCTAGTATAGAACTTGTCCCAATATACAACAGTCTCCCCTAAGTAAATCTTTAAAAACTAATATTTTTCTATTATCGTGGCATGTTCCGGGTGTTGGTCGTAGAGAGGGTAAGCGGTCTCTAAATTGCTGTCTGTAGTCTGCCATAAACTGTGTGGACTGTGAGCCGAAGGAAGTCGTACCGTCGATCCATACACCAACTCCGACGTAGAAGCGTTTAGGTCTTCTTTATGAGCCGATCTGATGCCGAGTAAAACAATGGGTAGTATGTCGACCCATTTTTCTGTCTCGTGACATTTTGAATTGGTGGTGAAATCTTTCTACCATTCCGTTTGCTGCCGGATGGTACGCTGTCGTTCGTACTCAGATAAAAATGCGGTGTTAAACAAGAAGATGTTAAAATTTCAAGGAGTGAAAGTAACATCGAAAAGGAAATAAAGGTGTTAAGTTTGACTACACAAAGGTGTTGAAATTATTCTTTCAAGGAATTGCAGTTACACTTTAATGGTGTTAAAATTACGCTTTGCGGGTGTTACAATTACACTTTTATGAAGTTGAAGTTACACTTCAATGGGGCTAAAATACACTTTAAGGTGTTAAAAGTACACATTAAGGGTGTTAAAATTACACTTTACGGGCATTACAATCACACTTTAACGGTGTTAAAATTACACTTTAACGGAGTTAAAATTACACTTTAGCGATGTTAAAATTAGTTGAAAGTTACAGTTTGATGGTGTCAAAATTACACTTTAATGGTGTTAAAATTACACTTTAAGGGGGTTAAAACTACACTTTAAGGGTGTTACAATTACACTTTCAAGATGTTAAAATTACACTTTAAGGGTGTCAAAATTACACTTTAAGGGTGTTACATTCAGTATTCCAGGAGTATATCGGAATCAGCTCACATACTATTTGTACCAAATAGTATTTACAGTTATGTCGTACACATTTCTTGTATGTCATACACTGTAAGAGTCACATTTGATAAAAATGGAACATAAGCTGGTGCTGTTCTACCGGGAAGTACCTATACTCTATGCTGTGTATTTGAGGTAATTTCCAAGTGTAATAGATAAACAGACACTTTGTAAACTTACGTTTATTGCACGTTACATACAGTCGTACATAGTTACTACGCCATACTGTTACATTGTTGCCACCTTAATCTATGTCAGTACTACCACTACACTGCACCTCTCCCGGTTTAGATATTCAAACGCTGAGGAACCTTAATTGTTCGGTTTGAACGTCTTAAGGGTTTAGGAGTAATTGGGTTAATAGGCGGAGGAGAATCAGTGGAGGGATGAACGAGTTCGGCATTTGTCCTCTCATCGTTTTGATCTTCTTTTTCCTTCTGATTCACTTCTGTAGCAGGTTGTTCACTAGCTGGTGATACTATGGGTAAGTTCACAGGAAGTAAGGTATAATTTGTGTTGGTGGAACCGGTTAAATCTGCCTTCATGTCATCTCCGTGTACATATCTTACTTCGCCGTTTACATTAACAAGGTAGGTCCAATTACTGACTACTTTTGATATCTTCCCTTTCTTCCACTGATTTTCTCCATTTCTTTTGCTAAATACTAAAACCTTCTGACTTTCAATAAATCTTCTGTTACTCTTTATTTCTGTTACTTCTTTTCCTTCCATTTCTTTCTCTCTTTCTAGTTTTGTTTTTCCTCTGTGTTGGTTTACATTCAGTAAGTCTAGTTTGGTTTTTGGTACTCTCCTCAACATCAACTCAGCTGGACTGATTCCTGTTGCGGCATTTGGTGTAACTCTGTACTTTAAAAGGAAATTATCAATAGCAAATTGCAATTTCTCGTTGGTAACATTCTTCCCGAAATGTAATTGTTTTTGAAGACTCTGTTTCACAGTATTTACCTGCTTTTCAACAGTACCATTTGATCTAGGGTGTAATGGTGGTGTTAAAATGACTTTAATCCCATTAGCTAAACAAAATTGTCGATATTTCTCCCCATTAAAGGGTGGTCCATTATCGGATACTACTTCATCTGGAATACCAAAAGTTGTAAAACACTTTCTTAGTGTGACTATTGTTTCTTCCGCTTTTGTGCTTTTTACTTCATGTACCTCTATCCATCTGCTTTTGCTGTCTACAATAATTAAAAAATACTTGTTAAATTTTTCAAAAAAATCTAAGTGCAACCTTCCCCAGCATCTTTCTGCAGTCTTCAATTGAGTATATGTTATTTCTGGTAATTTGGTTGTAATAACGAACAACTTGAACAGCTATTTACAGTAGACTCAATATCTGCACATGTTCTTCGTGTAGCATTTCCAGAACTTTATTCCTCATTTGAAATGGAATTACTAATCTGTTTCCCCACATTACACATTCTTTTTCAACAGATAGTTGTTCCTTCTTCATCGAGTAAGCTTTAAAAGCCACTTCTGTCACATTTTTTGGCCAACCCTTTCTAACAAAATCCTTGACTCGATTTAGAACAGTGTCCTTTTGTGTGTTTAGAATTACATCATAGATAGTTAACGGACTTCCTTCAGTTTCGAAAATGCTATTCACCTCTTCAAACTCGTCTATTCCTGTACCTGTTGCTAAAGGCAATTGTGATAACGCATCCGCATTGCTCACGTCTTTTCCTTTTTTGTATTGTATCTCATAATTATATGCTGATAAGGTAAGAGCCCATCTTTGAATTCTCATGGCTGCCATCGCTGGTATTTTATTTCTTTTCCCGAAAATGACTTCTAAAGGCTTGTGATCGGTGAACCAGGTAAATTTACGCTCGTATAAAAAATTATGAAATTTTTTGACGGCATAAATAATTGCCAATGCTTCACGATGGATTTGGGCATAATTCTGTTCAGCCTTTGAAAATGTAGAAGATGCGAACATTACTGGACGCTCCTCCCCATTAACTATGTGACTTAACACTGCACCACAAGCGTATGGTGACGCGTCAGCTGTGACTACTATTGGTAGTTGTGGGTCGTAATGCATTAGCATTTTATTGTTTGCCAATAAATCTTTACTTTTCTTAAATGACTTACTGCATTCCTCTGACCAGACAAATGGTTTATCTTTCTCTTCTAGGTTATATAACGGTTTTAAAACATCCGAAGACATCGGAATGAATTTCCGATAATAATTTAACAAGCCCAAATATGATCTAAGTTGCGTTAAATTCCGGTGCATCCACTATAGCTTTGACCTTGCTTTCCAGGGGTTTTATACCTTCACCAGACAATTCATATCCTAAAAACTCTACAGTTTCTCTAAAGAATTTACATTTCTCTAAATTAGCTTTAACATTGAATTCATCCAATTTCTTCACTACTACTCTTACATTTCTTTCACATTCTTCAATGGTACGACCTGATATAATAATATCATCCAAATAGCATGCACAATTTTCACAGTTACTCAGAATTTTTTCTAAAATCTGTTGAAACAGTGCTGGTGCACTTGCAATTCCGAATGGTAATCGTTTGTATCTGTATAGTCCTTTGTGGGTATTGATAGTTAAAATTTGCTGTGAATGTTCATGTACTTGACATTGTAAATATGCTTTTGATAAATCAATGACAGTAAAATAATTACCTGCAGATACCTTATTAATGACATCTTCGATAACAGGTAACGGGTACTGGTCTACTTCCAAATAAGGGTTTACCGATACCTTGAAGTCCCCACAGATCCTTAATTTACCTTCCTTTTTCTTCACCACTACTATAGGACTACTCCATTCACTGTAATTTACTCTTTCAATTACTCCTTTTCTTTCTAAGTCTGCCAACTCCTTTTCCACATTTTCTCGTAAAGCATAGGGTAAGGAATAGGGACGATGGAATACAGGGACTGCGTTTTCTTTCAACCTAAGGTTAATCTTAAATTTACGTATGCCCTCATTTCCGTTATCAACAAATACATTATTAAATTCAGCAATTAACTTATCTGTAATAGAATTTACATTATTTACATTTTCATTAATCCTTGCTATTGCTTGTGACACTAACTTATTTTTTCAATTTGGATAAACAAAATCTAACCAATCTCTACCTAGCAATCTAATATTCATTACATCTTTTAAAATGTACAAAGGTAAAAATTTAAACTCAACTTTATTTTTGAAAACTTTAACTAGTATTCTACCTCCTATTTTTAATGATTCACCTCCAACTGCAATCAAATTCTTTTTACTTTCTGCTATTTTATGCTTATCTAAGTATTTAAGAAAAATATCCTTAGACATTACACTTACAGCACTGCCAGTGTCTACCTCCATGGGTATTATCTTGTTCGATACCTTCACATCCACCAAAAGTGCATCATTAACTTTTCTTATCTCAAACTGTTCGATCTTTCCTATCACATTTACACTGTCCCATAGGTCTGCGCTGTCATCTTCCACTGCTTGTACTCTCTTCGTTCTGCACAGCTTTGCTAGATGACCCTTCTTCTGGCACTTGTAACAGCGATACTCCTTCACTGGACACTCTTTTCCATGCTGTTTTCCACATCGTCCACAATTTTCTTTCTTGACTTTTTGCTCATTCTTACTTCTCGTCTCATGCTGAAACTTGTCTTTACTTACATTTGCAGCTTTTTGCTTCCATACTGCTTTTACTACAGTCTGATTTAACTCTCTACTTTCTTCTTGAACAGCTTCCATAGCCAACGCTAAGGTACATGCCTGTTCGAAGGACAACACCTTCTCTGATAGCAATTTTCGTTGGATACTTTCCTGCGATAGACCACATACAAATCTGTCTCTCAACGCTCGCTCTAAAAATTGTCCAAAGTCACAAGTCGATGCAGCACTTTTTAATTTTACAATGTATTCACTAACTGTCAAACTTCCTTGACTGATGCCATAAAACTTGAATGATTCTGCAATCACTAATTTTTGTGGAGCTATGTGCTTCTTTAGAACATCCTTTAATTCAGCAAAACTTTTTTCTGCTGGTAACACCGGAGATAATAAATCCTTTAATACTTTGTATGCTTCACTCCCTACGAGAGTAATAAACAACGATACTTTTCTGTCGTTTTCTATGTTATTACACTTGAAAAACTCTTCCATGCGTTCCATGTATGCATTAAAATCGCATGTTGCAGTGAGGGGTTCAATGCTGCCCACTAACGCCATTTTTTGTAGCACGTGGTTGATTAACGAATTTTCAATCTAACCTTGTCTTGCACTTGCTTGCATTTATTCCACTACTCGTCGCCAATTATTGCTGTGTATTTGAGGTAATTCCCAAGTGTAATAGATAAACAGACACTTTGTAAACTTACGTTTATTGCACGTTACATACAGTCGTACATAGTTACTACGCCATACTGTTACATTGTTGCCACCTTAATCTATGTCAGTACTACCACTACACTGCACTCTAGTATATTAGTTGTAACACCTCTAATTTCAATTTGCTGGTGTCATACACTGTAAAAGCCACATTTGATAAAAATGATACAAGTTAACTTGTTTCCGTACGTACTTGTTTCCACATTTCCTCATTGCGAGACAGACCGTTAATATGGAGAATCATAACCAGGCTTACGATTTCGACTCAAATCTCTAATCCAGTCTGAGTGATAGTTTCTTTAAAACTGCAAATTAAGGGCTTACATATGTATACATTAAGAAAACGATATATTATACCAAATGTATATATTTCAATAATAATACATTATATTACAAATAAAAATATATTTACAGTTGGTTCTTGTCCGATGAAATTTGTATCACAAAATCTTTTAAGCGGACACTAAATCGCGCACTATAACACTTTACGTTTCACCGTCGTTCGACAGCTTCGTCAGAAGTGAAAAATATGTTGTCAAAATAAACAAGGTTGTCAACGGAAACTGAAAAAGTAACTTGATTTCTTTTTTTTTCTGACGAAGCTGTCGAACGACGGTGAAACGTAAAGTGTTATAGTGCGCGATTTAGTGTCCGCTTAAAAGATTTTGTAATAAAAATATAGATACAAATTGTACATATTTTTACACATAGCTTAAAAAGTTTCCAAATTCCACGGTAGCATTACGATCTTAAACTCCTATTACATCATAAAGTTCAACCAGGTTGGCGGACGCGTATGCCTTAGGCCCCATCCAGACGACATGGCCAACGGTGAATGCATTGGCAACAAAATTTTTAACCAACGTTGGGCAAGTTTACCATTTGCACATTGCCTGTCTACATGATTGGATTTGCTTGTCAAACTTCGAAGATAAAAAAGTTCGGCCAATGTACAGCGAATAGCTCCCAACATTTGTTAAATTAAAAAGATATGGAGAACGAAGAATATGATACGGTTGTTGCAAGTGCTTGTGTAGTTCTTTCTTGTGCACAGTTGTTATTGGCAAGAAATAATAAAAGAAAAAAGCGATCAAAGAGGAGGTGGTGGATGTTATCTTTGAACAGAAGTAGAGAACGGTACGTATTTCTTATACTATATGTGTTAAAATATTTATCAATGTTACAAAAGTAGGTAATCCTGCACTTTAGTGCACCCAAAGTGCGCATGCGTTAAATGTGCGTTGAGATTTGCTGTAAACTGACCGCCAACTCAAATTTATTTCTATTGTTGGCAAGTTGTATCATTAATAACAAGTGCAAAATTACAACCTCTTACTTACTGGCGTTGTAATAATAATAATTATGTCTTTATTCTCAAAATGAAATGAAATATTACTACTTCTAAAACTAAACACTAGTTCTATGTAACAATATTACAACGCCGTCTTTTACATCTGCAAGAAGCCACAGATTGTAATTTTGCATCCGTCATTATTGGAACAACTTGACAAAAATGGAAAGAAAATTGAATTGGCGCTCAATTTTCAGCATATCGCTACGCACATTTAACGCCTGCGCACTTTGTGTGCACTAAAGTGCAGGATTACCCAAAAGTACATAAAAAGTACATTATTATTATGTATGTTTGTAGATATAAAGGTTCAGATCTACTCAGTGACTTGACAAAAGAACCTTCTGGAAAATTCGAAAATTTCTGTAGGATGTCTGCTGAAGACTTCGAATATTTGTTGAATAAAATAGGTCCTAAAATAGCCAAAAACGATACAAATATGAGAAAATGTATCCTTATACAAGAACGTTTGGCTGTTACTCTGCGATTTTTAGCGAGTGGAGATAGTTATCACAGTCTTTCATATTTATTTAAGTTTTCACCTCAACTTATATCTACTATAGTACCAGAAGTTTGCTGTGCCATCAACGATGCGCTAAAGGAATCAGTAATGGTAAGAAAAATGAAAAACCTTATTATTGTCTTAATATTTTAATATCATTATTTTATACGAAAAAGGGCATTCTAAAATAAAAGTAAGTTTAATAAGTATAACGGAGAAATTATTAAATATGACTACATTACCTAGTTTAAATTTAAGTAATTACGAGCTTGAGAGTAGTAAGTTGACAGTGCAGGTGTACTATCGGAACATGACGGAGAAGGAACAGGAGAGTAATCCTGTGAGGGAGAGGAACTTAAACTATATGGGGAAGAAAGAGATGTATTCAAGCCAGTGTGATGAGGAAACCCAGAGTTGCTATTAAATTGTCCCTCTATTTCTGTAATTTCAGCTTCAAAAACCAGATTATTTATTTTGTTCATTAAAATTTTTCTTGTCCTGAGACTTAAGGCTCTTAGTATGGTAGCTAATAACTCCCCAAACAAGGAGCATTCATCGGTTTCATCTCGTTTCTGATGTGAAGCTCTTTCTGCAATCGCTTTCAGCGCAGTATTTGCCTGCTTAATACTGTTATGAATTTCAACATCGCTAACGGTGGACATTGCGTTTCTTTTCATCAAATTCACCTTTTTTGGAGATCGAAAAGCTTTTACCGATGATTCTGGTTGCATTGTGTCTGGAAAGAAAGAAATAGGTATTAAAAATTTATATAGTTGCATGTACTGGAAATCACTAACCATTATTTTCAAATTTTTTTTCCTGGTCAGTAACTTCAGATAAATTCGTTTCCATCATCATTTCATTTCCTTCGTCAATGTCCGTGTCATTTTCTTCAGTTATCTATAAATTCAGTAGTTTATAAAAGTGCAACTAACTCGCCCCATAACTTGTTAAAAAGTCCAAAAAAATACATTGAATACACCTAAACTATTACAAATATTATTAACGAATTCCTTGTTAGGGTTTGATGAAATTTTTTTTTATATACTGAGTGTTCTACGCCATATGCTCACCCTTCTAGAACCTTTATTTTTTAATCGATTTGAATGGAATTCGGAAAATAAAAATGAAGGAAAAAAGCGCATTTTCCGACATACTATTGAGCACCGTAGGACTTCCGGTTTCACCGGAAGTGACGCCAACTTTTTTATTTTAAATATATTTTATATTTTTACAAATTTTGAGTCTGTAGATCATTCTGAGTCCGAATATGTATCACTTGGTAATTTTGGTTTCCATGACAACGAAAAAAAGAACTTTTTTGTTTTTCAATCTAGGAAGCCTTGAATCGTGTATTTTCCTTCTAATGCGATCAAGCAATTCGAGAAAATCATTTTTTGATTGTATTTTGATTTTTAACATTTTTACGGCATTTCAAATTTTCATTAGGTCGTAACTCATTTTTTTTAAATAGAACCTCATATGCTCCTTAGCTTAGTTCGACAGAATATTTTTTTTCTGAGTACGCTGATACCAAATACTTCATACTTTCTTTGAAAGTCATTTAAAACGGGCATAAAACCTCAATAAATCGTGTTCTGTTTTAAATGACCTTTCAAAGAAAGTATGAAGTATTTGGTATCAGCGTACTCAGAAAAAAATATTCTGTCGAACGAAGCTAATGCCTGTTTTAGACGGTCATATTTTTGTATCAAATTTATTACGAAGTGAGAGAGATAAGCTACCACAGTGAATGTTGATTGGTTGAATTGGCACTTCTCACTCACTTCGTAAATTTGGTACAAAAATATAACCGTCTAGAACGGCATAAGAAGCACATGAGGTTCCATTTAAAAAAATGAGTTACGACCTAATGAAAATTTGAAATGCCGTAAAAATGTTAAAAATCAAAATACAATCAAAATAGTAATTTTCTCGAATTGCTTGACCGCTTTAGAAGGAAAATACACAATTCAAAGCTTCCTAGATTGAAAAACAAAAAAGTTTTTTTTTCGTTGTCATGGAAACCAAAACTACCAAGTGATACATATTCGTACTCACAATGATCTACAGACTCAAAATTTCTAAAATATAAAGGGTGTTCTATTTAAAATAAAAAAGTTGGCGTCACTTCCGGTGAAACCGGAAGTCCTACGGTGCTCAATAGTATGTCGGAAAATGCGTTTCTCTGCTTAATTTTTATTTTCCAAATTTCATTGAAATCGATTAAAAAATAAAAGTTCGTGAAGGGTGAGCATATGGCGTGGGACACTAGGTATTTTGTTTTTTTTTCAGGTCCCAAAAAACGTTAATGAATGGCAAGAAATTGCAGAAGGTTTTGGCAAATTATGGAATTACCCACACTGTGTGGGCGCACTAGATGGCAAGCACATAGTTATCCAAGCTCCCTTTAACAGTGGCTCCGAATTTTACGACTATAAAAACACCTTTAGTACCGTTCTCATGGCCTTAGTAAATGCGCATTATTGTTTTACATTCGCTGATATAGGATGTCAAGGGAGAATCAGCGATGGTGGTGTTTTTAGAAACACCGATTTGTTCAAGAAAATTGATAGTAACGGATTAATGCTTCCGCCCAACACACCTCTTCTAGGAAGGCATATACCTGTACCATACATTTTCATTGCTGATGATGCATTTCCACTCACTGATAGAATTATGAAACCATATCCAGGAACCTATCCTAAAGGCAGCATAAAACGACTGTTCAACTACCGGCTTTGTAGAGCGCGCAGAATAGTTGAAAATGCGTTTGGTATAATGGTTTCAGTTTTTCGCATATTGCGAACATCAATTATGCTTCAACCAGACAAAGTATCAACATTGATAATGACGTGTGTATTATTACACAATTTTTTAAGAAGAAGCAGAACGTCTAAATGTATATATTCTCCACCAGGCACTTTTGATACTGAAGAACAAGGAAAGTTAATTCCAGGATCATGGAGATAAAATATTGCAAATAATAAAACAGCTTTACAGCCAATGGTTAAGGTTGGTAGAAGACCAACAAATAATGCTCAAAATATTCGTAAAGAATTCGCACAATATTTTGTAACAAATGGAAAAGTAGCATGGCAAGACCAGTATTCATAATAAATTAATATTTAATAACAATTTTTTTTGAAAACAAATTATCAATGTGGGGCCACAATTTTCTGTATGTTATTTTTATTGAACATATAGTATAAATAAATACTTACCAATGTATTCAGAGTTGCATTTATTTTTCCTGTTGGTCCTAAAAACTTGTCCATTACACTATAGGCAAACCTGTCGGTTTAAAAATATCTTCAGTGCCACAACCGTATTTAATTGAGCCTATAACTTTTTTCTTCAAGCTCCTATATGTCGTCATCAATGATTCTTTCTTCTTCTTCAAAGTATTAACTTCTATATCAATACTAAGCTGATTTTTTATGTCCAGCCAAGCATCAGCAACAATATTTCTGTTTTTATGATTGCTTTCTTTCGGATCCCAAATAACTGGGTATTTTTCATAGAGACTGAGGAATTCCAAAATTAACTGGTTATTCCATTCGGTCTCTGATGACATTTTTCTGGTAAAATTTAAAAAACAGTAAACGGAAAGCAGACCCACTTTGCCACCAAGTTAGTACAATTCAACGCGTATAACACACAAGTGTTCCGCGTTCTTGAGATGTTATAGATCCCACTTGCTTTGTCCCCTTTTTAGCTATTACTTTGGTTGGCTTTTGAACCGTGGACACACCAGTCTCATCAATATTGTAAATGTTTTGGGGTTCAAAATTATGTCTTTCCAAAACAGTTGTCAATTTATTGAAAAAGTTGGAAACGTTTTTTCTATTAAAATTCATGGCTCGTGAAAGGCTAGTTGATTGAGGCGTACGAAGTGTTAAATGAGAATTTCGTCTTAGAAAGGCTAAAAGCCAATCTTCACTTGCACGTTCTGTTTCATTCCATTTTTGAGGATAGGTAAGCCCATTAGAACAAGCAAACTGAAACGCTAATTTACGCAGATCTTTTGTAGTGAGACCGAAATATAAATCCACAGTCTTCTCACAATATTTTACAAGTTGTGATTCTTGTTCAGCAGTAAATACTTTGTTATAAGGATTGTATCCTACCCTAGGCTGCAAATTGTTACGCAGGGAGTTCATGTAACGATTTAATAAAACGTGACACATTCCATAATCTTTAGCCACTTTTCTAACGGAGTGGTTGTTATCTATCACCTTTCTTGCTGCTTCTTCATAAATTTCTTTGGGTATCAATCCCCTCTCGGTCTTTCTTGGTCTGGGTTCAACCATTTTTCGTGAAACTAGAAATAAGGTGATTTTATTTAAAAAAGTCTGAAATAGGTGTCAATTGTAACACGTTACAATCGACACCGCAGCATGTGTTACAATTGACACCCCATAACCTATAAAGATATCATTTCTTTTTTCGTATTTATTAGGTAATACCTAGAAAATCTGTACGTGAAAAATAAGAGCTGAGGCAACATACAAACTAATACTCACCCTAAAATATTTTCAAGCGGAGCACACATTTTAGAAACAATTTGTACTAACGGGTGGAACGAAAGTTTTGGGACAAAAATTTTTTATCGGCTGTGTATTTGACAAACAATTTTGAAGAGTGAACTATGGCCAAGCGTTACCGTGGTTACTTTCTTTATTTATATCACATACCATTGCTCCTTCAAGTTGTTGCAAAATATTCATTTTGCTGGAAACAAAATCATCATTATGCTTAAGTTTTCTCATGCGGAAATTCCTGGTGATTCTGGTTTTTACACAAGAAATATTGATGAAGCTCCTGACGAAGTAAAATATAAGACAAAAACCAAATTTCCAGAGAAAGTATTAGTCCGGTGCGCTATTTCCGAGGCAAGTGTTTCTAGCCCCTACATAGGGAATGTAAGAGGAGAAGCGGCAATCGCCAGTCTTTGTTGTGAACGTTGCTTGCCAAAATTGGTTGACTTTATCAATCTGCATCACCAAAATGATAAAATCATGTATTGGTCAGACTTAGCTTCAAGTCATTATGCCCGAAAAACAATGCAATGTTTGGAAGTGCACAACATACCTTTTGTGCCTCGCGCGCATAATCCATCAAACGTGCCTCAAGCTAGGCCAATTGAAACATTTTGGGCTTTATTGACTCAGAAAGTTTACGAGAATGGTTGGGAAGCCCAAACTGGGGATCAGTTAAGAAATAGAATCCGAACTAAACTTAGAGACATTGACGTTGAATCTTGCCAACTTCTTATGCGAGGCGTCCGAGCAAAATTGCATCGAATTGAACAATTTGGACCTTTGAATGTTATTTTGAGTCATGTTTAAGAAATTTAGACCTTGTTAATTATTATGCAAAAATTGAATTAATTAAAGTTTTTCTAAAGCGTAACATTTCATTTTTGGGAAAGTCCCGAAACTTTCGTTCCACCCGTTACTACATTTATTTACTTTTTGGTCGATTTTCAAATATATGACCACACGATGCATGGGCTGCACAAGGAATATATTCGAACTACATATCAAAATTTAGAACGCTCTCTGCTTCACTGTGTAAATGCGTTTTAATATATTTTAAATATAGAGGCGCTGTTATCTGCTTTGTTACAATCGACACTTGCTACAATTGACACCGTCTCCCCTACTAAACAAAGTCTACAGAAATAAGTTGCTGAAAAAGACTCTACCATACCGTGTAACATATTTCCTCCTAAATTATCATGACAGAGAGCTGCAATTGTTCCGACATATTGATGATTATGAACAGTAATGCCATCACGTTCTAATATCTGAATATCTCGTACTATTGGTTGTAAAACTGCATTAAAACCATTAGTTTTTAATTCGTATGAGTGAAATAATGCCAATAAATGAATATTATCTAACGTAGAATTTAAATAATTGGGAAATATTAGGTATTGTAAAATATATTGCCCCTATTTTAAGAATACCGGTTTTAGAACCTAAAGGGTTCACACTTTCGAATTCATCAAAATAAATTTGAATCTGCAAAGCAGTGTTCTTACTAAACATTTCGTTGTTTTTAAAATAAGAGCCATCTGATAAATCTTGCATACAAGTATCGTTTTTCTTATTAGTTTGATGTATAAGGAGTCTAAAAGATTCATTTTCTAATAATATTTGTAAAGTTTGTAATATAGGAATGTACATAAATGTTGTAGGTACAATTACTTCTTTATAACGTTTTAAATGTGAATCCCATTTAATCTCTTTACGAGAACCAATTGTCAGTTCTACATGTTTGACAATATTAGCAGAAAGATGTTGTGTTCGTTTATGTTGAGTGTTATACTTGTCAAAAAGATGTTGAGCTTGTAAAAAGTAATCATCAATAGACTGAGAAAGAAGCATATTAATTTTTAAATTGTCTACAATATTATGCACTAATGAATTCGTTAAGTTAATGGCAGAATCTATTATGTTCTGAGTAATTGTATTAGGCAAATTTAGTGAATGTATATCATTTACAAAAGTATTTGCTATATTCGAAAGTGCATGTGTATTAGACACCTGCTTTTCTTCAATGATATTTCTAATTCCATTTTCAGAACTACTATAAAGAATCGGGGTATTATCTGCATCAATATTGAAAGTTTTTTGTTCATGTAAAAAAGCTTGTGCAATACTAATTCTTTCATTTTCATAAATGTTTTCTTCACGTGAAACCTGTTGTAAAGTATGTATTTTTATGTGTTCTTAGAAAACATTGAACGCAAGAAATGATCTTTGACAATCTTCGAAGTTACAAGTGAATGGCATATCATCATATGTATCATTTGACTCGGAATATTGTGCGTGATCTACATTAGGAAAATAGAATTTTTTTTCTTCAGGTGAAAGAGATTGGGTATGTTCATTTATGTGTTCTTTGATATCATTGAACGAGATCAGTGATCTTTGACATCCTTGGTATTTACAAACAAATAGATCATTAGCATCGGAAGAAATTTGAATCGTTTTTTCACTTACATTACTATTGGAAGGAAAATGTACAGTATTGTCTAATTCAATAACTTCAACTGTTTCTTCAGAGGAAATAGCTTGTAGGGTGTGTTTACCTATATGTTTTCTAAAACCAGCAAACGTACGAAATAATCGTCCACATTTGTTATAATTACAAGGCAATAATAAATCATTTGAATCTGACAAAGCATGATTCATTCTTAAATCCCTTAATACAGCTAATACATTGATCAATTTTTGACAACATAAAAAACACTCAAACATTTTTACGTGAAAAACTAGGTAATAAAAGGAAAATTCTAATAAAAATGAATAATTCAAGAAAAACAATAACAAACGTACTGTGAGTACAAAATGATTAAAATAATAGTGAACTTCAAGACGAAGAGTAAAACAAATACATTATGATATATTTAAATAGGCTGAATTAAGTAGCTAATGTTGAACTTAAAAATATAACACGAAATTAAACCTGCATATCAAAATAAAAATGTTATTTTACTTAATCCACCTGTACAGTCGTGTTCAAAAAAGTGTTGTACAGAATTTGTACTGTGTAAACTTGTGTGTGCATTCATGAAGTCAAAAAATTGTTGTACAAATTGTATTGTTACATATACGGTTTCTGGCAATAATAATATCATTGAACACAAAAATAGAGAAACCAACTGCCGCTCAAAAGCAAGGATATTTAAAACGTATCTGTACAACACCTTTTTGAACACAACTGTACATTATTAATTTTTATTTTTATTTCGCGTTCCCGTGCTGTTAATGTGATATTTCATTTGTTATCAATGAATAAACTTCGGTTTGAATATAAGTCCAAAAGGATCGCAAATGATCGTCAAATTTAGTTTTAGAAACAAAATAACTTTGGAATAATTCGTCAAACGCACCCAACGCAGTTTTCGTTTCGCAAGGTATCAGAACACCGTCGAGTATGATATAATAATCTACTATTACTTGCTTACACGATCCAACTGCCAGTAAATATGGTTGGGTTGTTCTTCCATTATTTAAGCCTTCTTCTAATGGGAGAGAGACCTGAAGTATAAAGAATAAAAATTATGAGTCAAAGTAGGGAAGATATTTTCTCATGTAGTTGACAGAAAAGTGACACAATGTTTAATCATAAATCGTGAAGAAAAGTGCGACTTGTCTTGTTAGCAACACTTTCCTTCACGTTTCCGTTAGCAAAACTTTTTTCCTTCATTTTGACGTATCAGAGGTCGAAGATTGATTGATTGATATCACAGATTGATGTTTTGTTACTACGTCAACAAATGCTTGACATACCTTGATGTATTATTATTATTCGTCGACACTCATAATTTTAGCGTTATTTTCGTCAACTACACGAAAAAATAGCATGATCTACACGTTAGAAAAGTGAATTTCCATGTTCGTGTAAATTTGATCCACTCGTGGAGCTACGCTCACTCGTGAATCCAAACATTTACACTCACCGGAAAACTATCACTTTTCTGAACTTATAAATCAATATACTATTTCTCATCCGAGCAGTATTATTTCCGCGAGGTTGATTAAAATCCTCCCTACTAGCATCACTAGTCTTTTAAATTAATCATAAATTTTTCCATAATTGAAAACTGTAATGTCAAATCTGACATGTTGATTTCTAATATTTATTTATTTCTAGTAATTTTTTAGACCTAGGGAGCTAAATGAAAACATTTTCTATGAATTTTATATTTAATTAAAGTAACAACTATTTAAGCAAGGGTCTTTGACTTTTGTGAATATTAGAAATAAACATGTCAGAAGAGAAATCCAAATCCTTGACTACAATAAGGTATAATGACATTTTCACAAGATAGTAATGAACAAAATATTAATCTAGAAAGGTAATTAATAGAATGCAATGATATACATACGTCATGATATCTGATGAGTCTGTCAACAGCCTCGGTGACATTACTTTTTTACTACCTTTACGGCCTCTAGCAGTGGGTGGTAATAAATGAAGCAACGCTATCACTCCATTCGTATCGTTATCCCAATCTGAATTCAAAAATTGCTGTGTTTAAATGCAAAAAAGAAATTAGTATAATTCACCTGTTGGCACTTCACTGCATCCTTCTTTTGTTAATACGTAAAATATTTTATTTAATAATTGTGGAAATTTTGTAACGAAACTACCCGTATATCCAAACATGACTTATCTAGAAAACAAATAATGTAGGTTTCAACTGAAATAAATGTATGGTTGACTTATATGTATACCAGTCCAGGAGTATCCGTAAATCTAGGGAATTCGTCTAATATATTTTCACAATTAATCTTTCTTATATTGAAAGTCTTTTTCATATACAAAAATATTTCATTTTTTTGAGTTTTCACGCAAGCATTCTTTAAAAATTCTACGTATTCGCCGTAATCTGTTAGATCGCTTTCTTCTTCATGCGTTTCCTGAGGACCTTTTTTTGTAACTGACTTTAATTTCTTTTTTTCTTGGGCGTTGCTGCGATTAATAGTACGCAGTCTGTTTTAAAAAAATCCAGTTCTTTGATCTAGATTAAAAAACAATTCCTAAAGCATAAATATTTAGTTATTATAAAAATGCCTATACAAATATATTTGCACACATTCAACTAAATGCACTTCTAAATTAACTTACATATCCTTTGCCTTCGTTATCTTCAAAGCATGGAAATAACTTTACCAATGCTTTAGCGAACTGTAATTTTATATGTTTGTTTGGATAATTTCCATATTGCTTTATCATAATAGCTGCAGTTACATTAGTTACTTTTTTTCTGCTTCCTGTAGTCAGTTCTTTTGTACTATCATATTCTTTTAAAATTGTTGCGCCTTCCTGTGTGCTTTGAAACATTCTATGAACTCCTGCGCAAATAACAATTGTCATTTTTAATTAATTAAATAATCAATTTAATTAATGACATACTAGTGATTGAGTTCTAAAGGGAAATATCTTAAAGGTCTGTAAAGGGTGACGTAACACGCAAAATAATCTACAACATAGGTACTCTACTAGTAATTCAAGCACAAATATATTTTCTTGACAATATTTCAAATTCACATCTTTCAAATCTTGGCTATCGGCTCTACCTGCTTCTAAAATGACGGTGTTTTCCACTGATTGTCCTGGTACATACTAAGTGTACCTATCTCTCGTTTTAACTCCATAGAATAATACAAGATAGAGATACATTGAATGCGCCCTAGTGCATCCAATGGAAAACGCCAAAAAATTCTTCTATTCTGGTAAGTAAATATATGTATGTACCGGGTGGACCATTTTTGATGGTTTTATAGGGTTTCTCGGTTATTTATAGGAATAAAAGAAAATCGTTTTCGCGACCCAATGCTACTTTTTTGAAAAAAAAAACTCAATGGTGAAGACAAAAGTTAGCTACCTGGATTCATTCGGAAAATATCGACCGAAAATGAATTTTCGCGAAGTTATTTTTCACAATATCTTAGCCGATTTTCCCCAAACGAATCGAGGTAGCTAACTTTTGTCTTCACCATTGAGTTTTTCTCGAAAAAGTAGCATTGGGTCGAGAAAACGGGTTTCCTTTATTCCTATAAATAAACCCTGTAAAACCATCAAAAATGGTCCACTCTGTACATATATAGAAGAATTTTTTTTTACTATAGTTGTTTTTGAAAAACACCCTTCAGTTCTGATCAGCTTTCACAACTCAAATACTCAATAGCTACGCTAATGGAAAAAATTGTAATAATAGAATTTTTTGACACTTAAACATGTTACCTTCTTTTACTTATTTTGGCTTTAACATAAATTTAAAATATTTCCCTCTCGTCTTGAATAATGCTGTATATCACCTGCTCATTGAAAGAATAAGACATATGTTTATGTCCTTCAGGCTTTGGTGAAAGTGAACGTTCGTAAATTAAACTTTGGGGAACATCCGAACTACCAGAAAAATTAGTTAAAGTTGAAGCAACTGATGTGTTGCTACGAGGAGCTAAGAAAAATATTTGATTAGTATACAATTAGATTCAAACGTTGTAGATAATTACTTGATGGTAAAGAATTCGAATGTGATTCTTCGCCTTCTACTTTTATATTTAAAATAACGCCTCTGGGATTGAACCAAATAAAGTCTTTTAATAAATCATTATCTATCTGGTAGTGTGCTTCATCATAATATAGAATATTTTTGTCAGCAGGTATTTCAAATCGGTGAGCAACTGTAAGTATAAAGTGATTGAACAAATAAAGTATCAAAAATGGAAAATGAATAAATTAAATATGTTTCTGACAATTTAAATTTTGCGCTACTTTTCTGCCCATTTAATTACGTGCTTCATTTTCATTCATACATATTATTATAGTATAGTGTAAATGCGTAGTTACGCATGGGCTTTAAAAAAATTATTTCTAAGACAGAATTATTATTATTAATAATTTTAATTTGATTACGTAATCCGCCGATAAATTAATTTAACTGAAACTTTTAATTAATTGTTAGGGTCGGTTTATCGTGGCAAGATTAAATTTATCTTTCTGTTTATTACCAATGGCAACGTATACTTTCATAATTGTTGTCATTGGTAACTAACTAAAAGATAAATTTAACCTTGCATCGATAAACCAACCCTTAGTTGTAGATATTTTCACGGTGCAGAGGTGTAGAAACGCATTCATGGCCAGAATCAAAAATATTTAATTACCTAAATAGTAAATACTTACCGGCTCTATTAACAGCTTCTGTCACATCTAAGTTTTTTGTATTAATTTTGACCCACCGCTTTTGATTATTATACACGACTCTGACATACAGCGCATTATTCTCATCCATCTTAAGCAGTGAAGGCATGTGGAGTGGAATATTTTCGTGGGAAAGCACCCTTCCATATCTTCGGCATGATATCATCGATCAAATGCGCAAAATAATTACTTTAACCAACAATAAGTGCTATATTTTCATTTTTAGGTGAGAATGTAACAAATAAAAGTATAACAGAATGCTTTTGGAACTTTTTAACACCGCTTTGTTGTTGAAATAATATTTTTCTCCTAAAATGAGTTACATGTTCACCGGTTCGGAAACATTTCAACACACAAATATGTTAAATTTATCTTCAGCACCGTAAAAGTGTAATATCTCTCCGCTTTGTATATTCAAAATTTTTAACTACTATACAAGTAGTTAAATAAACATCAAAAAGAGTTACTTTGACAAAATAAAAGAATGGTTTTTACTACATCAGGAGAAATTTTTACTCTTTTGGTAGAACGTTTAACTACTTACTCCTTAAACTCCGCAAAATTTTTATCTGTGTATGTGAGTCGCGCCTATTAATTCGTTTAATTCCTTAAAGTGGAATTCCAATGCGACGACTGAAACGACTGCAGCCTCGCAACTGTAGCAGCGCATCTGTAAACACTACATGAATGTGACTGCTTTAAGCTAAAATGAATAGAACCGAAGCCTTCGATAACTAGAAGGCCGGCACCTCCAGATTCATGAGTCACGCCTCATAGGCCGACTTTAATACAGAGATATACGACACTAACGGTAATATTCAACTTCTTTCAAGCTAGAAATGTTTATTAAATGATAATTTTACAAATAGCATTTAATGCTACTTAGAATACTTAGAATACTTAGTTGGAAGGAAATTTTCACGGTTAATTTTTTTTAACCAGACAGCATTTATAAGTAACATACCTACATACATTTAAGTTTTAAAACTTTCCTTTTTAAAAATAATATTGACTCTAAACACAGTGACGAAATAAACAGCATAAACCAATAAATAGCCTGCATATGCATTACAAACATCGGCCCACACAGTGGGTTAGTGGAAGAGGAAGCTGCCGGCCTTCTAGTTATCAAAGGCCTCGATAGAACCCTTTCCAATCGCGTATCAGCGGCCGCGCGACTTAAGCGACTACAGTGAGACAGCTAGAGGTGGACGACTGGACTGCCTTCTCAAGCCGTCTAATTTTCGTTATATTATGATAGACAATCGTGTAGTTCATCATGGCTGTTTTCTTTTCATGAGCAACAAGCCTGTCACCAAATTTAATTTTAAATGACTTGCCTCGTACCTATCTTGACAGATGACAAGCTCTGCTGACTAACGTATCAGCTGTTCCGCTCGACTAGCAATCAGTGAAGATTTGGGTGAGTTAATTAAGGTGATAAAATAAAAATAACAAAAGGGCGCCAGGACAGACTTGAATAAACAAACTGAACGTAAACAATCTTTGTCGACGTCTCCGAATCGACAATCGGCAGAAAATCAAAAGCAAACAGAGGCTTTATTTAACTCACTAGTACGTTAAGGTGTAAACACAAATGCAATAGCAATTTAAATTTAATTAAACACCATAAACCACGTTGAACAAAGGTACAATACATTAAAAAAAAGAGAAGTGTACACGATAATTTGACTTCTTTAAAATAATGTGGTTTGCTCACAAATTCAAGTGCGTGTAAAGGGCCGTAATTCGCTCTCACTACTCGATTATGCAAATACTGGCTCACGATATGACAAAATAAATTAAATAGAAAATACCTTGAACTTATTGACAACGTACAATCGATAACATCATGTCAGATTACCAACCGAAGTGCAGTTGTAGAGTCCCTTGCAGTTGATAGTTACGACGCCCTCTGTCGTTCATATCCAACGTCGGCAATCCCGTCCGAACCGGTTACACAGGACCCGTCAAGATGGCTAACCGGTCTTTCTCTCGCGGTCGTCGTCGGATCGCCGAAAATACCAAAGTTGTCTTGACTTGGATCGATCTCCAGAGAGCAATGCAATACCCGAAGCGTGGATTAGATGAGACTACCTCGTGAAGTAGGTCCCAAACAAAAGTAGAACATAAAAGTAAGCGTAGGATCCAATAAAAGCCTGCGTAGAAAGAAACGACGTCATTAGCGACCATATTGGCAACCGCCATTGCTTTATATATTTTACTTGAGATTTACAAAGCTCCCAGGCTTGGAATGATATGCCCCAAAGTTCGTTCGCTGGTGTAAGATAAATTCCGGCACAGCTGTCTATTGATTTTTCTCCCTTGTAGAGCAAGAACCTCGTTATTGAACTATCACACAACCAATCACCAGAACAACCGAAGCACAACTGAGCAAGAAACGAAGAAACGCTATGAACACGATATACAGAACACTGGTACGCTCACTCGCCGCCATTTTGCGATTCAAATTTTGAGTAAGTTCAGTAGTTTGCAAAAATTCGCTAGATGGCAGAACCGTATCGCGGACTGTCATTATTATTTTTTAATTCAAAGATTCAAAAGTTTTCAATTTTGCTTTTCGTCTGCAACAAAAATGAAAAAGTGCGTTATTTGTGGTGAAATAAAAATAGCGAATAAGGACACTTCCCTATTTCAAGCTCCCACGGTAAAACTATTCCCTAAATTCAGTCATCGAAAATCATTTACACTTATGAAATTGTAGTAAAATTATATCAACCGTTGTTATGGATATGTATATATTATTAGATAATCAAAGCACAATCAAAGCTTTTGAAAAAGAAAGTGCTTCTTCAAGTTACAACAAATTGGCGACGAGGTGAACAGAAGTATCCAAATTGAACGGAATTATCGACTGCCAAGAAAAGGAAGAGGAGAAAATAAATGGTGATAAGCCTAACGTTGAATCAAGAAACACGAATGGAATTTCAATGAATCTGGTATGACGTTCACGTAATCTGTCAGAATCAAAACCATATTACTAGATCAACCTTTAACTCTTCATCCACATAATTAACTACGATGGACACAAAACAATTCGCACAGTTCATGCAATTTCAACAAACAATGCTTGAGAAAATATTGAATCAACAATCAAAAATTAACACCGAACAAACCTACAGAAACAGATCTCGAACGATATCATATTCAAGTTAACATAGAAGGAAAGCCTGTTACGTTCGAAATTGACTCAGGTTCAGGATATACATTCTTACCTCGCGACAAATTTGCGAAACTGCATTTTGATGCCCCATTACAACCCTCGAACATAGGATTCCGATCATACACACGAGATGGGTTTATTCCAGATGGAAAAATCAAAGCCCAAGTCAATTACAATGGACAATCGATACAAGATGATATATACATCGTTCCGGAAGAATATGATGCAATTCTAGGCCGAGTTTGGATTCGACGATTGAAAATCAACTTAGACGAAATTGATCAACAGAAACATTTAACATTAGCACGATCACGTTCCATTCACAGCATCAACGAAATTGACGAGATTATCACAACATATCCGAACATTTTCGAAGAAAAGATAGGGTGTGTTCCAAACTTCAAGGTAACTCTGAAACTTCGAAAGGAAGCGAAACCAATTTTTCATCGGGAGAGAGAAATTCCTTATGCGCTTTTCAATCGAGTCGAAAAAGAACTGGAGTCTCTCGAAAAGACTGGAATTATTACAAAAACAGAAACAAGTGATTGGGGATCTCCCCTCGTTGTTCTACCGAAAGCGGATGGAGGAGTACGATTGTGCGTCGATTACAAAATTGGCGTAAATGAGCGACTTATGGATGCTCATTACCCAATCCGGAAAATCGAAGACATACTCAACAGCCTTCATGGTTCTCGTTACTTTTGCCGACTGGATTTGTATAAAGCATATCTACATATTCCGGTTGACGAACAGTCAAGCGAAATTCAAACAATATCAACACATCGAGGAACTTATCGCATGAATCGACTTTCCTTTGGCATAAAAACGGCACCATCGGAATTCAACAGAATCATCGACCAAATCCTCAGAGAAATACCGAAAACAGAAAAATATTTTGACGACATCATCGTACACGGGGCTACAAAGGAGGAGTGTAAAGTAAATTTGTTTGCTTGCCTTAAGCAATTACAAAAATTTGACTTACATTTGAATCGTCGGAAGTGTTCGTTTTTTCAACAACGTATTGAATTTTTGGGATATGTCATCGAATACAACAAAATTTTAAAATCGCCTGAGAAAATTAAAGCTGTCATCGAAATCCCAAGGCCAAAATCATCGAGAGAAGTAAAAACATTTCTCGGATTGGTAACATTCTACTCCCGCTTCATACCAAATGCATCAACAATCACCGCTCCATTACGTCATCTACTGAAGGATAACGTCATTTTCAAATGGTCAACAGAATGTGAAGTAGCTTTCAAGCGGTTAAAACAAGAAATCCTGAATGAGAGAGTGCTCATGCCATTTAATCCGGAACTACCTGTTCAGTTGGCATGTGATGCAAGTCCCACCGGTGTTGCTGCTATTTTATCACACATCATCGACGACCAGGAGCGACCAATTGCATTTGCATCTCGTTCATTAACCCAAGCAGAACAGAATTATTCACAGCTTGACAGAGAAGCGGTAGCAATTGTCTTTGGGGCCGACCGTTTTTTTCAATACTTATATCGAAGACGTTTTCAACTTGTCACAGACAATCAACCATTATCAAGAATTTTCCATCAATATGCAAAACTTCCTCGAATGACGTCAGCACGATTACAGCGATACGCAGCTTTTCTATCAGGATTCGATTACAAAGTAGTATTCAGGAAAGGTTCCGAAAATACGAACGCAGATTGTTTATCACGAACACCATTAAACGAAACTAGAGCATTACACATCGATGCTATCATTAACGAAGAAGTTCATCTGCTCTATGAAGAAACAATCAAAAAGATATATACTCCACAAATCACGTTCGAATCTATTCGAAACGAAACGCACAAGGATCAACATCTTTCAAAAATTCTACAGGAACTCCAGGAAAACAGCACAGCAGAATCAGAATTCTCCACTGACAACGGCATAATTTACAGAGGACAACGCATTGTGATTCCTTCAACTTTGCAGGCTTCGATATTGGACGAACTCCATCGTACGCATGTCGGGATTTCAAAAATGAAGCAACTTGCTCGCCGCTATGTATATTGGAAAATGATCGACAAGGACATTGAACGGCTTGTTCGCTCATGTTCCGCATGTGTAAGTATCAAAAATAGTCCACCAAAGGCGCCTCTACACCCTTGGGACGAACCAGAGAGTAATTGGCAACGCATCCATATTGATTATGCGGGACCTTTTCAAGGTTACTATTTCTTAGTCATCATAGATGCAAAATCAAAATGGGCAGAAATAGAACCATGCTCTTCAGCACCATCATCAACATCCACTATCGAATTACTACAAGGCGTGTTTTCTTGTCTTGGTTTTCCAGAAGTAATGGTTTCAGATAACGCCACGATCTTTACCAGTGAAGAGTTTCAACAATTTTGCAAAGAAGCAGGCATCTTCCCCAAATTTATTGCTCCAGGCCATCCTGCCACAAACGGGTTAGCAGAGAGGAACATACAGACACTTAAAAGGAAACTGGCAGCAATGATTAACGAACCTTTGTCAATGCGCAAAAAGATAAGAGAAATTCTTTTTCGATACAGAGCAACGCCTCTGAACAACGGAAAAACACCTGCAGAACAATATTTACAACGACCCATTCGTATTCAACTTGATGCATTGAAACCCACCAAATTTCAATCAACTAATGTTCCAGCACGCTCAGCGCGTCAATTAAGCGTGGGAGAATGCGTACAAGCGCGCTATTATGCCAATAATAAAAATCACTGGAAACTGGGGACAATAATAAAAAAATTTGGACGTCTTCACTACTTGGTCAAGCTCGACGACGGGTACACTTTCAAACGTCATATTGATCAATTACGATCGTCCGGAATCCAACTACCAATGTCAAAGAAATTAAAAGACAAAACTATAACGCCTGCACCAGAAACCTATGAAGGTAAGCAAGAGCCTGATTTGGGAGACATGGTCAGTGTTCCTATAAATCAACCCAATATCAACGAGGAACTCAGAGGAAATGATGTAGCAGAACCAGTAGCAGAACCAGAACACTCTCAGGATCCAGAGATACCTGTACGACGATCCAATAGACACAGGCATGCACCAAGTTACCTTCGCGATTATACATGCAAAAGTTAAAATTAAATTAAAAATAAATAAATAAATAAGTAGTTAATAAGCGCGGGAGAATTGTAGTAAAATTATATCAACCGTTGTTATGAATATGTATATATTATTAGATAATCAAAGCACAATCAAAGCTTTTGAAAAATAAAGTGCTTCTTCAAGTTACAACAGAAATATTGTTACATAATTATAGATTTCGGAAAGGCTTCAAGAATGGAGCAAAAGTGTAGGTATCACAATATTGAAGAACCATTTTGTGTGCTTGAAACACTTTAAAAAAGAATTTGTAAAAGACCATTATTCATTGGATGAAATCATTCGAAGAACACTGACAGATGATGCTATCCCTGAACTAAATATAGGCTCCTGCTCCACTAATATTAATCCTGCATCTGTTCTTTCTTCCATACCACCAAACAATACAGAAACAAGAAGCAAATAGCATCAATAGCCTCTGAAAGGTGTGTAAAAATTACAGCAAAACGTGCTTCGTAATCTTCTTGCTCTTAATATGTACGAGGTCTGTTCAAGAAATAATTTTTTAAATAGCGCGGCAACGAAGTGTCGTAGCGTCGTGCGGTTGGCAACACTGTGTTCGCCATAACTGTGCCATAACCTTCGGAGTAATCTAATCTGCTCTTTACGGATTGTTGGTATCTCGCTTCTTTCCCGCGTTATTGCTTTGTAAGTGCAAGGTGTTTCAACATTCGTGGCGATTTTCGGGAACAACGATGCAACGTGAAATTTTGCATAAAACTGGGGAAAACTTTTACCGAAACATTTCAAGTTTTAAAACAAGCTTGTGGAGACAATCTCTAGGCCATACGCAGTGTTACGAATGGTTTTGCCAATTCAAAAGTGGTCGTCAATCAGTTGAAGACGACTCTCGATCAGGAAAACCTTCGACTTTAACTGATGACACTCTCATTCAGATAATCTGTAATCTGGTGCGTGCAAATCGTCGGCTGACTGTCAGAGAACTTGCAGAAGAGATTGGGATCTCAACAGAGTCGTGCCATAACATTCTGATCGAGAAATTGAGCATGCATCGAGTTGCTGCAGAGTTTGTTCCTCGTTTGATGACTGAACTGCAGAAGGAAAGGCGAGTGGAAGTTTGCCGGGAACTCCTTCAACAAGCCAACGACAACGAGACAAAATGATTGAACAATCATCACAGTGGGTTGGCAAGGGATCTCCACAATCCAAAAAAAACATGAGTCTTGATCAAAAGTGAAGGTGATGATCATCATTTTTTCGATTTCAATGGAGTTGTGCACTTTGAATTTTTGCCTCATAGTCAAACAGTCAACCGTTACTACTATGAATATGTTTTGCGTGAAAAAATTCGCAAAAAGAGACCAGAGTTGTGCTGAGACAACTCATGGTTCCTTCACCACAACAACGCGCCTAGTCACACAATTTACCAGTTTTGTACCAAAAATCAAATAACTGTACTCCCTCAACCTCCCCACTCATCAGATCTTGCTCCTTGCGATTTTTGCTTATTTCCTAAATTAAAGTCAGTGCTGAAAGGACGCCATTTCGACACCATTCGAGAACAAATTCAAAGAACATTCCTAAAGAAGCTTACCAGGACTGTTGCAAAGTGGAAACCACTGGGAAAAGTATGTCAATTGGGGAGAGGAGTACTTTGAAGGGGCCAAGGACCAATAATATATAAGTTGAAAAATAAAAATTTTAAAAATGTATTTCGGTTTTTTCTTGAACAGACTTTGTAGTAGTAAATATCTCTCTAAAATGTTTAATTGCTTCCTGAGAAAGCAATCAAACAGACTGAGAAACGCTAAGTTGCAAAACAAAACAGGTTACAATTGATACTAAAATAATATTTTTTACAGTCATCAAGATATTTCCCATCCTCAAGTAGAGATACCACTCCCATTAACTTCTCAATCAGAACAAATAAATTCCAACAATAATTTTCCAATATTTTTTAAATATCTTTCAAAAGCCATAGCAGATGAAAATTTATTAAACAAATTACCTTCTGAATGGGGAATACATACAACAGAGACTTCAATCATAATAAGTCACATAAAATATTACAAGTCAGAAGTTATTAAACAAATTTCAATTGATAAGGCTATCGTAATTTATCAAACAGACATAAAAATACAACTGAATAATATTTTGCGTCCACTAGATGACAAATTGTCTACATTACAAGATTTGATAACTCTTATAAAAAAGTTCATGAAATTAAGCTTTGCAATGGAACTGGAATAAAAAATAAAATTAGCCGTCATTGTTCTGGTGAAAATCTTAGGAAAGCCGAACGTTGTCGTGCTTGTGCATTACTAAGAAAATATTTATTACGAAAAACATCAGACCTTCATATGTTAAAAAGTAAACTAAAAAATAAACGCATTCAGAACAAAATCAAGCAAATGAAACAACAACAAAAAAAAACAAGACGCAATAATAGGAGATTTACAAAAACGAATGGCAGAAATTAGTAATGTTGAAAATTTAATTTCTGAACTTCCAGAAAATCAAAAATTAGTGATTCGAACATGTATTGAAACTGCAGGACAACATCTACATGGAAAATGGTACAGTAAAGACTGGATATATGCATGTCTTCTTATAAAAATTAAAAGTCCAAAATTGTACAGGCATTTACGAAGTAGAGACTTGCTACCTCTGCCTGCATCAAGTACCTTATCTCGTTACATAAATAACATAGACAGTACATATGGCTTTCAAAATAAGTTATTTGAGCTTATAAAAAAAAAACTAATTTTATGCCTGAACGTGAACGTCACGGTACTTTGATGATCGATGAATGTAAAATAACACCATGTAAACATTTTGATAAAAACCGTCTGCAAGTAATGGGTTTCGTAGATTTAGAGGACTATACTCCATTGTGCCAGAAAGATGACTTAGGGGATCATGTTCTTATCATTATGTTTCAGCCTTTTGCTGGTAAACACATGCAAGCACTGGCTTGTTTCTTGTCAAAAGGCAGTGTCCCAGGAAATGTTGAGGCAAAGTTGATATTGGAAGCTATTCTCTTGTGTGAAGCAGCTGGGTTATTTATTGATGTCATTACCTCGGATGGTGCTACTTGGAATCGAGCCATGTGGAAGGCATTTGGTGCAGGAGATCCAAATAACCCGTGGTGCATTCATCCCTGCAATGAAAAAAGAAAATTGCGAATGTGTTCTGATTTTCCACATTTAATAAAATGTATTAGAAATCGACTCGTTTCAAAGGGAGAACTTCAGGTGCCAGAAGGTCGAGTTCGATGGACCCACTTCAAAATATTAACTGAATATGATGCAAAACATGAATTTAAACTAGCACCAAAACTAACTCAGAAACACATTAGACCTGAACACCATGAAAAGATGAAAACTAAATATGCATTTCAATTGTTCAGTGCTACTGTTGCTGATGCTTTATCAATATTAAAAGAAAAAAACATACCTGGCTTTGATGATTGTGAGCCGACAATTCAATTTTGTAGACGGATGAACCAGTTATGTGATATTTTTAATTCAAACAACTCCTTTAATGCACTTCGACCAAATTCTTCAGAGCACCAAGCTTTAGAAGATTTCTTGATTTATATGGATCTGTGGCAATCTTCTGCTGAACCTGAATTCTTTTTAACAAAATCAACAGCTGAAGGACTAAGAGCATCTATAAATACTGCTTTGGATTTATTGCATTATTGTTCCAACGAATTGGGTTTTCAGTATCTAATGACTTCAAGAATAAATCAAGATCCACTTGAACATTTTTTTTCATTACTGCGACTTAGTGGTGGAGCTAACAATAATGCAGAATCACTACAGATAGGTCAAATATTCAGGCTGATATCTTTATATTCTCTAGTCAAACCACCTCCTGGTAGTAATGTAACTGGTGGCGATATGCTTGAAGCATTGATCAGTAACACAACAGATGTTTTGCATTACAATAAAGAAAGTAAGACACATCTAACAAAAGCAGAAGTTGACTTGCACATTGATGATATGTTAAATGAGGATACTGGTTGTGCTGCTAGTATTGAATTCAATGACAATGAAGAAGCATTTGCTTACGTTTGCGGATTCATTGCTCGGAAATATAAATCTGAAAAATGTGAAAGTTGTATTAAAACTCTTATCGGAAATGGACATGAATCATTTAATACGTTTATCATGCTGAAAAGTAGAGGGTATTTAGTATTTCCATCCAAAGAACTATTCATCCTACTTAAGAATATAGAGTCAAGTATATCTGAAAATCTAAAATCAGAAATCAAAAAGAACACGTTGCTTAATATTTTGACGATATTGAGCAAAAGAAAACTTTCTAATTTTGTTGGTTGCACAAACCACAAAAAAGACCTAACAAAGAGAATAATTTTTTCATTTTTAATTACACGAATGTCTTTGTCGTGCAAAAAGGAATCAAGAAAAAGAAGTTCCGAAATAACAGTGCTAAGAAACATGCAAAATTAGCAAAAATAGTATAAGTGCCGTACAGGGATTCTGAAGCAAATTTTGATTGTTTTACATCGAAAATTATATTAAATAAAGATGTATAATTTGGTACAGGTAAAAAGTGATCAAATAAAAAACGGATTAGAGTTGGCCATACAAGCAAACACGTATGTCTTCATTTAGTTCATTTCACATTTCTTCAGTCACTTTGATGTTTCTGTTTGTGGAAGTGGACCACAGGGTATGCTTCATGAAACTTCTCGCTTGCATTAGGTATCGAATAAACCCTTTTTATGAATAACTTTGTGGCCATTTCTGAAAAAACTCCACCATTAGAGACATTTATTCATTTTTATGACTTTGTTGAGGCTTTCATTATGTGATAGTTGATTGACAATTAATTAATTATGACGTTATCCAGACATACTTTTAAATTCCAACGCCTACTCTAATATGTTTTTATTTTGATCACACGTTATAGAATACGGTGGTAAATTAATTGCCGATACCCAAGTGTTTCCGAATGCTAGAAGCTGGAGGAATCTATGAACATGAGGTTATTATCCATGAGCAAAACTTCGTTAATCCTGAAAATCCAAATGTTCATATCCAAAAAATAGAAGGAATGTGGATGCGGGCGAAGAAAAAATTGCGACGCCAGTGTGGAACGTCTGAAGCTTTATTCACCAGTTCGCACCAGTTATTTCCATGAATTTGTTTGGCGTTACTCTATTAGCAACGTCAAAAATAAATTTGGTGCATTTCTGTGTTGCATTCCTGAAACTTGCGTTAATTAAAGACACTCCGGTGTCGGCAACTAATTTACCAACGTATTCTATACCTCAACCTATAATTTGTTATAATTACCACTCATATTATTATATAAGTTAATAAATTTGAACTTCGTTTATTCTCTATTTCATTAACACACCAACCAGAGTTTGCTTTTAATAAATATATTTTCTGATAAACACATGTAAATACTGAACATAAGTGTCATTAATGACGTTTAGTGACAGTCCTTCATACGTTGGTGCCATCTAGCGATAAAATTAAAATCTCGCAAGTAGGCACTACTTTTGGCTCCCTTGTTTTGTATGGGAAAGATAGGCAAGTGCGTCTACCAGTGTTCTGTATATCGTGGCTATGAACATAGCGTTCCAGAATACCATCACGTGGTATCCTTCATCAAATGAGGAATGAGATAGCCGGGGAAGCCGCACGGGGTTGCCAAAAAAAACGAGACGCGTCGGGCGACGCTTTGTTGCCACGTTTTCTTAGCGCCAAATTCATACGTAACAAGCCCTTCGGGCTCGAAACGCGGTGCAGCTCCGAGCTGTTCTGAAAAGGACACGTCAAGAACAATAAATTGGAGCTTGACGATGAGTTTGTTGTAATAGCCGACGCTATTCTACTGATGAAAACATAACCACACTCAGTCAGAACGTGGCGTGGTCAGAACCTTATTTTGGCGTAAATTATGAAATTTTTCTGTTTGAAAATAAAATTGCAATAATTATAGTCTACTTGAAAATTAAAATAGTAACATGAATGAATATAATTTAAGTAACATCAATGAATATAATTTAAATCAAACAACCAGAACGACCGTAAGTATATTTATAGTTATTTTTTACTTTAACTAATCAAGACACAAATATGAAATTTTACACTAATGTTGCAATTTTGTACATATCTTATCTGTGTGGATCGTAAGATTTGACAGTTTGTAACTTTGTAATCGAATTTTGAAGTTCTCAGGAAGATACGATTCTTGGTAACTCTTTAAAATTATATGCTTCTGTCCTATGAATCCTTGATACTTTTGAGAAATCATACCTTATACAGTACTTTAAAATTTCATTTTCTAATAATTGAGTTACGGTCTGTCAAATCTTACGGTCCCTACAGATATGTACAGAACTGCAGTACAAAATAAATATATGATCACCTACATTGACATTATCGACGATTATTTTTGTAGATCGCAAATACATTAGGGTTGGTGGGTTTGAGTTGCATTTTGGTAGAGTTGATTTACAGTGCCTAAAGAAAATGTATATAAAAATTTTGTCAAGAATTAAAGTAATTAAAGTAAGAATTTACCATGTTTATTTATAAAGAAATTAAATGAAAAAAATCACCTATATTTTTTTTTCAGATTCTCATGGAAAATGATTCAACAAATTTATCTTCGTCAACATCAAGTTCCAGTTTTACTTCCTTATGGTATTTTAGTAACTTAGAAACATTCAGACAAATTTCCGACCGATTTGACGTGTCCTTCAACTGTGCACATTATTGTTTAAGAAGAGTTTTAAAATTTTTGCTGTCTATGAAGGCACAAATTATGTAATGGCCCACAGGAGACAGAATAGCTGAAGTCACTGAGGGTTTTAGGAAAAAGCAAGGAATTGAAAATGTGATAGGAGTCATAGACGGCAGTCATATTGAAATAAATATATCAAAACACGATCCAATAGCATATATAAACAGGAAAGGTTATGCAAGGTGTTGTAGATCACAAAAAGAAATTCACTGATGTTTTCTGTGGAGAACCAGTTTCAATACATGACGCTCGTCTATTAAGAAAATCTGCATTATATGAACAAAACTTTCGTGAACCAAATTTTATGGGTGAAAACTTCATAATAGGAGATTCAGCGTATCCAAATCTGGGACGGTTGGTAACACCTTTTAAAGACACAGGACGTTTAACAACACAACAAAAAACGTTTAATTATAAATTATCCGCAAATAGAGTTATTGTCGAAACATCGTTTGGTCTTCTGAAAGGAAGATTCAGAAGACTAAGGAAATTGGATAACACTAATTTGCAACTGTGCTCAGAAATTATTTTAGGTGCATGCATATTACTTAATATATGTATAGATGAAAATGACTTAATAGAAACAGATACAACAGATTTTAATCAGCCTCGGCTAATGCAGCTAATTATTTTTTTGAGAACACTAATAAGTAGCAAACAGTTTTTCAGAAAATGTTTAATATTAGAACATAGCGCTGTAATGTAACGGCAATTTTTTTAAAATTTAATAAAACAAAATAAAAAATTTGTTTTTTTTGTTCCTCTCTATATCTCAACATAAATATTTATTAACAAGATCTTTATTACAACAAAAATAAACTTTGGCTATAAAATAAATATGTATCTTTAATAATAATAAATAAATGCTTATGTACTTACATTAAAATTTAAACTTAAGGAACTGAATTTTGAATTTGATTATTGAAAAAAATATTTTAACTATAATTTTATTGATTTATACTTAAACTGATTGTGAGTTTTATTGAACACAGATATCTGTTAAAATTTCAGATATAAATTTAAGTTTTAGTATAAACTTCACTTATGATGAATGTGAGTTCAACAACAGAGATTTAATAAAACTCAGTTTATGTGAGAAATTATCATCAAAATTATAGTTAAAATGATTTGCTGAAAGGAATATTGTCCATATTTTAAATTTAAACTGATAAAAGATATATGAACTTCAATAACAAGAAGCAAAGCAAAAAGATAAAATTTAGTTTTTCCCTTGCTGATTAATTAGTAGTTCCAGTAGTTGCAATTTCTTTTTTTCTACTTCTAATTTATCTCATTCAAGCTCCACTTTCTCTTGATGTCGTTTCTGGCGTTTTACATATTCTTCCTTTGAAGCTGCTTTTCACTTAGTCTACTGCGTCGTTCTGTAGATTCTGTTGATGCAGAATTACTAACACTACTACTTGAACTACTTTCACTAACTGCAGATTCTCTGCTTACATCCATGTCACTTGAATTTAGTGAATGCATACAGGTATTGCTGGGCTTGTCGCCTAATACTTCATCCAGTAAGTCAAAGTTTTGGAAACGTGATGGAGCTGCACCCGTGCGATTTTTATTATCTTTTGCTTTCGTGTAACTGCGTACTAAACTTTTCCATTTATTCTTTACTTTTTTCAAAAGAGATATTGCAGTGTCACCGTTTTTCTTTTTTTTGAGGTCCTCTTGATGATTATGCATCGACTGTATTAAATCAAGAACTTCATTGTAGTTCCCAATCGTAGATCCATGTTTTACTTCTTCCGCAGCTGAACTTTCATCTATTACTTCAGTCTTGGGATGTACTATCGCGGCCTTATAATTTCGCACGATTCGATTTTCCGCTGTAAATATGGCTTTCTTTGACGGCTTGTCCAAAATAATCATTTTAAACGTCAGATTTCAAATGTAATGCTAAAGTTGTAGCAACGCAATGCCAAATGACGTGCCTTCTGAAGGAGAGAAGGGTTTTGCAATCGCAAAATTATAAGATAGTTGGTCGCTACTTTTATTCTGTAATTTCAGTTCTAATACTTTATTAACTTGCTGTTCCTAAAATATAACCAAACAATCTGACTTTTGGTTAAATGTCTTTAGTGTCAAAATTGAGGAAAGAGCCTGTTCTACAAAACTATAATTTAGAGAAATTCACGCTACTTGATAAAAAATCGTGCGAAATTTTATATTCCTCGGTGCCTTCACTACAATTTTTACCTTTATCACTTGATATCAATTGGTTGCACTGTGCATGAAACAGCAACGAGGTTGCAAATCTGGGATCTAAAAAATGTATTAGTTGAAGACCTTTGACAGTAAACACCGTTGACAGTTCGCAGTTATTCAATATACGTACTAAGCTACGACATGCCGGTATAAAATAAAAGCAAGTTCCAAGCCATCTCGATAACGGATTTTATTGAAAGCACTTTATTTAAATATAAAAAAAAAATTACCTTCATGAGCCTTACAAAAATCAGTCTCACTAACTATTATGTTGTAAGTAATTTCCGTTTCAGGGTCGGTTAAATTTAATTGTTTCCAGTTAGTAGTGCTTTCAGCAGTCATGTTGCACAAAATCTTTGTATTGCACCTACTACCTAAATCTTTGTATTGTACGGATTCACCTGAAATTGAATTTGTGTCTGCAGTACACATACATGCATACCCGAACTAAGCCTGCGTTGAGTTGATGGACGAACCGTCAAAGTTTAACGAGCTCGGGCGGACTGTCTTCTAAACGGAACTGTAGCATATGTGGGATCCGTATTGAAACGTGGGCTTACTTCAAAAATACTTTGTTTAGGCACCATTACATGAGACAACATGAGCACATACGTACATCTATATCTGTCAACGTGCGCTTACTTACTGCGTACATCTGTTAGAGCATGCGCGTATCTATCTAAAGATGCCTATACACTACATTCCCTCTTTACTTATTTTATTTTAATACATGTAATAATCTTTTAACTTTGTTGGTAATTTTCGCTCACGGTATGAAACCCGTTCATTAATATCAGAATATACGTTTCTTTGAAGTCCTGACTCGTTATTTATATCATTTTGAGGTACAGTTTCATTATTCGTAGTATCAGGGACAGCATTATCATTTTGGATAATATTTTCTCCTACTCTGCTTTCTGATGTTTCTTGTGCCGTTGGAACACGTTTAACAAATTGACTATTTCGCTTATAAATGGTTCCTGTAGGTGATTTAATGGTAATCATATTTTTGTTTTGGTCACAAACTGTCAATTTTTCAGGTCCATAGGCAGGGCTTAATTTATTTGTACGCTGTTGTTGAAGCCAAACTTGGTCCCCTATTTTTATGTCAGATTCCCTAGCTTGATGTAATCGATCGTAGTATTCTTTTCCTTTTTGTTTTTTCCACTCATCCCTTTCTCTTATCTCTTCGTCAAGTCTGGATTCTTGTCCAAACTCCGGTAACTTCATACGTATCTTTCTTCGGAATAGCATCTCCGCTCGTGATACACCTGTCGTACTGTGAGGAGTAGAACGGTAAGTTAACAGGTATATTGTCAGTTCTTTTCTCCAATTTTTGTTTTCTAATTGTGCTATTTTGAGACGTTTTAAGATGCTTCTGTTTTGCCTTTCGACTTCCCCATTCCCTCGGGGCCATGCAGGTGCAACTGTAGCGATTTGAATTCCATTCATGCTTGCCCATTCATACATTTGTTTGCTCGTTAAATTTGTACCATTATCGCACACGATTGTACTTGGTAAACCATGTCTTGCGAATACCTCATTTAGATTGTATATAATTTTATCTGTAGTCGTACTTTCCATTATTGCAACTTCAAGGTATCGACTATAGTAATCAACAACTGCAAGAATATTTTCACCAGTTGGTAACGGTCCCATCAGATCTATAGCTATTACGTCCCCCGGTCTTTCTGGTAATTTATTTCTTTTAATTGGTACTGATTTGACTATTTTTTGTACTTTTTGACAGCTTTCACAATTTTGTACAAATTTCTCTGCGTCTTTATCGATTCCGCTCCACCAAACTTTACTTCGAAGTCTGTTTTTCATGGCCACTATCCCTGGGTGACCCTCATGAGCAATAGATAAAGTTTTAGTCTTCAAACTATGTGGTATAACAATCCGACAGCCTCTCAGTACTATGTTTCCATTCGCACATAATTCATCTTTGACCATTTGGAATTTAGAACTCGACAAAGTTTTCCAATCTCGTTTCCAAAGCTTTTCTAACTTCTAACAACTGTTTATCTTTTTTCGACTCTAAATCTATTTCTTTTAGTGTCATCGCTTTAGGTGTCGCTTCAGTCATCAACCAGTTTATATACTGTCTGTCATCATCTGCAAAATCAGTTTTTTCATTTTTTATTTTTAACAACCGTGATAAAGGATCCGCAATATTGTGTATTCCTTTTTCGTAGACCACCCTGTAGGTATAGGGTTGTAGCCTTAAAACCCATCGCTCCAGTCTGGCATTCGGCTTGGCTCGCGTTGTGAACAGATATTCCAAGGCTTTGTGATCTGTTATAAGATCAAATTTAATTCCATACACATAATTATGGAACCTTTCACATGCGAAAATCAGAGCTAATGCCTCTTTTTCCGTTTGTGAGTACTTTTTTTCTGTATCGGTTAAACTTCTACTTGCATAGCAAACAACTCTCCAATCTGCTCCATCTTTTTGTGTTAATACAGCTCCTAACCCTACTGGGCTAGCGTCAGCAATAATTCTTGTTTTAGACTTTACATCGTACAATCCCAAAGTTTCAGCCTCAGACAAACGTCGTTTTAATATTTCCAACGAATTTTGTTGCTCTTTTCCCCAATTAAAATCTGATCCTTTTTTTGTTAATCTTCTAAGAGGTTCATTTATTGATGATAAATCTGGTATAAATGCAGCGCAAAAGTTTACGAGGCCTAGAAAACTTCGCATCTCGTCGGCATTTTTTGGTTCTCTAAAATTTCTAACCGCATCTACTTTCGATTCTAACGGCCTATAACCTTCCCCAGAAATTTTGAAACCCATGTATGTTACTTCTTGTTGTCTTAATCTGCATTTTTCTTTGTTCAAAGTTAACCCTTTTTCTAACAATTTATCACAAACTCTTTTTAATCGAGCCTCGTGTTCTTGATTTCGGCCATAAACTAATATATCGTCCATAAAGTTCGCAGTTCCTTCACAATCACTAATAAGTGATCGAATGATCCTTTGGAACATCTCTGGTGCGCATGTTATACCGAACATTAATCTTTTGTAACGATACAACCCTGAATCCGTTACGAACGTAGTTATTTCCCTTGATTTTTCCTCTAATTCAATTTGGTGGTATGTTGATTTAATATCGAGAGTACTAAACCACTGGCTCCCTTTAATTGCCGTTAAAATTTCATCTAAAATCGGAAGTGGATACCTTTCGCGTATGACCGCTTTATTTGCCCTTCTCATATCTACGCAAAGACATAATTCCCCTCCTTTTTTTTATTACAGGTACCAGAGGCGAAACCCAAGCAGTTGGTCCCTCAACTTTTTCTATAATGTCCCTTTCTAGTAAATCACTAATTTTTTCTTCTACCTTTTGTTTTAGTTGAAAAGGTGTTCTACGCAATGGCTGCGCTACAGGTACACAATTTTCATCAATCGGTATTTTTAATTGAAAATCTTTCAACTTTCCTACCCCATTAAAAAGTTTCGGATTCATATTATCTAACTTAACTACATTTACTTGCAAATTCGTGCCGATTTTAATAATCTTTAACTTATTTGCCGTATCGTAACCTAGTAATGGTTTTCCCTGACCTTTAATTACAAAAAATTTCGCAAATATTTCATTTTTTCCTACCGCTGTTACACATTCAAATTCCCCTATTAATTCAAGTGGCTCTTTTTGACCGTACGCAAAAATGTGTTTTTCCGCATCACATTTACGTGATTTACATGCAATTTTATTTTGTTTACAATATTTCCATGTTTTTTCACCTATTACGTTACAACATGCCCCCGAATCTATTAAAAAATTTAATTTAATACCTCCTACCTCGCTTTCCACAGTTCTTTCATTAATTATATTTACTTGTCCTTGTTCCCGAATACCGAACGCATAATCTCGCACTTGGTTTCCATCTTCTGCTACGTTTCGAACTCGAGTATCTCGCTCTCGTTTCTTAGCTGCGTTTTTTTTTTCTTCATCCTTGGATGTCTTGCTTCCAGTTTTACACATCTTCGCAAAATGGTTCAGTTTTCCGCACTTGCTGCATTTCTTGTCACGTGCTGGACACTTGACATCCGTTTGAAAATGGTCTCCGTAACCACACCGAAAACATAGTCTTTCCTTTGGTTTATCCTTTTTCTGTATTCCTTTTCTCAGAACCAATTTAGCCACTGATGTTCCCTCCATTGACTTCAGTTGTACAGATGTTGCTTCTAAAGCTTGAGCTAACTCCAAAACTTCGGCTAGTGTGATGTCGCCTTTTTCCAGTAATCGTTTCCTTAATTCTATGGATGCACATTTCTCAACGATCTGATCTTTTATTTCATCGTCTTCGTTATCAAATGCACAGTTTTTTGCCTGATTTCTTAGCCGTGTCACGAATTGCACTATGGATTTCCCTTCTTTTTGTGCTAACGAACGAAATATATGTCTTTCGTAAGTTTTATTTGCTCTCGGTTTGAAAAAATCTGACAACACCGTCTTTGTCTTAACAAACGCATCCTCTCCCTCTGCAACTGTGTTCGTATTGGGAATTGCAAAAAATACATCTTGCAAATTTAAGCCGCCATGGTGAACGAGCATCGCTTTTTTCCGCGCACTATCCGTGATATTTTTCCTGATGCAGAATAACTGAAAAGCACGTACCCATCTTTCCCATCTAATGAAAACGCTGGTTTGATCGCTGTTCGGATCGAACGGAGGCAGTCCATCATTTAAGCTCATTTTTGTTTTATTATCCTCGTCGCCAAATGTAGCATATGTGGGATCCGTATTGAAACGTGGGCTTACTTCAAAAATACTTTATTTAGGCACCATTACATGAGACAACATGAGCACATACGTACATCTACGAGTATATCTGTCAACGTGCGCTTACTTACTGCGTACATCTGTTAGAGCATGCGCGTATCTATCTAAAGATGCCTATACACTACAGGAACTCATACCTTCGACGACCTATCAAGATAGACTGGTAATGCCACTGCAAAGTAGGACGGTTTGTTGAAAGCAACATTAACAGATCTTGCGGGGGGGAGGGAAAGGTGGATATTACAAAAAATATATTTGTTAATTGAAATAATAATAGGTTATTCACTACGAAACAGAATTGTTGAATTAATTGATTAGTTAATCATATTGAATTAATTCATTAAATACAGATATACGCAATAAAAAATAGTATCTACGCCTATGAGTTCTGTTGCGTTACACGACATCCGCCGAAAATTATCGACTGCAATTTAAAAGTAACCAATCACTAAATAGTCTTAGTAAACACCCCTGTGAACATAGCTTTGTTCGCGGAACACATTTCGAACCAATTCAGAACGAGTACGGAACTAATTCAGGATTGTCGTAGTGCGCATGCTCGATTATGAACCGGTTCGGGATGTTTATTTACCGCGAACGATTTCGGAACCAAGAATGAGAACTCTGAATTGTTAACTCTATAAATGACGATAAATGATCTGACATTATGGCCGTACTCTAAAAATATATGTTTTATTAAGTGAAAAGTAAAAACATTTTTTAATTTACTTAACAATTACAATTCTAATCAATATCAAATTAAACCTAAATTAACCTATCACAAAAAAACTACAAGAGAAACCCAGAATAAAAATAAAAACAATCGTGAATATAGCCCCGCAAGCTGCGAATATAGCCACAGAATGCTCACTGTCGCTATACATAAAATTGCGCATGTCTCGAACTTACAGTTCTTGTCGAATCCCTAAAACCAGTAGAACTAGTTAAGAATCGATCTCGAACCGAATCTGGCTGACCCGCGAACACAGAACTGTAACTAGAAGTTCGGAATTTTGTGATCGGCGAACGTCATTATTTCAACTGCGCATGCGAATAGTCCCGAATCAGTCCTGAATCCTTACCGCGAACAAACCTCATGTTAGCTACATTTTAAAATTCGCTTGTCCACTGCCCAGCCTATCTTGATTAGTCGTCGGAGACTCATACCCACCGTGGTCTTAATGGTTGCATGTTGCATCTCAAATCACAACCAACCACCGTGACCACTCAGCTGATTAGTCAGACAACGTAAAATAACTATGGACTGAACGAAATCGACAACGTCGCCCATGAACTAAACGCAGGGAAAATTGTTGTATGGAATTGTATAAGTTACGTAATTTGTAAGTAAATAATAAACACGACTTCAAGCAATACAGACACACTTGTTATTTATCTCATATGATCCAATATTATTAAGAAAAGAATATTGCATTTCCAAACCTTGTTTATTTCTTTACGCGTTTAAAACTTTGTTTAAAACACAATGCCCAAATTCAGTAAACTGGTATACATACAGGGTGGCACATTAGTGCGACAAAGTTAATTATCACCCTTGCCGGACGTAAAATGCAAAAAAGCTTCATACAAAAGTTATACGGCCTTAAAAAGTCTGTATTATAAAATTATTTTCAACGATACAGGGCGTCCCATAAATGAGTGATTCTACCTTTGTATTTTTTTTAATGGAACAGCCTGTATATTTTTCTATTTTTAAATTCCACCTTAAATAAGGTGTCCAATACACAAAAGAAATTTGACCTTTGAATCAAAATTACCAACTTATAGATGAAAATCTATAAATTTTGAAAATATTACATTACAACATAAATGATCACACTAGCCGTAATATTACTTCTAGGAAATTAAAATTTGGCAGTTGCATAGGACAAAGGTAACGTAGAGGTACGTTGCCGTTAACACAGAGTCTGAATGTTCTACACAGGGTATTTTTCCTAGGCGAACAAATTTGATGATTTTCAAGGACTTTTTTCTTTGGATTTTCAAATGGAACACCCCCTATTTTTTTAATGAAATAGATTTATTTTTTCATAGGCTCTAATTTTTATTAAGGATATTATGTACGTAAAATCATTATTTACGATTATATAGGCCATTAATTAACTTAAATCAAATTCTGTTGATCAAAAATTTTAATACTTTTTGATATTTGTGAATTTCTTCTCGATTTAAAACAGAAAAGTAATCGAGTTGTTTCCTTCCGGGGTCTGAGATTTAGGAAAATTTTGGTAGTGAATTTGTATATAGGAATGAACAAAATTCTTGTGCAGGGTTAGTTACTGAGTTACACACTATTAATGACGTAAATGAAACAAAACAAAACATAACATAACAAATACTAGAAACGCAGAAAAAACAAACTGTAATACAAATGAAAAATATAGAACATACGAATTAATAAAATTAGTCGATAAGTCAGTTATGGTAAAGGTTTTTTGTAAACAAACCGTCAATGACGAACAAGAAAAAATTATTATAACGTAATGAATAACACAAGCTGGAAAAGCAAACGGGTAACACAAATGAAAATGAAATAAATATCAATAACCACGTCCTCTACGGGGTCGGTTAGTAACATAAATCAAACCATTAGAAAATGTCATAACGTAATGAATAATAGAAAGGAAAAAAAAACTTGACCTTCAAAAAAATGCGATCCAATGACATGATTTCCAACAATACCTCCCCATACATTTAATGCCCAACGGTTTTGACTTTTTGTTTTAGTAAGGAAAGGATTTTGTGTGGCATAATAATGAAAGTTATGACGATTGACGTTGCCATTTTTATGAAACGTAGCCTGATCTGTGAAGAGCACAAATTCGAAGAAGTTTCTCTGCAATCGTATTTGGCCCTGCGCCCAATTACAAAAGGTCAAACACAAAGATCAATTACAAAAGGTCAGTCGGATTCAACTCTTGTACTAATTGAATATGGTACGGATGAAATCGATGTTTCTTCAAAATTCTTTGTACCGGGTGTCCCAACAGTGTGTATTTCTTCTGTAGAGCCTATAGAAATAACAAGTAGAAAAAAAGAGATTAAGAAAGTTATACTAGACATCACGCGGCACATTTCAAAATTATTTTTAACTATACAGGGTGTTCCAAAAAATGGTGGTGTATAGAGAGAGAATTTTTTTAAATGGAACACCCTGGAAACTTTTACAAATTTAGATGTTCCGTGGAGAGCTGATTACAACAATATAAATATATATAGGTTTCACTTAGTTATTTTCGTAAAAAAAAATATTTTCTTCGAAAATTCCTTAAAAATTTACAAATTTGGAACTTATGTTTCTGACTATGGAGATGACACAGACTTACGAAAATATAACAAAATATTCTTAAGACTTTGGACTTGAAAATACGAAAAATGTTAAAATATCTTTTAGCATTATACAGGGCAAACAGTACTTGCGAAGCACTCAGTATCTCATTTTTTTTAAATGGAATGACCTATTTTTTATTTCAGAAATAGATAGTACTTAAGCTTAGCTTTTTACTGATATCGGGTTATATACCTTTATTTCTAACATTTGTTTAACTAGAAATATTGTTTTTACTATCATTAGAATTTTTATGGTTTTAACCTTTTATTTTTGGAAATAAATTATAACCATAAATTTGAAAGTTCCTAGAGCTTCCCAAATTCAAAATGCAGATATCAAAATTCGAATACCACTGGTCACATACCGAGGAAATAAAAATACTTGAAATGGATATAAGAGTAAAGTACCTTTATTTTTCAAGATACGCGGAAATATTATTTGAAAAAGTTATTCAGAATTATTATAAGATTTCAAATATGAAATCATGGCTGACTACGATGAAAATTTTTTTTTCACATATTTACCCGTTTTTCTCGTATCAGTGTGAGTATTGTGAAATGTTAAATGTGTAAATCTGGACGTTTCTTTAGGTGTGATATAAATACACTCTGGGATTTACTTTTTGCTCATATACTATACAAAAATTATAAATGGAAGGCTAAATTGTTCAAATAGTAGTAAAAACAAGTTTCTAATGAAAGAAATGCTAGAAATATAGGTATATAACCTGGTATCAGTAGAAAGCTAAGTTTAAGAACTACCCATTTCTGAAATAAAAAATAGGTCGTTCCATTAAAAAAAAATGAGATACTGAGTGCTTCGCAAGTACTGTTTGCCCTGTATAATGCTAAAAGATATTTTAACTTTTTTCATATTTTCAAAAAGTCCAAAGTCATAAGAATACTTTGTTATATTTTCGTAACTCTGTGTCATCTCCATAGTCAGCAACATAATTTCAAAATTTGTAAATTTTTAAGGAATTTTCGAAGAAAAATTTGTTTCTTACGAAAATAACTGAGCGAAATCACTATATATTTACATTATTGTAATCAACTCTCCGCGGGACATCCAAATTTATAAGAATATGCAGGGTGTTCCATTTAAAAAAATCGCTTTGTATGCACCAACACTTTCTGGAACACCCTGTATAGTTGAAAATAATTTTAAAATGTGCTGCGTGATGTCTAGTATAACTTTCTTAATCTTTTTTTCTCTACTTGTTATTCCTATAGGCACCACAGAAGAAATACACACCGTTGGGACACCCGGTACAGATCTTCTATTAATTTCTAACTGTCTTGAAATTACTCTTGAACTCCCATGAGGATCTTCAGCCACAGTCAAAAGAACTTCAAGTTCGTTTTCTTCATTCAAAACGGTTTTGGTTCGTTCATTTTTTTTTATAAGATACAGACCCAGTTTCGTTAAATAGTTCCATTAAGTTTGTATTTGGTTGTCTTTTATCCGGATATCTTTCTTGATAAATTCTTTGTGCAAGTAAACAATTTCTGTCACTTGCGCCTAATACGTAAATCATATTAATCATTTCTTCTTTAGAGAAATTAATTTTCGACGTTAAAATAGAGCCAAAAATTTTCGATTAACTTGAAAATTATTCACGGTTACCGTGAAACATGTTTGTTTTTTTCATGCCGCCTATAAAATTTCACTTAATAGATGTAAATCGGATAATTTATTTAAAAAAAAGCCGTATATCATCGTAAATAATGATTTTACGTACATAATATCCTCAATAAAAATTAGAGCCTATGAAAAAATAAATCTGTTTCAGTAAAAAAATACAGGCTGTTCCATTTGAAAATTCAGAGAAAAAGGTCCTTCAAAATCATCAAATTTGTTCGCCTAGGAAAAATATCCTATTCTATTTTAAAAAAATTACAACGGTAGAGTCACTCATTTATGGAACGCCCTGTATCGTTGAAAATAATTTTATAATACGGACTTTTTAAGGCCATATAACTTTTGTATGAAGCTTTTTTGCAATTTACGTCCGGCAAGGGTGATAATTAACTTTGTCACACTAATGTGCCACCCTGTATATCTGGCAATAGTGGTGCTATCTACTGTGTTTCTTTACAATTACAGTTTTCAGCCGAAAAAATCAAACACAAACAACGTAAACAACTTTGACATGTCACATAACCTCAAACAATATTTTTAACCTTCGTGCACCTACCGTTAACAAGTGCATGAGGGGTGCGGGGTAAGATTACTATATTTCGAAGGTACCGCCATTCATTTCCGTGGCTTCGTCACCCAAATTAAAAAGGACGCGATGAAACGCTAAAGAACAAAGAAGAGAAAGGATAGACACATAACAAATTACTGTTGCCAAGGAGTTTACGAATGAATTTGATTAACCCCAAATTAAAAGAGATAGAAAGTTGGCGCTCCCTTCTCGATACAGTAACCTTAGTGCGGGGAGTATTCGTAAGGTACTAAATCAACATACTTCGTATAGAGGTAACGCATTTATGCCCGGTTGCACCAACTTTTTAAGCAGAGCTTAATTTGAAGTCATGTTTAGAATGTGACATTTACGTATGGTCAGTATAATGTCAAATACATTCTGGTTGACATTTAAACTTCAACTTAAGTATCAATTAGAATGTGACTAACATTTTGTTAAGTCTATAAATAATGTCATAGTCTAAACACCACTTAAATTTAAGCTCTGCTTAAAAATTTGGTGCAACCGAGCACTAGTGATTTTTTTATATCTATCCTTGTCGCACATTCTTCTCATCTAGGGATAAAAAACAGTTCTTTGAAGTGACATTTGTCAAAGTTACTTTCAGTGGTTAAGAAAATTGAGTTTAAATATCGCATCCCAAACTTTTATCACATGACATTTAATGATTCCGCCTTTTTCGTAAAAGAAAAATTCTGCACTTCTTAAGATAACAACTTTTTGATTGGTAAATAACTTAACCAGACATAACCTAATAGACTTTTAAATTGAAACCAGTGACATAGCGGTAAAAAGAATTCCCTAAAACTGTTGTTTTCCTTATTGCACTTGCGACAATTATATTTGTTATCTTTGTTTCTCAATCTTCTCACGAGAGAAATGGGATTGCGTTACCTGTACCATTGCCGTCTTGAAGTCCAGGCCATCAGGTTGAAACGTGACGTCACCGTAAGAGGCCACCGTGACATAACCCTACTTTAGGCGCATGTTTTTATTTGTGAAAATGTTTTATTTCTTTCATGTTTTTTTACTTTTTTATGTGTGGAATTGCGAGAAGAATATCTCTAAGACATTACTGATACTATAGGAATAGCCAGAAATATTTTTTATTTAATGATTTTGTGGTTTAAATGTGACCATTACACGATTGAAGTAACGATGAATAATGAATAATTTCTCCAAATTACACATAGTAAGTGACTTTGTATATATATTTTTAATAAATTTAATCTTTTTAGATTAAAAACTAATAGGCCAATGTTTTATCTATCACTTGAATTTCCACGTTTCAGTAAAGGAACTTCGGAGAGGTAAGCAGGCAGATTGGGGGAAATGGAAGGGTAGGCATCAGTTTTAAGGGTTAGTCGATGTCTTGGTAAGGTTAATTTGGACCCTATAACATACGTGTATCATCATCGAGTAAAAATAAAAGTGTAAACAGTAATAACCATCATCCTTTGTTACTTCATGACTTCTGACTACAAACTCTTTCCGAAAGTGAGTATTTTTTGAAATAACAAAGTCACTACGAGGTATTTTCCTTAACCATAAGGAGCGCATGGGTTCTTCTTTCAGAAAGGAAAAAGTAGGAATATAGGAGCCACTTTTTGTGTTGGACATGCAGTTTGGCACACAGCACTTGTTAGGCATTTTCTAGAAACAGGAACATAATGGGATTAATATAGTAGGTGTGGAGAATGATATATTATATTACTTGTGTATTTATTTCAACTGAAACTCAAAAAACGCAACACAACACAAGGATTTTAAAAAAATGTTCTAACCTATAAAATTATAAAAAAAACTAACACTACAACTAATTAAAACACAAACACGTAGTTTTTTAACCAAACACAACACGAAAACATCAAAAAAAAAACATAAAAATAACAACAATTAACATAAAAACACTCGAAAAAACTAAAAAAAATACACGAAAAGACTAGATCTTAAAGCCACGAGAGACTCTTACGGTGACGTCACCAGGAACAAAAGCCAGTAACCTGACGGCCTTTACTTCAAGACGGCAATGCCTGTACGGAGTGTTGATTTAGTACCTTAAGTATCCGCCATTTGCGCTCCAGTGTTTGAAGTCCAAATGAAAAGAACATAACGCGTTGATGCACCGAGTAGCTCGGAGTAGCTCCGCCTTGTGAAAAGAAAATGCTCCATATCTTTCGCTTATGAAACGAATGATTTAGCCTTCAAAAGATACCTTTGTATAAGAATATTTTGAAACCCCTCTCTGTCCCTCGCCAAGTACATCGAATGAGTTCCAATTCTTTTTAAGTGATTTAGCACTAATAATTCTTCTTCTTCCTCCTCCTCAAGAAGAAGATACGTTACCAACAACGGTGTACCGTCTTTACTGTTCGCGTAGCGACTAAGACAAAAATCGTGGAATTGAAAATTGAACAAGCGACTCTGATCTCATGGCTCTAATCGCACGGCCACAGTCGTGTCAATCGTCTCATTGGAATTCCACCTTTAAATAAACGTGACTCGAGCTGACGGCCTTGATCTATCATGTACGCCGAACCTGGATATCCATTGTTCCCCGAAGGCTCGCGCTACCGTTGCGGCCTCGATGTCTGGGAGCGGTATTGCTTCAGGCCACGTTAGCATGTAGCGAAACCCCCTGGAAGAAGGAAGCGGTCCCACAATGTCGACGTGGATGTGCTCAAAACGGCCTGCGTTGTTCGCAAATGAACCGATTGGCGCTATCACGTGACGAGAGATTTTCGCTCGTTGGAACTGTATACATGATCGTGCACATCTGCGGCAATCTAGGTTCATCTTTGGCCATACGTACCGCTGAGTCACCAGCTTCTGTGAAGCTCGCACACCCGGGTACGACAAACGGTGAAAGCTGTTGAAGACCTGTCTTCGCAAAACTTCGGCAACGTAAGGTCGAACCGTGCCCGTGGATATGTCGCAGTACAAATCAACGGTGCCGTCGGTCAATCGAATTTTCTTCAGCTGAAATCCGCTGTGCCTGTCTTGTAGAGCTGCTTCAGCTCGGGGTCGTTGCGTTGAGCCGTGGCTAACATCGTGCTGTTAACTGCGGTTGAGATTTCTTCAATTTGGGAGACGGCGTCGGTTGCATCATTGTCACTTCCTCTGACATCGCGGATATCCGTTGTAAATTGGCCTATGAAATCTAGCTATCGGAACTGCCGTGGTGTGCGGCAGTTCTCGGTCGTTAAGCTAAGTTTCCACATGCAAGGATTATTGGCGCCAACAACGTGCCAGTTTAGTGGTGCTATAATTACTGGCACCAGCAGTTGTTTCCACATAAAGAACAAATTATGAATTGGCGTTAATAATAAAAATGGCGTCAACTGATGTACTGCATTCAGGTATCAACGTGGTTATACAAATTTGTACCTTGGAGCTTCACAAATTATTGACCATTTTTCTTAATGTTTCATCTCTTTGGTTTCTGTCTTTGTATGCTGGAATTTTATGATTCCACAGACATGGATTTTGCTCATATGCCTCCAAGAACTGTGTTATTTTTTCAGTCGTCCATTTTTTTGATGCTTTTGGCATTTTTACGGCACAACTTTTGTATCAACACGTATACTTTCTGTTTACAAACACTACTACTGGCGCCAAAAAGTACAACTGTGATGAACTTTACTGGCGCATTGATTATTGGCGACAATTTACTGGCGCCAGCAGATTTTCGATGTTTCCATATGCAACTAAACTGGCACCACTCGACTGGCGCCAGTAATCCTTGCATGTGGAAACTTAGAAACTATTACGTATAGTTCCTTTTCGATTTAAGCCCAATTTTTCTGTGTATCTGTCAATAATTTAGAAGCGTATGCGACAGGTAAGTTATTTTGTAAAAGAACAGCACCTACGCCTGTGCTACTAGCGTCTACACTTATTACACAATCTTTGTTTACGTCATAATATTGTAAAATCGGGGTTTGAGTTAATTTTTCTTTAATATTATTAAATGCAATAGTATGATTTTTAGTTCAGTTAAACTGAGTTTCTTTTTTCAACAAATTTCTGAGTGGGGCAGTTATATGTGCTAAATTGGGAATAAATTTCGTTAAGTATGTGACCATACCCAAAAATCTTTCCAATGCTTTTATATCTTCCGGGATTTTCATTTCTAATACCGCTTGTACTTTAATGTTACCAACTTCGATGCCATTTTCACTAAAATTATGTCCTAAAAATTGAACTTTTTTAACAGCGAATTGACATTTTTAAGATTAAATTTAATTCCATTTTTTCTGGCCTCTTCAAAAGCTTTCAGCAATATTTCTTTATGTTTATCTTCACTGTCTGCCCAAATTATAATGTCGTCTATATAAATAGCTACATTTTTTATATCTTTAAATATTTAATATCTATGGAAAACTTCGGGCGCCGTTTTAATCCCGTAAGGCATGCTTAGAAAACAGTAACGTCCAAATGGCGTTTGAAAAGTTGTCTTTTTTGAACTTTCTTCTCCTAACTCTACTTGCCAGAACGCCTTTGATGCGTCTAATATACTAAATATTTTGGTTTTTACAGTTGGTTCTTGTCCGATGAAATTTGTATCACAAAATCTTTTAAGCGGACACTAAATCGCGCACTATACAATTAACGTTTCGCAGTCGTTCGACAGCTTCGTCAGAAGTGAAAAATATGTTGTCAAAATAAACAAGATTGACAACCTGACTTCAATTTAAAATCATACTTAAAGGGAAGTTTACCTATTCCCTCGAATAAACCTTTGTTCTTTTTTAGTATACATTCAGGATTATTTTTATGGACATTTACTTTTAATATTCTACTTAATAAATTAAGTTCTTTAATAGTCTTTAAACCTAAGACGGGTACTGTTTTCTCACAGTCTGAAATTTTCATCAATAAACTTTCCCGTACAATTACTGATTTAATATCGCCTAAAATGCAAGAGATGATTGAAAATCTGGAAGGTAAAATTAATGATTTGGAAGCTGTTATTAACTCGCTAAACGATACGCTGCACACAATGTCAGAAAAAACGGAAGCGCTCGAGCAATACAGTCGACGTAAAGGCGGCGCTACATTACATGGCAAACTAGCCAAACGTTTGTGATGTGTAAAGGTTCGCCGAATAGTGTGTATGGTAGAGCATTTGTCAAACTCCTTCCAACGTTTGCATTCGTATACGTTCCGATAGAAGTCGGTAAATGAGACACTTAAATGCGATTCAGCAACATCGTACACATTATTTGACAAACGTTTGGAAAACTGTACACATCACCAACGTTCGACATTCGCCTAGTTTGCCATGTAATGTGGAGCCGCCTTAACAGCATACGAATGTTTGGCTTGGAGGAGCGTGTTCCTGATAATTTATCGCAGAGAATCTTAGATATTTTTAATAATAAAATGAAGATCCCAGTGTCGCCCATTGCTATTGATCGAGTGCATCGAATGGGCCCCGTACAAAATGGTCCTAGGCAGGTGTTGATAAAGTTCATTTCCTATCAGGATAAATATAAAGTGTTTAGTAGTCGTAGTTCACTTAAAGGATCCAAGATCGTCATAAAAGAGGACTTATGTAAATCTCGTCTTAATTTGTATAAACTTGTCGCTAAAAAGTTCTCTTACAAAAACACTTGGACTTTTGATGGTGTTATATTTATTAAAACAAACAACACGACACATAAAATCACCAATATGCGTGAATTTACATCGCTGAAATCGTAGTTCCGTACTCTTGTCGCTTATTTGTAAAAACATCGATGCGGCTTGTGTTATTGAAAATGCTTATGTTTTGCTACATGTTTGTTGTTTCGTTAATCTATGCCAGTTTTTGTATTACTGAATTTTGTTGTTTTGAAATATATGCACTAGTTTCTTTATCTTGGAAAATTTTGAGCAGCGGACGGAAGGTGTATCCTATTTTCGTTAATCTTTGGTTTTTGTCAATATGGCTCCTAAATTATTTAAAATTAGCGCACCTGAACGCGGGATCGTTGGTAGCGAATTTTGCCGAGTTTAGAGATTTTTTTGAACGTGACATTTTTCACATTTTTGCTATTACAGAAACCTGGCTTAATCCTGGCATGTCTAATGACATCATAAAATTACAGAACTATTGCTTTTCACGTAATGACCGAGGTGAAAGGGCAGGTGGAGTTGGTATCTATGTGCATCGATCACTGAAATATTCATTAATTAATGTTAGCCAAAATATTGAACAGCTGTGGATACTCTTGAATATTAGCGGCGTCAGGATTGCATTTGGGGTAGTGTACAGACCGCCTAATTTTAATTACGTCAATTTTTTTCAAGAGTTTGAAGAGACATTGTCGCACATAATGTGTATCTCGGATGAAATTGTTTGTATGGGTGACTTGATTTTTTAAATTTTAGTAATAGCCACTTACATAAATTCACTTCGCTGTTGGAACCCTTCGGTTTGAAACAGGTTGTTACTGTACCAACCAGAGTTACTGCTACTTCTGCTATTCTGATTGACTTGTTACTAATTTCAAATGATAAATTATTACTGGATTATGAAGTTACACCAGTTCATAGCATTTCAGATCATCATGTAGTTTGTTGTAAACTCGGCTTAGTAAATAATTATTATAAGCCTAAAACTCGTACGTATCGTGATTTTAGATACTTCAATTATAATTCATTCTTGGCTGATCTACATTCTGTGCCATTTTTTCACATTTTTGATATGAACAATGCTGATGATAAAGTTGCTTTTCTAACTGACTCTGATAAATTTATTCGATGTTCATGCACCTATTACTACTTCCCATTTCACAAAAGCACCCGCACCTTGGCTGATTGACACCGTAAAATTAATGATGCATCTTCGTGACAAAACATTAACTAAATTTAAGAACTCTGCTCATTGGAACTACTATAAAACCCTCCGTAATCTAGTTACTAACGCAATAAAAGCTGAAAAAAAGGCCTACCTAACTTATAGACTCAGTAACTCTAACACGAAAGAAATGTGGAAATATCTCAAAGATTCAAACATTTATTCTTCATCAAAGTCTAATTTCATACCTGACCATATTTCTAATGTCAATGAAATTAACGATTACCTAATCAATTCCATACCTAAAGGTACAACTGATAACTCTGCTGTGTTTAATTTTTATTTTAATAATAGGGTGAATAATATGAATTTTAATTTTGCAAACATTACTGATACAGATGTGGCAACTATAATAAATTCCATTACTAGTAAAGCGATAGGAGCTGACCGCTTAAGCATAACTGTGCTCAAACTTTGCTGTCCGCATATCATTCCTTTCGTTAGGCACATAATGAATTTTTGTCTCACTGAAGGAGTATATCCGAGCGCTTGGAAACATGCGTTGGTGCAGCCGCTGCCTACGGTGGAAAACCCAACTGAGTTAAAGCATCTAAGACCAATAAGTATATTACCCTCTTTATCAAAGATACTCGAGCGAGCTATAGATAAACAGCTTCGAACATTTTTGTCCGAAAATGACATTATTCCTGCTACTCAGTCTGGTTTCAGACCTGGGCATGGCTGCGCCACAGCGCTGCTTTCCATAACTGACGATATTTTGAGAACTTCGGACGATGGTTTATATACGGTCTTAGTCTGGATTATTCTAAGGCCTTCGACAGTTTAAATAATAAATTATTGGATGCAATATTTTATCACATTGGCCTTGGGGTAATTGCACGAGCTCTACTTAGGGATTATTTAGTTGCAAGAACTCAGATAGTTTGTGTTAATGAGACAGAGTCAAGTCCCGCTCCTCTGATATCTGGATTTCCGCAGGGATCCGTTTTGGGTCCCTTGCTATACTCTATTTACACGAGTAACATTGTTAAACACATGTCACTGTGCAGTTCACTTATATGCAGATGATATTCAGCTTTATTTATCATTTCCTCCTGATGATATTGAACAAAGTTATCATAATTTAAATATGGACTTAGATAGAATTGTTCAGTTTTCTAAACTACATGACCTTGCATTAAATACAGTTAAATCTAAACTAATGTTGTTCGGCAACAAAACTCTTAGCTCAGTATCCTTGTTATCTCTGCCTCATATTACAGTGAATGGACATATTTTAAGTTATGAAACTCATGTTAGGAACCTCGGTATAATCATTGATAATAAATTGAAATTTACCCATCATGTTAATTACCTGCTGAGTAAAGCTTATTATACACTTCGCCGCAAAATTAGAGGATAATTAGTAAAATACTAAAAATGTTTGGTGAACATGGCATTATAGCTTTTAAAATCTTAAAATAAGTTATTTCAGATTTTGTAATGCAAACAAAACAAAATTGAATTCAATAACTTTTATACTAACTCTAACATTTCATCATAAACAAGAAACAGTAAAAACGAAAAATTAAACTTAAAATCAAAACAACGATTAATAGCGGGTGTGTCCACCCCTTGCTGCTATGCAAGCTGCAATTCTTCTGGGCATGCTCTCTATTAAGGCGGCAATCTCCTCTTGGCCGATTACTGCCCAAACCTCTTGCAAATTATTGGAGAGCGCATCTAATGTTTGCGGAAGATTTTCAAGACCCCTAATCTTTCTCCCGATATTGTCCCAAAGATACTCTATGGGATTAAGATCAGGGCTACGTGGTGGCCATTCAAGAACATTGATATTGACGGCAACGAGTTCCTGCCGTACAACATTGGCAATGTGCGGCCGAGCGTTGTCTTGCATAAAAATAAATTCTGGTCCATGTAGAGCACCAAACGGTTCTACAACAGGGATTATGATTTCATCCCTGTATCGTACACCAGTCAGTGAACCATTTATTCTTAAAAGATTGGTGCGATCAGCAAGGCTTATTCCACCCCACACCATAACGGATCCACCACCATATGGCTCGACTTCTCGTATGGCACACTGCGTAAATCGTTCACCTGGGGCTCTCCAGACTCTAGCACGTCGATCATTTGTCGAAAGGCAGAATCTGGATTCATCGGTGAACAAAACGTGCCTCCAGTCTTCAATCTGCCACTCAGCATGCCTACGAGCAAATACTAAGCGGTTTCTCCTGTGGGCTGCTGTTAAAACTGGTCCAGTAGCTGGTCGGTACGGCTTCAATGCAGCATCTTTAAGCCTCCTTCGAATGATATCCGTACTGACTGCTGTACCAGTGGCAAGCAGGAGGTCGTTTTTTAGCGCTCTAGCAGTAGAAAACCGTCGCCTTTTTGCACTTATTCTGATTAAGCGATCTTCTGCAATTGTGGTTTTCTTTTTTCTGCCTTGGCCTTGTCGCCTTTGAAGCTATCAGTTTCGCGGTACCTATGCAAAGCTCTGCTGACCACAGATTGACCCACCCCCAATCGTCGGCCAACTTCTTGCTGAGTGTAGCCTTCTTCCATCAGGGTCACCAATTTGACGACCTCAGTTTCAGATAAGTGGCGTTTTTGTCTATTTCTGTTCATGACAACGTGATGACAACCACATCTAATGACTTTTTCAAGCTTTTTGACGTTTTTTGTTTAAAAAACAATTTTTGTATTTATGACTTTTTGATTAAATTTTTTATTCTTTAAATACTTTTGCGTTGGAATATCGAGAATATATGTAAAATCATATTTTAATTGTAATATAAGTTGATTTATTTTGAAATATTCAATTTATTTACTACAACATTAAATATCCTCTAATTTTGCGGCGAAGTTTAGTTTAAAAATAATCTACACTAATCGTCATATATTAGAAAGGAAAATGAAAGCTATCCTATGTGAGTCTCTAGTTCTTTCCAAGCTTAACCACTGTGACACTGTGTATGGTTCCTTCCTGAGCGCTACTGATAGAATGAGAGTGCAAAGAGTGCAAAATTCTTGCCTTAGGTTAATCTTTGGCTTAAGGAAATTTGACAGAATTTCTCATACATTGAAACAGATTGGCTGGCTTAATATGGAGAACAGAAGATATCTCCATACGGCATGTCTCTATCATAAAATCATAACTACCAAGTGTCCTCAGTAATTATTTAATAGAATAACATCGTACTGTCTCCGCCTTTGCACAAAACTCAACGATTCAAGAAAAGTTTCACATATCAAATTTTTAAGATTTATAATTCATTATGTCCTTCACTCAAATCAATGAATGTATCCCGTTTTAAATAAGGTACTGTTTAAGAAGTATGCTATTCGAGTCTCCCGTCGTTTAGGTTGCGTCTTTCTTTCTTTACAGCATCACGTGTTATTTTACCGCCCTCCGTCCAATGCAAGCATTGTTACAAATATGCATATATACATATTTATATACAATATTATAACTAATTTTATGTTACTTTAATACTGTTATCTGCTAAGCCAGCGCTGTTAATTTGTTCTATGTTATTTCAAGGTTGAGTGGAAGAACATGTTCCATTACATGAACTCCGCCTTGGAATTTATCTTATGTATAATTTGATAAATAAAGTCTTATTATTATTATTATTAAATTTAACTTCTTCAGTCCATTCTTCGTTTATAGTATTTATGTCACTTTTCTTTTCTGACTTTGTAATTTTACCTAACAGAAATTTATTTTCTTCGTCAACTTTTGCAATAGTATTAATTTCTCCCTTATTTTTACATACCTTTGCAAAGTGATTTAATTTATTACAAAGATTACATCTCTTACTGTATGCTGGACAATGTCTTGGAGCATGTTTGTAGCCGCATCTGCTGCACGTTGAATCCGTGGAAGTTCTGCGTTGACTTCTAGGTTCCTTTGTCATCATAGATGGCGTTTTCTGCTGACTGTAGCCTTGTTTTGGACCGGGTACGCCTTGCTTGACAGTTGGAGGTCGTTGTTGCTTCTGCATCTGGATAGCTTCAATTTTTTCACTGGTTTGAAGTGTTTGAAGTTGTTTATTGGCTAATTCTGCTGCTTTGCATAAACGGATGCACTTTTCCAAAGTCAAATTTTCTTCACGCAGTAAACTATCTTTCAAATGTGTAATTTCAATACTACTCACTATTTTATCTTTGATTAAACTGTCTTTCAGTTGCCCAAATTCACAGTCTAAGCACAGTTTCTTCAAATCCGTTAGAAAGTCATCAAACGTTTCGCCGGGTTTCTGATTGCGCTGGAAAAATACGTGTCTGCATATGCTCTCATTTTTCCGTGGCACGCAATAATCACGAAAGGAATTTACAACACTTTCAAATTTGTGGACTCATCTTCGGTCAGCTCAAAAGTGTCGAATTTTTCTTGTCCCTCTTCACCAATAGTGTGTAATAAAATTGCGACCTTAACTGCGTCATTTTTGTCTTGGCTTTCAGTACCCAGCTAGCAGAGTGACGTGAAAAGGGCGTTGTATTGACGTCATCTTTGTCACTAATATGTCGTCATTTTAAGATCCAAAGGACGTCTGAGCGACGTCTTAATCACTTTATAAGTCAAGCCATATCACGTCATGTAGGTAACGTAGGCATAATGACGACAAAATGACGTTTGTATATCGTCTTAAAAACGTACCAATACGGTCACATAAATGACCATTTCTGAGGTTTTGTTCCCTTTGAACTACAGGTCTACTAAATGGTTCTAGATAGGTTCAGACATGTATATATGTTGGGCCTATAGTACACAATTTGATACAAAATCGAGCAGCTTTATTTAGCAATAATTCTGTCGTGTTGATTGAAAAAGGCCTATTTGCAAATTTCATATTTTTGAAATGTCTTAAGTTTTCGTGAAATACTGTTTGAACTGAATGGTAAAATATTTTCTAATGATATTCAATTTGCAGAATGAATATTCTGGAATTGAAATACCTCAATATTAGAAAGATATGTTTTTGATATTTTAAATGTATACTTATCCAAAACACAAAACGGTCAGATAGGCCTTTTTCATTTAACAGGGCAAACTTGTTTTTCTAAACAGTTGCTAAATAAAATGTGGTGTATCTCAAATGTTTGGAGACAGAATTGTCAAAACTTTTGTTTCGCACTTCAAATGTTTCCAGATGTTTATAAACAGTTACGCAACTTTGTATCCGAGTATAGGTACTAATCCTTACATTACGCATAATGTGTGGAACTGTCTAGAACTAATAAGAATTAAGTCAGGCTAAAGTTTCTTTATTCCTTACTCTATACTTTTCTTTCATTTAGCTACTAGCTTTTGTTCCACATTCTTAATTTATTGTGATTTTGTAACTTATCCTTAAAAAATATATTTTTTGAGAAACTGAACTTTACTTATTTCAGCAGATTTGTTGTTAAGGATGATGAAAATAAACGAATATTTTATCAAATAAAAATGTATTCTATAGTACACATACACTTATACCAAATCTAGCCTAATGATGCTTAGTCTAATGCATGGACAAATTGATGAAATTACTCACATATAATAAGTTTTGATAGCTGAAGAATATGAAAATCTCACTTCCTACTACCTAGAAAACTATAAGATGATGCAACAGAATTTGCCACAGCTGTCTTAAGATTCGATTAGTTCTTGATGTAATATTGTTTCCTACTAAAGATACCAGATAAGATGTCTAAAATATAAAATAATAATTAATTAAACTACGTACTTAAATTTTGTTTATTATATTTTACCATTAACTGGAAATTATTTTCATTTGAAAAATATTCTTCTATTTCTTGGATTTCTGCTGCAGACTGTACGGGCAATTCAAAAGGTAACCGGGGCATAGAAGTGATTATTTTTGGTTCCTGAGTATTGTCTCTTCTAACAAATTCAAAATTTTGAACTTCAATTCGCAGAAGTTTTTCTAATATCCTTGGCAGTACTAGGAAAATGTATTAAAAATAATGAATATACTAGATACCTAGCATCTCAGTTAAATATTTACCTTGTTGATCAAAACCTTTATTGGTAACCTCTGTTGGTATTCCAAGATTTGGTTTTGAAGTAGTTGGTGTAGTTGGACGTTTAGAATTACTTACAATTACTTCATCTATTGTGCTTGGTCCAGGCCGATTATTTTGTAAAGCCTCACTTTTGCCTAAAAAGCATTAATACTAATTACATGCTTATCAAAAACATAATGCCGGATTCATACGCTGGGCGAAGTCTGGCAAACCTTGGCCAACACAAACGTGTAGTTCTTAACTTTGTCTTAACTGGCTTTGATTTGGCCAAGGTTGTCTCTGTTCGCCTGGATGTCAGTAAAAAGCGACAAATCAAAGGGATTCGAGCGTCGCCATCGTTGGCCAAACGCTTATCGTTGTATTATTGGCCACCGTGTAGATAGCATAAACATGATAGCATAAATATGCTATCCACACGGTGTACCCAAATGATCGGAGAAATGTTTCGGGAAATATATAGGGACCGTGCACATGCCTGCGTTCAGCGACGCCTGGCGGTGATATATGCATTAGTGGTATGAAAACATTGCTTTTAGCTTAATACACCTGTGACACGTTGAAGCGACGTTATTAACGTCGCTCTGTAATTTTTAATTTTGCAATTACAATGGATGTTGAAATATATTTTAAAATCTTATTTATGTAAGTGGACGACCAGCTGGTAGCCAAGCGAAAATTTTGGTATTTGCAGAAGAAATTTTGCATGGCATTGATGGTCAATAAAATTTGCCTAACTGGAACGTATTCTTCACTCTTTTTTGCTCTTTTACACCCATTTGTATAAATAAAATGGGTAACGAGAGTGACTCATAGAATTAATGTAAAAGTGCTATAAATTAAACAAAAATCTAAGTACAAACCTCAATTCAAGAAACATCACTAATATAATATAGTCTTTTAATACAATTAACACAAAGTATTCCAGTTAAATAGTATAAAACATGTTCCACATGCATTTGATATGAAGTCGGTCTGATGATCGGTTGGGGCTATTGTTTATATTGACTTCTTCACATGAAACGCATACCATCAGTATCCTGACTGTAAATGTATTCACAGTACCAAGACTAACCATCCGTTAATCATCAACCGCATTTAAAACTGGCCTACATTTGTTGACTTGCTTTCCGACTTCTCATGAAATTCTTCAAACTTTCATTTCATCTGCCTCCTGCACATTTTTCGAATAGAGTACGTTGTACTTAATGACTAATCGATATTGAAATCTATAAATCACTTTCAAAACAGCACACAAACTTAAATGTTTCAATCCATATATATTTTCTTGCTACTGTCTGGATAATTGTAAAGTTTAACATTCTTCCTGTTACTATAACTCTTATGACAATTTACAGTTGTAGTACATAATAACTATTTGATCTTCTGGTATGAAATTAATTACAAAATTCAAGTTCAAATGCACACTGGGCATTTGAAATGACAGATGTACATTTGAACTGTCATCATACTGTCACTCGTGTTTTCATACCACTTATGCAAAATATGGCCATTGGTGGCGCTGTCATCGCATGTGCACGGTCCCTATAGGCCAACGTGGAGATCCGCAATATTTTTAATTAGGAATTCAAATTTCAATTTTGCCACACAAACTATAAATAAAAAATTTCTCTTGTCACAATATATTGTGGTAAGAGAGATTTTTTATTTGCATTCTAAACCACTGTCTTCTCTACTATTCTCACACAAATTATTGTGAAACTTCATTTATAACAAAATATTTACTAATACACAAACCTATATTTTTTTTGAAAAACTTAGTGTTATTTTCGGTGGTCTCTCAAATTTGGAAAATTGTTCTTCGTCACTGCTACTATCCAAAATACGTTTTCTTCGAATCCTTTTTCTATTTTGATTATTTTCAGTATCTGTATTTAGGTCACTTGTTTCTTCAGCTTGTTTTAATTTTCTTCTAGCTTTTTCATAATCATCTAGATAATTAAAGATTTGTTATGATTTCCAATTAACTTTAAAGAATATTTCTTTCGAAAAAGATCAAGATCTTACCGCATTCATAAAATACTCTTGCAATCTCATACGTTTGAGAATTTACGGCTTGATTAACTTCTCGAACTATTTTACACAGCTATGAGGGATCCTTTGTTGGTGGCCAAAAAACTTCTTTTTTTCTAGGTGTTATCCAACTAGAATTTACTGGGGCTAAACCTCCACCGTCCTTTTCAGAAAACTCTATAACCATAAACATCTATAGAAATAAATTTATTTTTGTGATAAGTCTCCTTTTCACATTAACTTAAGTTAGGAAGAAGTTAGGAATTTGCTTTTATTACTTTTATGCTAGGCGAAAAAGAAATCAAAGTACAGAACCATCTAACATATGAGAACTTTTACAGAAATTACTAATACAAAAATTTTTCATCCATTATTTTTCTATACACTTAAATAACAGCACTACAGCACACTTATTATTTGAAGCTTGTTTGCATAAGTTTGCATATCTTGCGGCCATAGTGACGCCGTATATTTACATCGTATGTTCAGAATTAAAAAAAAAACTCAGGGTATTAGTATTCATTGTAATAAATTTCTTACTTACCATGTAAAACTGTCTATGCAGCTTAATAAAACTCAAACAACTAATAATTTCTGTAAATGCCTACTACCGCACACCGTGCCATCGATCAACAATCATCGCCATTACATACGCTAATCTACGCAGCATTCGCATACGCAGTTACGAACATCTATACGGATGGTGTGACCAATGGTGTGACTGTCTTACATCACGTGGTCTCGTCGCCTTGGCAATCATCGGCCACAAGAAGGTTGCGTTCAAAAACTGTAACGAGAGAGCACTTTGGGCGTTTAAAATGAAAAGCAAAATGTACAAAATCACTTACACGAGAGAGAAAGAATATTACCCAGGGCGCGCTCCTTTTAGTTCCTGCAGGATTATACACATATCAATCCATAAATAATACAAAACACATCCATGCTAACGATCAATGATCATAAATGGATCGTCATTAAAGAGTGATAAATATAACCTACAATAATAAATTGTAACATATACAGTTTGTTAAATGGATCTTTTTACGCACGTCATTGACAAAAATGTTTGTAAAGGAAAACTTACGATTTATTACTTGGCTTGAAAATATTGATGAATTTCGTACGGAAAAAATCAATGACGTGCGTAAAAAGATCCATTTACAAACTGTATATGCATTTTATCACTTTATATTGACGTGTTAATGACGTCACTTTTACGACATTATTATTAAGTGTCGTATGTCTCGTCATATTGACGTCTCTTTCGGGACATATGACGTCAATGACGTAAAATAACCTAAAAATGACGTAATTCCGACGTCACCTGGTTAGCTGGGTAGCTTTCAAATAAATTTGAAATTTCTTATACCATTTAATTCAATTTTCAGCAACAATACCCTCAAACGATAATGGCGGCGGTGGTTGTAAATTCAGTTGTAGGTTCGTGCGATGTCCGTTTGGTTGTTGAGCTTCGGCCATTTTGAATATTCTGTCGATTCACAATTTTCCTTACTCATCACTTATCTTTTTCACTTCACTTTGCTTTAGCACTGAAATGACTGCGCCATGTAATGAAAATACTGGTTTTCATTAAATAATAAAGTTTATTGTATCATATTAAAATACACGTGTGTGTCTTACAACTACTGTGGCCGAACTGCTCATGCTCATAAGCGTCGGTGCTTGTACGCATGATTACATGTTTTGCGTATGGTTATAATAATCACACTTAGATGGCGTATGCCTACATTCATACAATAATAATAAAACAATTGTGTACAAATTCCAATTTCCATTGCAAAAAAGTTCATAGTGCACGCAAAGAGAAAAATATTGCTACTAAGGCAATTCTTAACCTATGGTAGAAAAATGTATTAGGCTTTAATCAGCAATTATAGTGCATAAAAAAACTGACGAAATTATATGCTTACATCTTCAAAATTTTACAGTATTTTACATAAAGAATATGTATGTACAGCTAAGGAATTATAAAGTAGAACAAGCTTTTTAATTTTAAGATAGTCATACAAACCAGATAAGTAAAAACAAATAAAAACAGATAGTAAAAGTAAGGTTAGTTGAAACTTGCCTAGGTATTTGTCATCCCAGTTTGTAATTCCGAAACAACTTAATATGTTAAGAACAACTTTAAAATACAAAGCACAACAAATAAAAAGCAGGCAGACTTTGAAGAAGTTTTTAACCGAGGAGACATTTCAGTATTCACAACTTGTACTTTATAGTTAATAATAATAATATGTGTTCTTATTTCTCACTGAGATTAAGAAAATAAAAAGAAAGAAAATACAAGGAAGATAAAAATACAAACCAGATAATTAGTGAGAAAATCACAAGGCTTAAGTCGAATTGGCAGCTAAATGCTGCCCTTGTTCTTCCTTTAAATTCTTGATTGAGAGAACAAAAACAATAAATTATGAATTATTATAAACTAAACTAAAATTAAAAGCTAGAGATATGTGTATTCCATCACGGTCCTTCGAGGTCAGATTATGTCCTGAACTCTATAATACATTATTGGAATTAACTAAATAAATGATATAAAATTACACGATATATTGGCATAGTAATATAACAATAGGCAATCTTTAGAAATGCGTTTTGCAATGAAACCACTCACATATACATACGCTGCACCACCATGGAAACTGTTGATATCAAATGATGATCCCACAGATTCTATTATGGTATTAAGCTGGTATTAAGCCATGCATTTGTTAGTTGTTTCATTACTTTTAGGTTGCACACCACGATCAGAACTACTTCTTACTTTCAGAAAAGTTTGTAAGTTACTTAGTGACTCATTACTGTCATCCTCACAATTGATACCCCTTATACTAGTATGTGTGAGCCCATTCAGTATATGAGTTTTTAAACAACTTGTAGATTTGTAGGATTACAGTTGTCACCACAATACGATCTAAGACCGCCAAACATATTCTCTAGATAATCCTGATTTACGCTGCGTGTCCGTAGATGTTCCAAACCTATGGCTTTGCATTTCCTCCAGATTGCGGGCATGGCTTCTAAATTAGCTAACCAGCCTTTCTGGGAGGGAGGCATTGCACCTTTATAGCCTACAAAGCGCTATTTCCATAATATATAGTATAACATATTTTGAAATTCAATTATGCAACAAAAAAAGTAGGAAAGTTTAATTAATTTAGTCTTTTAATAGAAAATTATTTATACTAATTAGAATCAACATTGTTATTGAAATTACGATTCTTACGCTGAATGTCCTAATGAAAATAATATTTACATACTTACAAGTATTGACATCTGAGATCTACTCCAACAGTATTATTCTCTTTCATGATATAAGCAATTCTTGTAACTCACTGATTTTATGCTTCATTGATTCCCAAAACTGCAAATGGTTGGAAGATTCGGACACAGCAGTACGTAAATTTTTGCCATGGAGTGGTGCATGCCATTAAAACTGTCGAACAACATGCCTATTTCATTTACTAAAGTTGCAGTGCTAAAAGCCTGTTTCCCAATGAATCTACAAACCATGATAATTAGAGTAATATTTTTTTTGCATTTATCACTGTAATGTACCAAGGGAGTGGATTAAAACACAACTCTACTAATAATTACGTTTAATGAACAGTTAATTAACAGTACAATTTATCGACCGATTCGCGGCAAGCTCAGAATGTATCTAATGAGTTTTGTGAAGAAAAGTGATGTCCATTCCTTGGGGGTGAAGGGCGGTGCTTCCGTACCCACGCTACCGCAATATGCATCCATATGTTCGGCAATCTCGCGAACACCACTGATTGTTTATGGGCGCACTCACGCTCTATTTTTCTAGTCACTGTAAATCTATGTTTATAGGGTCCTTCTGAAGGGAATCTGGTATAATATAATTCGTATGCGTACACAGTGGCAAATCTGGCTATAACGAGTAACATTGCAAAGAAATAATAGAAAATATCCGGCAAATGGATACATCCTGTGCACTGTACATTACACCTTCCCCCTTAGGAAAGAAAATTGTAAATTTTCGTCGACAAATTATACTAATACACAATTATTAAGTGTTGGTGACAAAGATTACATGTTTGAAATAACATACATAACATTAATTAATTAGATAATCTAAAGGGTATACACTGCGGGACAAAATTATAACCGCACTAAAGCTCTTGTCATAATTCGCCTTATGTTGGGAGAATTTAGCTGGGAATTTTTTGTTGAAAAAAAAATTTAAGAGAGTTTATCATTCCAATGTTAACAAACACAACTACAAAAATAAATGAAAAATGGAAAGAAAATTTGAAAAATGCACTTTTTTCGGTGGGACTAAACTCTAAGTGCGATTATAATTTTGTCCCGCACTGTATAAAATTGAATAAACAAATAATAATAAAACAATAGGATTAAGTATCACAAAATCTTCTAAGTCGTTCGACTGCTTCGTCAGAAGTGAAAAATATTTTTCACTTCTGACGAAGCAGTCGAACTACTGCGAAACGTAAAGTGTATAGTTGCGCGATTTAGTGTCCGCTTAGAAGATTTTGTGATACAAATTTCATCGGACAAGAACCAACTGTAAATAGGATTAAGATAAAATAAAAGGAAAAATATTATATAGAATATGTAACTTATGCTATGTCTTAACTAATGATTAAATTAACGAACGTCGCAAAATAAAATTTTTGTAAGAGTTGATTATACCATAACCAAATCAATCACTTCGATCCTTCATTTTAGCAATACGAGTACTTCGTCTTAATGAGCTCGTTTCGTTCAAGTTTGATTCTATATTGTGTGATGTACTTGAAATTTCTGACATTTCGAAATCTGGAGTATCTAAAGTTTGTTTTTGTTTACATATACTAAAAGTGATGCAATTTGTAATACACGAATGAGAGGTTCCCTTTAAATTTTTTTATTAAACGGTACAAAATATAAATACTAAGTAAAATAACAAACACTATAGTATACCAATAGCCGTTTGACTTAAAATGCTTTGTAAAATTTTAATCATTTAACTTTTCTTCCATACGTTCTAATTTAAATCTAGCTAATTCTAAACTGTCTCTATCCAAATTCATAGGGTTTATTAGGGACATATAAATCTCTGAATTATTAAATTTGTCGGAGTCAACGTTTATATAGTCATTGGCAATATCGAAATTAGGTTTATGAATTCGGAATTCACTTTTCAAAGATTCATTTGCAACCTTTGATATCAATACGCTTGAAGAAGTATATAATTTGCAGTTATTTTGTAAAGTTATGATACCTAATTTCGTTAATTCGAAATCGACTGGAAGTGAATTTTTACAAGTTAAGGTGACATCAATTTTGTCGGGTGCGATATAAATCCAATTCCCTGGTTTAAATAAAGGATAAAACATTTCTTTTGAGATTTGTACTTTACGTATGTCAAATGCGAATGCAACAGCATATCGACTTCGCATGATGGCGAATTTCGAGTTGACAAAATCGGATTAGCTAAAGGACATATAATTACATCGTTAGGAATTTGTTTACAATCGTCTAAATTTTTCAAAGGAATGTACGTAAGTTTAGACGTAGTGTGAGCTAGGAAATCCGTAGAAGGGTTTATAAACACGAAATTGTTTGTTTTCGTTTTAGTTGGAAGAGGTGTTACTTTAAATAAATCGTAGACCTCATTAACTACTAAGGGAGTCGATATTACAAATATTACTTTGTTATCTAGTTCATAAACATTTAGAGAAACTAATTTTAATAATTTTGGAGCATTTTTATATTCGACGGACATTGCATATGAAGTCGAGGTGGGTAGTAACGTAAGTGTTTTTCGTAGTTCGTTTACGTATTGTTTCGGAGTCATGATCAAGGGATGCAATAAATTATTTGAAGAGAATAGAATTGCATTTATTACTATGAAATATTCATTGTTAATTTCATTAATTAATAAATTTAGGAGAGAGAGGTGTTCATCGACAGCTTGTTCTAGAGCAAGTCTAATGAGCTTTTTATTTGTTTCGGCTAAAAGAGTATGAATTCTGTCGAAGTTTTCATTAAATATACGATTATTATGTTCTACGTTGGTAATTGTGTTATTAAAATTTTGAATTGTGGTTTTTACTACTTGAATTTGATCCTTAAGTAAATTATTAAATTCCGATTCATCTGTTAACACAGATTTTATTGCAGAATCATAATATGTCGCGTCATCGTGATCTAAGGTGCCGAATAAGGTTTTCATTATTGAACCTATGCCATTTATTATTCCCCTTTTCATACGGGAATGAGATACTAAATCTTTTAAAGTCGCATCATTGGTGTACAGTGTAGGTACAATGCGTTTAATTAACACGAATATGGAATTACAAGATGATAGCGATTGATTTGTGTATGACTTACATAGGAGTTCGGTTTTAGCTAAAGTATTTTCGACTAAACTTAATTTATTTTTAAACATATTTACATCAAGGAAGCTTACAATCCTCCAATAGGAATCGAAAAATTTAACGGATGAGATTTTTTCAAAATAAATACCTGGTGATTGATCTATCGGTTGAATAGTGAGATTGTTTGGCTTAATAGCGATGCAGCGGCATGTCGTTAACCTGGAACAAACGATTTGTATGTACTTTCACCCTTTTGTTCTTTATTTGAAGTGTACAATTAACATTTGAGTTGACCTTAACAATTTTGTAGGGTCCTGTATATTGCGGAGTTAATTTTTTTGAAGTGTTTGGTTTACTACCTTCATTCAACAAAATACCATCTCGTCTACTTTGTATTCGACGTTATTAGACTTTTCGTCGTACCTTATCTTATTATACATCTTAGAGTTAATTAGGTTGTTCTTCGCGATCTCGTGTGATTTTTGAAATCTTAGACGTAATTCGTCAAGGTAATCGTCGTAAGTATATTTAAATTGGGGACTTTGTTTTAGGGACGATGGAAGTGTTGGTTTTGTTCCGAATAAAAGTTCAAATGGGCTGAATTTAGTAGAAGTGTGAATTGATGTATTGTATGAAAATACTGCGAAATCTACCCATGAATCCCAATCGGTTTGGTTTGGATTGATATAATGCTTTAAGTATTCCGATAGAGTGTGGTGTGATCTCTCGAGTGCCCTATTCGATTGTGGGTGATAAGCGGTACAATTAATAGTGTTAATTTTGAATAATCTTGCCATTTCATTAAATAATTTTGATGTAAAGTCTCTACCTTGATCAGTGAGAATTACTTGTGGAGTCCGAATTTACAAATAAATTTACTTACGAGGGTTTGAGCAATCGTGATAGATTCGTGATTTGGGATTGGATAAGCTTGGATAAATTTATTGAGATCGACCTGTAACGTTAAAATGAACCTATTTCCGGATTCAGTGAGAGGAAGTGGACCTACAATGTCTAATGCAATTTTATCTAGAGGTTTTGTCGAAGTCGTTGTAATTTCCATCGGTTTACGATTTTTCTTCCTAACAAGTTTGTTCTTTTGACATTCGTTGCAATATTTAATAAATTCTTCAACATCTTTTTTCATATTTGACCAACGATATGTTTGTTTAATTCTAGCGAGTGTTCGGTGAAAACCTGTGTGACCTGCTGTCGAATTAGCATGGTTTTATTGTAAAATTTTTGGAATCAATTCAGGATCTGGATTAATTAATACATCCTGAAAAACTTTTATTTGAATATTCGTGGTTTTAAAGATATAGCGAATCATTGATCTTATTTTATTCCATCTTAAATTATCATAACTTATACCTAAGCGTGGCATACTGATAGACGTGATTTTTTCTTTGATTAACAGATCTTTGAGAGTTTTCAAAACATTAAATAAAGTTTCGTATGTTGGTTTATCCCAATAATTGTCTTTATGAATGAGATAAAATATAAAATGATTATTATTTCCTATTTTTGCTACACTATCGATATCTGGATTTTGATCTTTTAGTTTTTGCATACAGTTATACCTTTCGTTTAAATCTGTAAGGGGTTTATCAAAACATTGCATATCTTTACTAATTGTTACGAGTACGTTGTCTGGTTTGTCTAAAAAATTATTATCAAATTCTTGTAAGTTATTATTTATTATAATATTTTTCTAGAAATGATTTATACGTTAATTCCTTTTCTGAATTTAATTTTAATACTTGAAATTGATCATTTACCGAATTTTCGATTTTCTCTGGAATAATTCTACTAAGAGTGTCTGCGTGTTGGTTTGATTTACCTGGACGATATTCGATATCGTAGTCATATTCTTCTAGCGCTAGTCGCCATCGTAATAATCTGGATGACAGTTCGTTAACATTAAATAACCACCTTAATGGACGGTGGTCTGCGAAAATAGTAAATTTTCTACCGTATAAGTATGGTCTAAAGTGTTTAATTGACCACGTGATTGCTAGCAGTTCTCTCTCGATCGTGCTATAGTTGCATTCTGCTTTATTTAAGGTCCTACTAGCATATGCTATGGGAAGATCTTGGCCTAGTTCACCTTGTGAAAGAACTGATCCTATAGCTCGGTCGCTCGCGTCGGTGGATAAATAAAAAGGTTTTTCGAAATCTGGATATTGTAATAGAGTTTCTGAAGTTATGATGTTTTTTAATCGTTCGAAAGAACTTTGCTGGGAGCTTGTCCAATTAAAAGATACATTCTTCTTAAGTAATTTAGTGAGAGGTTGAGAAAGCTCGCTAAATTTTGGAATGAATCGTCGGTAATATCCGGCTAAACCTAAAAAGGCACGAATATCTTTAACGTTTTTGATTTGTGGATAATTTAGAATAGCATCGACCTTCGAAGTGTCTGGTTTAACACCTGAATCGGTTATTAAATGTGCGAGATACATTACTTCTCGTCTTAAGAATTCGCACTTGTCTGGCTGGATTTTTAAATTACTGTCTGATAGTCGCTGAAAGACTTCTTTTAATCGATTATTATGTGTCTCTAGATCACCTGCATGTATGACAATGTCGTCTAGATAGACAAAACATCTATAATTTTGTAACCCGGTTAAGACTGAATTCATCAACCGCTGAAATGTAGCTGGTGCGTTTTTTTAACCCAAAGGGCATACGATTGAATTCGTAATGTCCTGATGGGACAGAGAAAGCAGTTTTTTCCGTATCGGCATGATCGATTTCGATTTGGTGAAATCAAATATGAATCTGAGACGCTGATTTCGTTAAGTTTTCGGTAATCGATAACGATTCTCCATTTTTGTTTTTGTGAAGCATCGGATTTCTTTGGGACTATCCAAATAGGAGAACTCCATGGTGAGTACGATGGTTTTATTATGTTTTGTTCGAGCATTGATTTAATTTGATTTTCTACTTCAGATTTATGAACTTCAGGGAAGCGATATGATTTAGTGCTAATCGGAGTAGTTGAAGTCGTAGGAATTTTATGGAGGATTTTATTGGTAGATGAAAGGTCATCGCCTTCTAAATAAAATATATCATCAAATTCGTGACATATTTTGACTATGGACTTTTTCTCCTCTTCATTTAAATGCTGTAGCCGCAAACAGTTAGAAATTTTACAAAGCCTGTCACTGGCAGAATTTTGATTAATTACGCGAATTGAATTACTATTTTTATTAATTTGATTATCGTCATATGGTTCTATATTGATCTCGATCCTAGAAATTTTTATTGGTCGATCTGTCGTATTTAATACAGTGGTCAACGCTGTACCATCTGGATTAACTTTTATTAGACTCGAGTCCAGGATTACTCCTTCTAAAAGATTAATCCTAGGAGTTATTCCATATGTACAATTATTATTATTAAGAATTTGTAGCGTGGGTTTTATTTTATTTCTAGCCGTAAATTGTAACCGGTGATCAACATAAAAACGAATTAGAGCAGGCGCTGGAATTTAAAAGTGGGTCTTGAATAACGACATACTAACATTTATTGTCAATTAATTATGTTATAAATTATAAATTATAAAAGTTCGAATAGAAACGTTGAAAAAGTGATTGAAGGAACGTCCGATAAACTAAATGCACACATGCGTGTTTGGTTGCAACGCCAACTCTAATTCGTTTTTCAGTTGATCACCTCTTACAAAGGTAGGTACATGAAGTAAAAATATCAATAACTTTTTTGTAAACAAAGAAAACTTCTCTCTTCTTTTTTTTAAAAAACAACACTTCCAGAACCAGTCTGATTAAAAATTAACGGCGCCTTACATACTCCCCCTCTAGGTCGGCCAAGCGTCCTCGCAGATGACCTAGGACACTTCTTTCTTTGGGCGGCCACGTCTACGAATAGAATTTTGCGGCATCTGATCTAGTTCTCCAAAATACGGCCGTAGATGGGAAACATGAAATTTTCCCAGACTAGTGGTACTGTTTGAGTTGGAAATTTCATAACTAGTAGGGCTAACAATCTTGCAATCTGTCTCGACGTGGAGAAAATTTAGAAGTTGTTCCTTTGGCTGCCTGGCTTAACAGATGAGTTTGAATCAGCACAGCATCACCAATTTTGTATTCCTCCACTGAACGTCTTTTCGCATTAGCAATTGCATTCCGTTTGTCCTGCTCACTTTCGACGTGGTCCCGTACGATTTTAAAAGTATCTGCAACACGTAGTAAATACGGCGTAATATCTGAAACAAAGTTTTCATTTGTAATAATAGCACGAAAGTCGCGATTAGTGTCTGTGGCAGTTCGTAATTCACGCGCGAACATTAAATATGCAGCAGTACGTCCTGTAGTTGCGCATTTCGCTGTATTCATGGAGAAACGAATAGCTGAGAGTTTATCTGGCCATTCACAGTGCGAATTTTTCACCAAAATTCCAAGCTGTGTTTTCAAATCACGATTTTTCCTCTCTACTGGATTGGCCTCCGGATGGTACAATGGGATTAACTGTTGTCTCACCCCCATGCAAAACAGAGCCTTCTGCATGGCATTAGCAATAAATTGGCTACCATTGTCGCTAACGACACGCCTTGGTACTCCATACCGAAAAAATATTTCCGAAATTAATACTTGCGCACACATGGCACTTGTGGCTTCACGAAGCGCGAAGAGTTCCACCCATTTTGTGGAGATATCTTCCACTATTAGTATCCATTGTTCTCCAGTGGGTGCTTCTGGTAAAGGTCCAAATAGATCAATGGATAAAACTTCAAAACGTTGAGAGTAGACGAGTGTCTGAAATAATCCAACAGTTTTTTGGTTCGACGGTTTATACCGCTGACAGTCGATGCATTTTTTTACATGCTCCGTGATGTGTCTTCGCATGCCTGGCCAATAATACTTTGCAGATATTTTAGCTAGGGTGCGTTCGACACCATAGTGTCCTGCCGTTGGGGCGTCGTGATTTTCTTCCAAGATTTTCTTTCGTCCTGATGCCGGTACCACAAGTTGCGGTTCTTCAGTATCCTCCAGGGTTGCCGTTCTAGTACAATTGTACTAGATCTAGTACAATTTTAGTTAGATGACTTGCTAGTACTCCTTTTATAAAATTAGACCCTATCTAGTACATTTTTGTTCAAATAGGTAATAGTAATTTATTTGCTTAGTCTCACTGCACATAATTAAATTTTGTTTCATTGGAAACCACACGTATGATGAAATGGCGAATTTATATACACATAAGTACATGCTTAGTAAATAGTTGCGTTCAGCCAAAAACTTCGATGCAATGGGTATGTGGCGGTTTATCAAGGCGCTACAATGTTGAAGCTACATGAACGCATGTACCGATTGGCCTGAGAAAATGGCCGCTTTACGATGCGCAACAAATCTGCGCGATCCTTCCTCACTCTATTAGAGTTTATATTCTTTTCTGATAGATATCCTGTGATTTTATGTATTATTTGCTAGCCCAGCAACTATTTATACACTGCGTTCGTAAAGTATGGAATAAATTCATTTTCTACGAAATAAACGATTTTTATGTAAAATCCTGAAACAGGTCGATTTTTAATTAAAAAATGACACTATGTTAGTGGAATTTCGTATCTCCCCCTCCAACCCCCTCCGAGTGACAGTTGCCCCTTTAAAATTTTTAAATGGAATGGGGGGTTATGTGATACCTCATTTGGAAGAGATTTTCATTATCTATTCAGTAGTGTAAGAATTGTTTTAAATTCCTATTTTTTCTAAAAAGAATAATACATTTTAAAATCATCACACAAAATTTTTAAATGAAATACTTTAAATGAAATGTTCGAACTGGGAACCGCTTGATTCATGACAGTAGTACAAACGTTGCTGACGTTCATCTAAAACATTTCATTTCCAGGGTAATTTGATTAATTCCAATTTTTTTTAATTAAAATTTTTTTTTAACGAGTAGAAACTGTAGATACTGATGTATGTAATCAACGTAGAAGTAAAAGTAATAACACCAATATCAAAGAAGCTGTTCAAAATGCCCTCCTACCTCTCGACAATAACCAAGACGAAATCCAAACTCATGCAAAACATTGTCGATTATTTCCGGACTGATTCCTCGTATTTCATTTCTTATTCTGTCTTTTAGTTCTTCAAGACTGTTTGGTTTAGTTCTGGAGACTTTACTTTTTAGAAATCCCCATAAAAAGAAATCGAGAGGAGATCTAGCCGGCCACTCAATTGCCCCTCATCGACCAATCCATCTATTGGGGAAAACGTCATCCAAATAATCTATTTTAAAATTTTGTGTGTTGATTTTAAAATGTATTATTCTTTTTAGAAGAAATAGGAATTTAAAAAAAATTCTTATACTACTCAATAGAGAATGAAAAGCCCTTTCAAATGAGGTATCACATGTCAACCCATTGCATTTAAAAATTTTAAATGGGCAACTGTCACTCGGAGGGGGTTGTAGGGGGACATGCAAAATTCCGCTAAAATAGTGTCATTTTTTAATTAAAAATCGACCTGTTTCAGGAGTTTACATAAAAATCGTTTATTTCGTAGAAAATGAATTTATTCCATACTTTACGAACGCAGTGTATAAGTACATACGACGTAAATTTTTTACAACAGTACTTAAATAAGTAAATAAGGATAAAAATATCAATGAATAAGTAAGTACTTACCTGATTCTTTTATATACTTATCTAGGTATACATTTTGTCATTGTTTTTTTGTTTCGAACTGTTTTTATTTAATTTTTTAACTTCTTAGATTCGTTACTATACTTCCTAAACCAGGGACCAGCGCGTCCTTCACTAGCCAGTCGCAAGATGTTGATAAAGATTTTCACGCAGACGAAGACAGTGATTCAATATCGTCTTCTAATAAAGAAATTGCCGTTAAAAAAAAGGAAAAAACAATACAAGCAAAAGTTCAAGGACGATTGGTAAGATTCAAGACAATGGTTAACAAAACTTTCTTCAGGTGCAGCATTTTGTAAGCCATGCCACAAGATAATCAGGTAATAAAGCCCACTTGAATCGTCATGAAAAGAGTGCACATCATGTCAAAAAAAATAAAAGCGCGAAAAATGTAATTTCTATCGAAGATAGTGTACGCAACAGCGAAATATTTCAAAATCAAAAATTTGTTGCAGAAGCAGAACTTAAGTTATGCATGTTTGTAGTAGAACATGACTTGTCTTTTAGATTAATGGAACATTTACCCAAATTAATTAGCTCTATGTGTCCAGATTCAAAAATAGCCAAACATATTCAGTTAAGCAGTTAAAGTGTCTGGTAGTTTTAATTCGGTATTATTGCAATATAAGTAATAAAGTGTGTGATAAATGTTTAGCTTTAGTTGAATTACAAGAATCAAAAGCAGAGGGTATATTTCAAGCCATTATTGATTTGTTAAATGTAAATAAAATAAACATACAGAACTGTTGTGGATTTGCTGCAGATAATTGTTCCACCATGATGGGGCAAATAAAAGGGGTGCAAGCTCTTCTTAAAAGAATTTTGCCGAATTTAATAGTTCTGGGATGTGTATTCCACTCATTTAATTTGTGTTCATCCCACGCATGTTTAAAATTACCAAGTAAGGTAGAAGATTTTGTTCGCGACATATACGCACATTTTGCTCATAGCAGCAATAGAAAACATATTTTTGAGGAATTTCAGGAATTTTGTGAATTGAAACCGCATCAGTTATTGCGTCCGTGTGAAACGCGATGGCTCTCGTTAAAACAAGTTTGTGATAGAGTCCTTGAGCAATACCCAGCTTTAATTTTATATTTTACAAATGCAGTTATAGAAGATAAGCTTTATAAAACCAGCAATATCTTAAATGCACTTCAGAATAAAGTTTATAAGCTGTATTTGTCTTTCTTGTCTTATATACTCGGTTTAATAAACAAAATGAATATTGAGTTTCAAAGTGAACGTCCCCGAGTTCATCAGCTTTTGCCACGTATATCAGAGATCTATAAGAATATACTAAAAAATTACCTAAAGTCCAACTATATTAAAAATATTGAGCTGTATTTAATAAATCCTAGCCATCCACAATAATTTTTAGAATTGGAAGAGGTGTATTTAGGCACAAAAGTAGACACTATGTTGCAAGGTGATCATGGTGTGAGTCAGATGCATTTGCGAGAATTTAGGGTAAAATGCCTAGGATTTTATGTAGAATTGTGCTCAAATATTAGGAAAAGATTCCCATTTGAGAATAAAATGTATCAGCAGTTAACTTGGGTAGACCCTACAAATATATTTTCAAACACAAAAGAGAGGTCAATTACACCTCTTGCATTAAAATTCCCTAAAATGGTGAAAGACTTAGAGGAACTTAATTCAGAATGGCGTCTTTTGGATGAAGTTCCTGAATATATCATGTCTTTTTCCGATATAGAAGTATTTGTGGTGGAACTGTCTAAATTAAAAAATGCGTTAGGTCAAGAACGTTTTCCGAATTTGGTATTTTTCCTGAAAGGGATACTCTGCTTGCCTCATGGCAGTGCAGCAGCGGAGCGCACATTTTCAGAGTTAAATTTAATAAAAAGAAAAAATAGAAATAAATTAAATATTAATACGTGCAGTAGTTTATTGTCATGTAAACAAATATTAACTGATACGGAATGTTTTAACTGGAAACCCCCGAATGAATTGTTAAAGTAACTATCTGTTATTTGTATAAAGTTTGTAAGATATTATTCGTTCATACCTGAGTGAATTTTTATACCAAGTTAGTATTGTATTCAAATTTTCTTACGAAATGAAAAAGGCGGTTTTTCCTCTTGCCAATGACACACATCAGACTCATCAGTAATCACATCACACCGTAAAAGTCACGTTTACAAACTTAAAATTTTAAAAGCATTTGACAATCGGTGTGAACGAGTTTTATCAACGAATAATATTTCATGTTCTTTTGTTATTTGTTCAGATTTATTGCGTTATTTATAAATTTGTGTATAAAATTATTTTAAATAAATGAAATGTTTATTACAATATTGTAAATTATTACAACCTCAATTTTTAATTACTATTTCTATTTTCACGTTAGTATTTGGTTAATGTTATGGAATTTGTGCGTGGAATCAGCACTTATTGTTGATTAGTGCTGTGGATAAGCTGTAATTTGTAATGACGAGTCAGCAGAATTTATGTTTGTAAGAAAATATCTTATTACGTGCATACGTATATCGTTAATTGAAGTTAACGATAATTAAGTACAATCTAGTACAATTTTTGTAACTGATACAGTACAATTTAAAATTTACAAGCGGCAACACTGGTATCCTCATCTGGAACATACCTATATAGTATACCATTTGAAACCAAATACCCTCGATCTGTCCACTTGGCGGAGTCTATGTTGGAAGTTTTAGATTCGAATTCATCTATAATTTTCCTCAATTCCGGATCGTTTAATTATTCTTTACGTATTTCAGCGGTACTCTGCACAGTCAAGTCCACAATAACAGTACATAGACCACACGTATTCTCATTTTGTTCCGAACATGATGGTCGGGATAGAGTATCAGCTACAACATTTGCACGGCCGGGGGTGTAAGAAATCTTCAGGTTGAATGGCTGAAGCTGTAGGGCCCACCTGGCAAGACGACCAGAAGGTGATTTTGAAGACATCAACCATTTTAAAGGTTGGTGATCAGTGCTGCAACAAACCTCGGCTCCTTCAATGTAACCACGAAATTTTTGTACCGCCCATACCAATGCCAAGGCTTCACGTTCCACGGTACTGTAATTTCTTTCTGCGGATAGGAGCAGGCGACTGGCGTATTCGACTGGTCTTTCATCACTTCCCTCCCCCTGGAGTAAAACTGCCCCTATGGGATAATTGCTACTGTCGGTTCGGATCATAAACGGTAGTTTTTAATCAGCTTGCCGCAAAATGGAAGCAGTCGTCAGAAGTTTCTTCAACGTAGAAAATGCCTCCTGTTGTGCCGTTCCCCATTTCCACACTGCCGACTTCTTTGTTAGATCACTGATTGGACGTGCAATACCTGAAAAACCCGGAATGAAACGGCGGTACCAGCTGCACGTTTGCAAAAATGTTTTAACATGCTTGACATTTCTTGGGGGTGGCATTTCTAATATGCAGGAAATTTTTCCCTTATCCATTTTAATTCCTTGTGGAGTTATCAGATGACCTAAATAACGCACTTCATCACGTACGAATATACATTTTTCACGTTTAGCACGAAGCTTAAATCGTCTAAATACTAAATTAAGATCCTCTAAGTGTTGATCCACAGAATCCGAAATAATAATAATGTCATCGAGGTATGCAAGCACTCTTATTCCAGTTAGTCCAGATTTAAATCTATCTATTAGTCTTTGGAACGTACTTGGCGCGTTCATTAACTTGAAGGGCATGCGTTTATATCTAAAAGTACCGTAGGACGTTACGAATGCAGTTTTGTCGCGATCACACTCGCGCATACTAACTTGATGGTAACCTTGGCGTAAGTCCATCGTACTCATACAACCATTTTGTTTTGCTTCGTGCAACAAATCATCAATTCGTGGTAGCGCGTACCGATCTGCAACTGTTATCGCATTTAGTTTTCGATAATCAACACATAATCGTACGGTGGAGTCCCGCTTCGGTACCAAAACTACTGGAGAACCCCAGGGGGATTCGCATTCTTCTATGACGTCATCTGTTAATAGCTTATCCAGCTCGGTCTTCAGAAGTTTCCTTTTGGGCAGAGGTATACGATACGGTGCAGTGTAAACTGGAGTGTGATCTCCCGTATCTATTCGGTGTTCTGCCATGTCCGTCGGCTCGCCGGATTCTGCAAAAACATCAGAATTCTGAAGTATTAACTTATGAAACCTTTCACGGTCTTTTTCATCCAGATTAGTGGCTTCGTCACTTCGAAGTTCCAACAAACTGATAATTGTTGTTAACGATTTTGGAGACATCTCGCATCCAAGTGTTTTCCACTGATTTTCTTCGCCTTCAACTGTCCACTGCCATTTTGCAATGTCCAGAATTAGACCTGCCGTACGGAGGAAGTCGATACCTAACAAGGTGCGGTTACATTCTGCATGCGGAAATATAATAAACGTGGTGGGAAAAGTCCGACCAGTTAGCGTGACATCCACTGTTGTAAGAAGTACCGAAGTAGGCGTCGATTTCCCATCCGCGAATGCTACTTTCAGTTCACAGCGGTGGAATTTATAATTCATTTGACACAATAATCGGTACAGTGTGTTACTTGCCACACTTTGTTTCGCAGCGGTATCGACTAACGCAACACCACTATGTCCACGAATACTTATATCCAAAACAGGGCGCGGAATTCCGGAAATCCTTTGTTTTGACATTGCCTTTAAAGTACCCATAGAACAGAATTCTGCACTGTCTGAGGACGAACTTAGTTTTGAACAGGTATTGCAATTACTGCGTACAACACCAGGAGCTCCACATCCATAACATTTTATTGACGGCGTTCCCGTTGTTGATGATTTGATAGAAGGTGTCACTGGAACCTGGACAGGACGTAATGTCACCCGAGATTCTAATTTTCGACACTTATCCTTGCTATGACCAAAATGACGACAAAAACTGCAACGATCCGCTTTCTTTGAGTTGACATCCGTCACACGTTGAGACATGGATCGCGAATTGGAGTCTTTCAGTCGTTGGTCCGCTTCTTGCAGGTTTGCCTCGGCAAAACGTGATTTTTCTAAAAGTTCCTTGAAGGTTTTAACATCCTCCCTGGGAACCAGTTTTCGGATGCGCAGATTTAATAGTCCATATATCATATCGAGTTGCACAGCCTCGGTATGGACAGGATTGGGTAGTTCAGCAAGAAGTGCTCGTGCTCTGGCCACAAATATATCTGTTGACATATCTGACTGTTGTTCTGTTGAAAATAGCTCCCTATATATTTTGTATGCAGGCTTCTTCCTACCGAATGCGTTACGTAACGCCGCAACTGCATCATTCCAGTTTTCAGTCATTGGTTTGACTCCCTGCCACCATATTGCTGCTTCCATGGTCAACAACATTGGAAAACCCTTCTATTCATTTTCATCAGTTATGTTGCAGCAATCTTTATAGACCGTAATGGCATCTACGAATGCTTCTACGTTGTCATCCTTACACCCGAAAAACGAGCAGTGCATTTTGCGAAACTGCCACTGTTTGCGATATTTCCTGGTGTGGGCGGTATGGTTTGACTTTGTATTTTAAATTGTTCAGAAATTGTAGCTGCCATGGTTGAAATCAACTCCTTGAACTGATCTTGGGACATCGTAATATTAGCACTGACTTCCGCTTCTGACATATTGGAGTTTTCCAAAACGTCAGATCTCGTGTTTACATTAATCCGTTTGCATCGACGTGTAGGTTGAGAATTACTTTTCAATATTTTAGATTTTTCTTTACTCGCTGTAGCAGTAGACATATACACTTTGTACCTTTTTACGGCCCCACGTTGGGCGCCAATTGTAGCGTGGGTTTTATTTTATTTCTAGCCGTAAATTGTACAAAGGTACATGAAGTAAAAATATCAATCACTTTTTTGTAAACAAAGAAAACTTCTCTCTTCTTTTTTTTTAAAAACAACACTTCCAGAACCAGTCTGATTAAAAATTAACGGCGCCTTACAAATTTTAATTTTTATAACAGTTTCTGACCTTGGATTTAGGATTACGTGATCGGGATTTGTTTTGATTTGGGAATTAGAAATTGAATTAGATCCCGATGAATTTTTGTCAGAAATAGATTTAGAAATAATACTTTGAATATGGTAAATGTTAATTTTATGATTTTGGATTGTAAGTGTGTCGGTGTTATAGTTGATGTTTGCTTTATACCGTTTTAGGAAGTCGTTACCGATTATGCCATCGAACTCAATAGGGAATTCGTCACTTACTGCATAAAACGTGTGACTGTATATCCTAGAACCTAGGGGTATATTAATAGCGTTTTTGATTGACTGTACTAGTGCACACTCAGAGTATCTTCATCTCGTTTTATTACATGAGGTCAAAAGAAGATGCAAATACACTGAGTGCAATCGCTACAGGTGAATCGAAAACGCTATAAGATTTATGGAGCACAGAGTACGGATAGTGTTGCCTGTGTCCGAGTCAATGCCCTTAAGAACCAGCTGATCGTCTGGACAACATAGAGCTTTAGGATTCAACTTAGATTTTTTTATAAGGCTAACATTTGCACCTGTGTCCAAAAGAAAGGAAGTAGTAGATTTTAATTGATCGACTCTATTGAGGTGGATATAGGATGTTGTGGTGTTTGAATTGATTACAGAGATTAGACCTCAATAACATTTGTGCTCCTCTCCCCGGTCGCCGGTTGAGGATTTGGTAAGTTTAAAGTCTCTGTTGGGTTTTGTCGCCTTTTGTTATTGTATTCTCTCTTTCTACATTCGGAGATTACGTGTCCGAATTTCTTACAATAATTGCAAATTTTACGTTCTTGAGGGTGCAGAACACCTGTCTTATGAAATTTGGGACCGAAATTAGAATTTTGATTGGAATTTGGTTTCCAATTTGAATGAGAATTTGAATTTGGCTTAGAGTTAAAATTTGGATTTTTGATGTGATTGACTGATGTGTATTTTTTTGAATTTTTATACCTGCAGTTAAAAGATGAATGACCCGGTTTGCTACAAAAATCGCAAAGTCTAGCACTACTGTTATTTACTAGTTGGTATTTGTTTATTTCATGCTTTGACTTAACCCTTTGCGGCCGAAATTTTTTTTTTTTCAAAAATTACATTTTTTTGTTCACAATAGAACTAAATACACATTTATATACAAGAAAATAACAAGAAAACTTATATTCAAAATTTGTTTACTTTTTCAAAATGTGGTCATCTAGTACAACCACTTGGAACATAAGCATATCATGAATATACAAAAGGTAATATTTTGGGAAAAAGTAAAAAGTTCATTTGGAGTGGTAAAGAGGAAAACAGTTTCTTAGATGAGAAAGACATAACCCAACATTGCAAGTAGAACACTTCCAAAACGATCTTCGAGGTTTTTTGGATGTACTGCAATGTGCGCATCGAAGTGAAGTTGTTCTTTCTGGCATGTGTTGACATTTATCAAAGCGCTTTTCGGGCGGAACGAATACTTTGAAGGTATTGTGCTTGAGTAGGGTCGTTTTCGAATATCTTTTTTTCACTAATTTTTATTAACAATATATTCTTTATTGTTTAGTAATCATAAATTATACGTTTAAATTCAATAGAAAAATATGCGTGAGTAACATTTAAATTTTAAAAAGTCATTGCGTTTGAAACGCGACAGCTTAAGCGCCATCTTCGTGTGACGTCATAGCATCCGTTTAGCAATTTTCGCATGGGCGGCGGCCGGTGGCAAGCCACAGATACATACAGTTTAGGAAACTTTTTAGTTTCTAAAAGGTGTTATCATTACAATCATTAGCAATTATCATAATTCCATATTTAGCTTATGCTTAAAAGTGCATAATTAATATATGCAATGTGCTCCTTAGAAGAGAATTATGTAAAAGCGGATTCAAGTAATCTTCCGCAGGTCGACATTATAATGGAAATTGATTATTTTAACACAAATAAAGATTACATTAGCGTAGAAATGAGAGGAGTTAAACTACAAAGGCACAAGTACCCTGTTCAATTTATATTTTATTCTAAACATTATGTATATATTTATTAAAGATCTGGCAGGCAAGAATATTTTGTCAGGAGCGGACACAGTTGTATTCTTACATTCCGGAACAATACAGTATTTATAATTAGATTTTTTACTTGCCATTATTGCGAAATAAAACAACGACTATTTATTTCACTTTATCGGGTATCCCATTTTAAGTAGGGTGTGAGAAGTTCGTTGGTTGTCATGGAAATATTTGTATAGTGTAAAGAACGTAAACATAAGACTTTTGACCAGATGAGCGAGATGCAAAGCATGTTAAAATAGTGAATGAGAAAGATGCGATTACAGGTCCAAAATGCACTCGAAGGTATAGTTTACGAACGCACCCCTGGACGGATGCTATGACGTCACAACATGGACGGCTAGCGTTTACGGATAGGTTATTTTCATTAATTTTTTAATGGTCTAAAACACGAACAAAAAAATTTTTTTCTCGGAAATATTAGTTAAACATGTGATAAAGTTTCCAAATTTGATATAAAAAAAAAATGTCAAATGAGCCCATTCAGGTTTTCTTCCACGTGTTGATGTTGCTGGTGTAGATCCTATCAATGCCATTGCTAATTTTAATCTGAACTCTTTCAACTTTATTTCTGGTGACTTCTCTCGAAAAATTATAAAGGCATTCACGACAGTCGCGTCTACAAAATACCAAAAAATTCTATGCCACCATTTTTTCGATTTGCGGTCAATTTCGTACAATGACTTATACATATCAAAAAGGTCAACATAACCCATGTGTCGGTTATAATCTTTTACTAGAACAGGACAACTAACTTCTTCAACATCACCATTCTTTTTTCTTCTACCAATCAATTCATTGATGACTGGGTTGTGAAAGTTGCCAATAAAATGGACACTTTTCTTATCCATCCACTTTAGACTAACTAAGCCGTTAGTCCCTATACGATAATCGTAATCTCCTCTTTTCAATTTCTTATCTTCTTTCAAAGGTGGCATGAATTTGTGAACTTTTTTTGCGGTACCACACGCATAAATGTTGTCTTCCAACAAATCAGTTTGTAGTTCCACCGAATTGAAAAAGTTGTCAAAGTATACGTGATGGTGTTTTCCGACCAATGGTCTTGTAAGGTCTTTGACAACCCGCTTTCCTAATTTTTTTTCCACAACATTATCAGACACCTTGCCCGTATAAAGTTGAAATTGGCACATATAACTGCTTGAGTCGGCACGAACCCAGATTTTGTAGCCCCTTTTTACCGGTTTCATCGGCAAATATTGCCGTAAACTACTTCGCCCCTTGAACCGGATCATTGACTCGTCAATTGACTGTGTGGGCGCATTGATTCTAAAAATGTTCTAGACAATGTGTCTATCAACGGTCGTATTTTGTACAATTTGTCGTAATTTCTCTCCCCTTTTTTAGGTTGTTGGTTATTATCATTTATATGTAAATTTCCAAGAAACCATGAGAAACGATCTCGTGACATGCAAGAACTTATAAATGAATCTCGAATGGACAAATTCGATGACCAATAATCACGATAGCTCGGTAAACGTTTGATTCCCATAATTATATTCATCGCTAGAAAAACTTTCATCTCTTCGCGGTTCGTGGGGGGCATCGACTGACGCTTTGCAAATGTTCTCTGGGTATAGTATAAATTTGTCTGGAAGGCAAGATGATCAATAAAATCGTTGGGAAAAAGATGCAGAAATACATCTAATGGAGTTTCGAAATCCTGTGGCACAGTTGAACCTGTTTCATCAACAAATTCATTGACTGTCGTGCAATATTCAGGATTTTGCGTCCATGTTACCTGATAATTTTTGGGTTTTTGGTTTGGCGCTGGCACAAAATTTGAAAGTGGTATTTCATCCTCACTTTCCCAGGATTCAACTTCACTATATTCAGAATCAAATTCGTTCAAAAAAGCAGGCATTCTATTTTCGTATTGGAAATTTTGTTCAAGATCTTCATCATTTGCAAAATCACTTATGTCTGATTCATTATCAGATGGTATTGAGGCAACTTCTACATCATCAATGAGGTTTAGAAATGCCTCAGGATTCATTTTCTCTAAATCATCAAAACGATAAATTGGATCTACAATAAAAAAAAAAATTGTTATTATCCATGTGGTACCACAACGTGACCACCTGACTATTTCATTCACTACAAATTTTCTCAGCATTTCATAAAATCTACTTTATAACAACATCAACAATAATCATTGTACTTATATATTTTGTATGTACTTACTTGCCATGGTAATTGTTTTTAATAAAAATAACACTCTGTTACCTCAAAACACTAGAGTTCGTAAATGCTTACTGCGCATGATCACATATGTACTAGAACAGATGTTGTAAACCCCCGCATTTATTCCCACAAGTTGTGCAATACTATAGGCAACATAATACCCAGTAAACACATACATATGTGATACATATTTTTCTAAGTTCGTTAAGAGAACCAGGTTATGTAACAAATTAATATATCTGGTATATAAATAATATGTATGAAACTTTTATATAAAATTCCTTACATAAAATAGTTATTACTGATGATATTTATATATAACATGTACATAGGAAATGTTACATATTTGTAACAAATTTCTCTACATAATTTATACATATTTTCACGATTATTACAATCTGTAAAATAAAAATTGTATTTGGTACATAACTTTACTAACATATCTTGTGTGTAATACAAATTATATGTATGTTATATAGTTTACATCATATTTCAAAAATCGGAAGCAGTCGTACTTTATCGGAATCTTCCCGAATTAAAGGGAATTATGGTTATGTTTACGTAAGTACGAGGTATGTGTTTCCCCGCCTTTTTAGTTTAGCCGTTAATGCGTGGTAATTGCTAATAGTGCTTGTCGGTAGTGAATAATTAAGATTTCCCAGAAACAGAGTAAGTGATTGAATACATTTTCTATTTTATATGTTTATACTTATAATGTTCATTCTGCTTTGCAGATAGTAGTAATAAAAGGATTAAGCGTTTATAACCCTACTTCTGTGATCTTTGATTGCGTACGTTCGTCCATAGACAAACACCTCTTTTGCGTTCGTCAGTAAATGGAAAATGTAAGTAGGATTTTTAACATGAATGTAGGAAAACAGAAACGTTCAAGTAAACTTTTTTGTGATTTATCTCATCGACAAAAGAAAAGGAGAATGATGAACGAATTTGAAAATCATGCTATAAAAAGTGAAAGTACAAAAAATATAAAAGTTGAACTGAATCAAATTCATGAAAAAGATTCACAGAATGTCAAGTGCAATTTTAATGACTCCTCAACCATTTCTGAGAGTACGACATTACCTACATTTTCTAATGAGACTGGTAATTATTCAAATGCAACAGTTTCTGAGCATATTGCATTAACTACATTTTTTGATGAGACTGTTTATAATAATTGCAGTATTAAATCATATTTAGCAGAATGGGTTTTAAAATACAACATTCCTCACACAGCAATAAATGATTTATTATCAATTTTGAGAAGGAATGACTGTGATTTACCAAAAGATGCAAGAACATTAATGAGAACATCAAGAAATATTTTGATGACTGAAGTATGTGGAGGAAAATATATATTTTTTGGCATAGAATTTAATATTAAAAAACATATTAACAAATATTTTTTAACGTACCCTAAAGAAATTCAGTTAAATATTAATATTGATGGACTTCCTTTAACCAAGAGCTCAGGGAGTCAGTTTTGGCCAATATTAGCTGCTTTTGTAACTGATTTTGATACTGAACCTTTCCCAATAGCGCTATTTCATGGAAATAAAAAACCTACCTCTCTTAATGATTATTTACAACCGTTTGTTGATGAATTTAAAACAATTATTGAACGAGGGGGTATACTTATAAATGGAGATTTAATTAAAATAAAATTAAAATCTGTAATCTGTGATGCTCCTGCAAAAGCATTCATAACAGGAGTAAAAAATCACACAGGATATTTCAGTTGCTCCAAGTGCACAGTAGAGGGAGATTACTTACATAATAGAGTAATATTTTTGGATATGGATAAACCATTACGTACAGACAATTCTTTTATAAGTCGATCACAGCCTGAGCACCATAAAGAGGATTCTATATTAGAAACATTAAATATTGGAATGGTTTCTCAAATACCTTTAGATTACATGCATTTAGTATGTCTCGGTGTAGTGAAAAAATTAATTCAATTTTGGGTGAAAGGCAGTTTAGATGTACGACTAACATCTGCATCACTAGAACAACTTTCGAATAAACTTCTTTCTTTACGTCAGTGCATAAGCAGTGAATTTGCACGTCGTCCTCGTTTATTAGCAGACGTGGATAGGTGGAAGGCAACAGAATTCCGTCAATTTCTATTTTACACAGGAATTCTAGTATTAAAAAACACACTACAAAAGCAAAAATATCAACATTTTCTTTGTCTTAATGTAGCATTAAGAATTTTGGCGGACAAAAAATTTTGTTTTACACTGAATGAATATGCTAACAATTTATGTAGATATTTTGTCAAAAAGTATGCATTTCTTTATGGAAAACATCATGTTTGCTACAATGTGCATAATTTAATCCATATTAGCAATGACGTAATGTTACATGGACCTCTAGACTCATTTAGTGCTTTCAAATATGAAAATTATATGCAAAAGATAAAATCAAAACTTAAAACATCCAGTAAACCATTGGAACAATTTCATAACAGATACATGGAAAGTTTAAATAATTTAAATAGTACTCCAAAAACGGAAAATTATCCACTTCTTATTCAAAAAAATGGTGTGCTCTGTGCAATAAAATTTTCATATTTTATGTTATCGTTAAAAGAAAATAATTGCATCTTAAAAAATGGACAAATTACGAGTATTACTGAAATGAAATTTGTAAATAATAAAGTTTTACTCAAAGGCTTGAAATATTTAAATACGTATTCATTTTTTGAAAAACCTTTGCCTTCTAAAGCATTAGGAATAGTAGTTGTAAATGATACAGTAACTGATGCAATAGAATTTACTGCGGATGATATAGATAAAAAATGTTTAAAATTAGATATCTCTGGTCATGAATTTTTAATTGTACCACTACTACATAATAGCTAAATATGTATGTGTAAGTATAGGGTGTTCATGGTATTTTTAAAACAACTTTCTTATTTTGAGAGATAAAAAGCCTTTAAGAAAAGTTGCGTAGAATGTTAAAGGCTACAATCATGATTACTTCTAAGACCTCGATTTTTAATTGTATCGAAGCGACCACGTCTTTTTCATTTTTTTAAATGACGGATTTTAATAGTTGGAATCTGTGCGTACCTTTGTAAAAAATTTATCTCTAAAGATGCCATTTTGAAACTATTAAAGATCGATGTCATAGGAGTTCTCAGGGTTGTAACATTTGATATTTAATGCAAGTTTGCTTAAAAACTTCATTATTGTAATGTACATAAAGTTTTATATTCAGTTTTTAAAGTTTTATATTCTAACCGTATAAATAATACGTAGCTACTCTGTGAATTATGATACTTTTAGGAATAGCCAAGATATTAGCAGTAACGCAAGTAGTAATCTACCATTTGCAGTTATACATTTTTCAAATGAAAATACTTGGTCTGAAGTTCCAAGTAACTGGTTGTGTGAGAATAATACTAAATGTTATTGGCCAAATGATTCAAGAAAAGTAAATACTTTCATAGTTAAACAAGTTTGTCCTGATGTATTAACTTGGTGTAAATATGATGTTCATGTAGAGCGTTTCTGTTGTAAGTATTATTCGATTATTTTCAACTTAGTATTAAACATATTATTACATATTTAAGCTACATTAGAAAAAGCTCGTAAAAAAGCATCTAACCAAAATTACACAGAGGAAGAAAACGAATCTTTGGGAAGAGGAAAAAGAAAAGTTAAATATTCAAAAAGAAACTACAACCGTGAAGATTCTTCCTCAGAGGCAGCCTCATCCGACAGTACGTAATGTTTTTTAAGATACCAGATTATTGTGACTATATTATTGTCTTTAACAAGCAGGTTCAATTCCACAACTGCCTATAATTTTACCAAATCCAAATGTACCAGGAAGTTCATATAGTGCACCAATCCTAAGTACTGAGGACAATGCACCAATAATAATAGAATACTCGTCTGTCGCATCTCCTGTCGCAAGTACATATATGATACAGGAAAAATAAATTTTCTTTATTGTTTACTTGTTTCTTTTTTAGCTTTAGGAACACAGCAATCTGGAAATTCCATAAATTCTGATGAAATACAAAAGAAAATTGGTAAGTTGAAGCTAGCAAAGTAAATATCTGAAATCCATATGCAATTTTAAATATTAGTACAAGATAGTCTTTATTTTTTAGGACTTCATTTTATTTTATAGTTTAATAATGCAAGTTCATTTTTTTAGATCGTATAGAAGAAATATGTGTGTCTACAAATTTAATAGTGAGAAGTATAGAGAGTAGGCTTCAAAAATTAGAGCAAAGAGAACAAATATCTAATAATGTCATGGATTCTTTTGAAGCTTTACCATTAAAAACAATAGACGAGTTGAAATCGTTTGAAAATTCCTTAGATGATGTTGAAACTCGAAATAATTTTGTAAGTTGATTTTTATAAATATTAAAAATGTGTTCATAAAATAGTAGGGCCCGGAAAATTTTTAAGCAGAAAAAAAATGTAGTGTGACTGTTATAGCATTTAATTTTTGTTTCGGAATAAACTTTCCTTAAATAAGTCATTTATCAGAATCGGTTTTAATGTTGACTTGATCAAAAATAACTTTCAGAGTGAACATATAAGGTATAGGGAATTTGAGATTAAATTGTTTCAACATGGGAAAGATTTAGAGAGAAATTTCCTTTTATTGCATTTAATAAATAAAAGTAGAGAATAAAAAATCCATAAACTCACCAATGAATGTAAATAATTTACACTGAAGCTCATTATTTTAGCAATCCACATAAATTACATAATAATAAATGTAATAGTAAAATCCAATTAAACAATATTTAATGTATAATATCAATTCTGATGTAAGAATAAACCTTTCTTCTCTGCTTAATAATTTTCCAAGGTTTTCGCAAGTTGATATTTTTAGTTGAATATGCCACAGCAAAAAGAGAACGGTTGAAACTTTGCTTTGTTCTAATAATAACAGAAATAAGGTCGAATTTAGTTTTCAATTTTATTGCTTTTTGTTCTCTTTTTGCCGTCCACAAGTATACATACATTATACATACGTAATTATGTCATTATGTGTGAATTTTAGATTACTTATATATCAAGTATAGGTGGTCGAAACGCAAAAGACTACATATCGAGATGTTTACGCGCTGTATACACAAATCAAATGGCCATTTCTTGTTCATGGCTTGGACAAAGAAATAATTTCCGGATGTCGGATTTAAAAAGCATAAACATTATAAAATGTAAAAATATAAATAGGTGATATGACATTATCTCTAACCTTTTTTTTTTTTTAGCTGTTATTATTCAGACTTACAAGGACCTAAAACTGCATGACTTCGAACGCATTACATCCGAATGGCTGCGTTTAAGTAAATTAAGACTATCCAGAGAAGCGAAAATTTAAAATAAATGTTTATGTATTATGCTTTATATATTAAAATAAACTTTTTCTGTTATGGATATCTAATTAATATCTCCTCTGTTTATACCTCTACCAAGAGGAGGGAGGAAATCCTCCGGTAGTTGTTGACTGAAACTAAAATAATAGAAATTCAATAACAACAGATAGCGCAGATAATTGGTTAAAAGTACGAAAGGGATGGTAGCACCTTAGGTTGGAAAAAACTACGCCTTCGCAAGGGGCTAAAAGGTACAAAGGCCTGTTTATATTTTTACGTGTCTACGGTATGTATAACAATTGCTCAATTTGAATGGTTCACCATTGCTACCTTTTTTATTTATAAAGCATGGAATCGATTAAATTAGCAATGATTCAGTATTTCAGTATTCAGTATTTACGTACTCATTTTTAATTTTTTATAAAAACAACAATTGCACAACTAGTTGAAAGCATTGTGATAATTAAAGCACTTTCTTGTTTGTTAAAAATTATCACAAATTGTAAAAGCATTGTCACGTAGCAATTTCTTTTGAGTTTATTTACATTAATTAAAATGAACAATATTTCACATCTTGAAAATACGATGTTAGAAATTTACTTCGCTAATAAAAAATGCTAATATTTGGAAAAGTTTGATACCGTTAAGAGAAATAAAAAATGTATTGAATAGACTACACAAAATATTACACTGCCATTTAAAAAAATATGATTTAACAAGTAGTTTGACAAATATTATTTTTTCCATTATTATTTTTTATTAGAAATTTAGAATAAACATGAAAAATATTGTATTTTTGCTAATTTAACTGAATTTCTATCTTTAAAGATAAAAGATTAGTAATGGTGAACCGTTCAAATTGAACACTGTAGTATATTACAGCAGATAGAAATTTATTCAGAGATGTAATGTACAATTTACATACAATGTTATGTGTGTTATATATTATATTTCATTGCATTTCATAGTTTAAATAGAACTGCATTGTGTATGAAATATATATATTCTATTATTTTACAATTATTTAAAATAGAACTGCAAGGTATATGATACGTAAACACTCTGTTACTGTGAAAATTAATTTATATATGTATGACATATTACATTTTGATGTAGAAAATACATTGCAATGAGGAATACATGTAGCCGGCACTTATATCCCCAGGTTCTCTACATTTATGTTACTTGATATATATCATTCGTAATAGATATTTCTGATGTTATATGTTTTATATTTCTATGATACATAAATGTGTTTGCTGGGTATACACCATGGTATTCCTTTGGAGCCAGTTGGATTTTAAACACAAAAATTGTAAATTGATGGTTATGCTGTATAACCAGTAGACCGCAAAGGGTTAAGAAGCTGTTCTTCACTAAGAGCGATACTAATGGCTTCTTCTAATGAGTCTGGATTTTGTGACCTAACTAAAATCGATAGATCGTTAATTAATCCGGTTTGAAAAACATGCAATGCTTGATCTTTCCACAAGTCGATATAAGCATTTTTTCTTTCTTGCGTTAGGTTACTGTCTAATGTGTCTAGCAATTTTATATAACAGTTTTCTACTTTGTTTGAATAAGAAATAACGGATTCGTTATAATCTTGTTTTAAAGAATTTAATTCTAGTTGCCATTGACTAGCTGATATTTTAGAAACAGGTTCCTTGTACATTTCAAGAAGAGGATCATATACAGGGAATATCTGTTGGGAGTTGTGCAAGAAATACGGATTTGTAAAGGATACCTCTAATAACTGCAAAGCCTTGACATTATTTGTACCCATATCACAGATAGTTGCAAGTACAACTAATCCAGTAGAGCAAATAACATCAAGGACTTCACGTATACATTGTGCTAAATTTATTGAGGGCATTTTACTGTTGACAAAGTAAAAAACAACTGGCTATCCTGGCTTGTGCAAACTGTGCTTGCAATTGAATGAACCACCGGTCCGGTTTAGAGGTCCACAACGGAGGAATACGAACAAGCACGCGCGCAATATCACTGGTTATCGTTCCCGGCTGCTCTTCTGTACTGTTAGAGAGCGACATCGTCATAAAAAATCGGAGACGCGTTAAAAGTTTTCGAAAACACTAATTCACGGCGTAGATCACTTCGGGGTCACCAATTTGTGGTTCTGTTCGTAAGACTAATTTATTTACAAGACTAATTACATTTCTTTACAAGACTAATAATTAATTGATATAGTGGCAGTTGTTAGACCGATTCCCGTGAATCTTCGTGGTCGACTCGTCGTCTTTCCTCCTTCGGGGCAGTTACAAACCATGCTTAACCCGGTGGTCCCATACTTAGGAGGATTGCATTTCCTCGGAATTCTAGAAGGAACACTGGGTGTCGCGTGGTCGGTGTAACTGGAATGAGACGAGTCATCGAGTTCAGGAATGGTCGATCTTGTGCCGCCACAATATTGAACTTCTTGCAAAATACGAAAAAAAAAAAACGCGATCTCTTAAGCAAGGGCGTTATTCTTCTCCACAAAAACGCTTGCCCTCATAAGCTTAACTAACAAAGGATACATTGGCTAGATTTGACTGGGAAGTACTGTTTCATCCTCCATACAGTCCAGATTTGGACTCAAATAACTATCATCTCTTTGGGCCACTCAAAAACTTTTTGGGAGGCAAACGATGTTGTTACTCTAACGAACAAATTAAAATTGCGGTGCAAAATTGATTACGTCGTCAAGCGAAATATTTTTTTTTGTCAGCGGGAATGTGGAAGCTACCAGAGAGATAAGTGCATTTTAAAGGGGAGTTGTTATTTAGAAGAATGATGTACATATAATGTTATTTTATAGATTTTGTCAACCTGAAAAAAATAAAATGCAGGTCAAATTTGAATCGCCCTCGTATATCCTATCATCATCTGTATTATTTATTAAAATATTAACATTCTTGATCGGTTAGGTAATGCTTTGCCATTGCAAAAACAAAACAGAAAGACAAATTAAGAAAAAAATTAGCCCATAAATGTGTTGCCGTGACACGAGCAAAATGACAAATACAAACATTAAAACTGTAAAACTGCGATAGTCTCCCATTTTTAAGCCTTGCTCTATGCTTGCTACTAGTGGTTTCTTGTCTTACCAATACAATTTTTTGACACTCCAATCCACTTCCGTCTCGAAAAGGTTAATTACTTGGGAAAGAGAAGGAAGTTGTGTACGGTCTTCTTCAAAATCATTCCTTCTCAGACAGACGTTCTCATTTCATCTGTGAAATAAGTGAAACAGTTTCAAAATAGTCAGTCAATAGTGTTTAATAATATTTTCCAGAATATCCGCATGGATTAGACCTTATCCGGAACTTTCTTTAGATGGTGATAGTGTTTTTTGTAAACCCAGTGGTAAAGATAAGTTGTTTAAAAATTATTTTTTAATTATTATGCATTTTTTATTAAGTTCAGAATTCGTCCTGTTGTCCACGATAATGGAGGTAAGTTTTCTTTCTTTAATAGGACCAGTTGACCTTCCTTGGGCGCACGGTCTGCACTCTTTGTCCAGTTGCTTCTTTGCTGAATATGCTGCAGGTATTCACGAGACCAGTGGGTCCAGAAGTGTTGCTTCATTTCTTGTAACAGCTGTAGTCTGGACTAGAGACCTGCACGAGTAAGTACAGAATCGTCCGAGTACAGATAGGAATACTCGTTTGACGATTACAACGATGCGTATCGCAATACGCATAATCGTATACGTCCGTGACGAATATAGTAATCGGCATCGTGGCATCGTTATGATTAGTAATCGACATCGTCAGGAGCAGAGTTGCCAGTTGTTCACTCACAGTAACAAGAGATTTTTTGTTTCTTACATCTGTTAAATTTTCTTCGTCGTTTTGGCGCTTGTAGCATCGGTGCTTTTTTAAATTTGAAGGGCTACATCCTTGCCAAACTTAAATATGTTTTTGCATGCTCCACATATTACAAACGGTTGAACTTCTTGAGTTTCAGTGTTCACAATTTTTTCAAAATATAACCACACATCACTCGAACCCGTTCCTTTCAATTTCTTGTATTCACCAGTATTAATTTTTTCTAAAATATTCATTGTTAAGCCAAAAGAATTACACAATTCTCAATCGTTTGGACCACGCAACACACATTAATTCCTTAATTGACAACTTTGATTAACAAAATCACGACCTACTAGATTTCACGAGACACACAGAGAAAAATTTTAGGGAGTTAAATTCATCTCTTCCATAATTTACAATTAATATCTGTTTTTTTGTTAGACCTAACTAAAAATTAATGTATTTTTCACTTTTTCGGATAAACGTTTATCTTTTGGAAGTAGTTAAAATTAAGGTGGAATTATTTGACTCCGAGGAAATGAAAAATTTCACCACATTAACACCGTAAGTAGTCAAGCTTCACATACTCGATTTTTACATACATAAAGTGGAAGTATATGTATACTGAAATTTGTTAAACACCTTTGTAGAAGTTGTTACAATTTTTCGTGATGATGTGACATCTTTCAGCAAAGAGTTAAAATAATCTTAAAATTTGTTACGTTTGAACACCTGCTTCTTAGCGCACGCGTGTTGCATCTTTGATTATGGAACAAATACAGAATTTTCGAATTAAATATCAACACCATAAAAAGAGGGAATTACCTACTTTACCTCCTTCTTGGAGTTAAGAAAAATAACTCCCTTAAATCTAACACCTTGGACGGATGGTCTCCAGGAACTACCAAAAAGAGTTACATTGAGAACGTTATTTTTTCCTGTGCAGTGTGTTAATAATAGTGGTATTCTTTCATTCAACGCGTTCTTTAATACAACAACGTAACGTTTTCGAAATTTTCTTGCACCAAATGATTACACTCTCAATGCATCCTTATGCGCCACCAAAATAAATTTTTGCATTCCTTCAGGAAAGAAACTGCAGGCAAATTTCACTGGGAGAGTGTCCAAGTTGATCGTAGTCCCCCCCCCGTGAAAATTTTCGAAGTTTTTTTGTTGCATCTTGGTGCATCCCTTATCCACCACCCTTTTTAACTTTTGTACCCCTCAAATAACTGAAAAATAAAATAAAATAGAAACCTTCCCCCCAGTGAAAAGTTTTTTTGCTGCACCTTGTTGCGCCCCTTATGCACCCTTGTGCACCACCTTTTTTTAAGTCTTACACCTTTCATGATTACATACTCGCATCGCCGCATAAGGTAATCGTCGATTATTAATCAGATACATTTTTACTTAATCGTGCAGGGCTCTAGTCTGGACAAGCGATTTATTTTCAGTTCAACTAAATTAGATTCCAAATTGGCTCTGAGCAAGTCCCCAATTAGGAAATAGGACGGGGTGAGTATCATCAAATCATTAGAGTCTTCGGATAAAGGCAGGAGCGGATGTGAATTAAGGATGGACTCTATTTGAGTCATGATTGTGTACATTTCCTCAAAGATAAGTAACGAGTTCCCTGTAAAGCGTTTAAAATGGCATCTAAACGACTTTACAGCCGCCTCCCAGATACCCCCGAAGTGTGGAGCCCTTGGTGGCATGAAATGCCAAGATATGTTATCCTTGGACGATACATTAGTTAATTCTTCGTTTTCTGTGGTCAAGAAAATTTTACGCAATTCTCTTAGCTCTTTATTTGCCCGTACAAAATTCGTGCCATTATCAGAATAGACGTTCGAGACCATTCCTCGCCGTGGAATAAATCTCCTAAATGCCTTGACAAAGGATTATGTGTCTAATCCAGTAACCAACTCCAAATGTACTGCTTTGACAGCCATATACACAAATACAGACACATGTGCCTTTGTAGGTGAAGCGTTTCGATTTGTATTTTTTCATATTCGGTTTGACTCTAGAACTGGGAAGCTTTTAGTGTTGATACGCAGTGGGATTCGACTTGAAACATGCGATGTATTTTTTAATAACAGTACTTCCTGATGTTGGCCAAAATTTATTTCGAAACTTGGCTAGGGTAACTTGGGTTCCTGCATGCAATTCTGATTTATGTGCATGTTCAATCAACAATTTCATAAAAATATGCTTGCTGGTTAGGAGCATGGGGTGCATGTGGTTGTAATTAAAGGAAGAATGTCGCAATCTTCCACCGACTCTTAAAACCCTTCCGCATCTATAAATGGTTTAAGTGACTTGATATTGTTACGTACCCTTGGAAGGATTCGTAAATGGGGGTCGCATCCCTCCCGGAAGAGCACTCGCCCGCTCGAGGTACCTTATTGGAGTTACGAAAGGGCTAGGCTTACCCTCTCCTTCGGTTCGCTTTGGGGGTAGTCGAGGAGTAGTAATGAAGATAGCACGTTCACTTAAACCCCTTTATTCACCTCAGCTCGGTTAGGAGGTCTACCAGGTCGCCCAGTCCACTAACGACTTCCCGCCTTAACACTCCTTGGGCGACTTGGTACCCCTCCCGCCTAACTTCCACTCGCCACCAACAGGTGACACCGGAACCGCGTTCATGGCAATTCCCCTCCCCCCAAAAATATGCCTCCTGGCATTTATTTATTCATAAGTTATAAAAACTTAAGGGGCCTGTCTTGAACGCGCCCCAGTGGAAAATACAGTACTAATATTATTCGCATTTGTTACATGTTATTAGGTTTATCCCCCCACAGAGTCATTAGACCAGCCATGTTTTCCATTTTCTGCTACTGTCGCCTCTTTCAAACCACTTCACATTGTAGTGCCGTTCTTCAGTCTTTTCCATATCCATGTGACTAGTGTTGTCCATTATTGTATAACCATTGAAGTATTAATGTTTTTCTTGTGGGAACCATTTTTGGTATATTGTTGTGGTTTTGTCCCTTTTGGCATTTCTTCTTGATTATCCTTTTTGGTGGCAGTATTTTATACAGATGTGAGAAACAGCTGTGGTCCCTTTATGGTCCATATGGGCATTGTATGCAGCTTCAGACGTCTTAGATATTGCCGATTGGCTGTAGACATCTTGGATATTCTACATTGGCTGTGATCATCATCCTCCGAAGGAGTATATGCAACAAATAAAGGCAGTATCAAAATGTGCTGCTTATATTTCATACTGTAACTACTGGGGCTTTAACTAATTACAAAATAACACACTATTTCATAGTTCATGCAAGATAACCTTTATTTAACTAAATTTATTTAATGCTGTGAGCACTCGTTCTCACAACTTCAATCTATATAACAGAACTTGCCTGAACTTAACAGCTAACTTAAATCTATTTTTAAACTTTCAATATACAAACTGCTGTTTGTATTGTATGATTTTATTCTCCAATTTTTAGAAAATTCTGGTGATTTAGTTAACGTGAGGAAGTTATTTTTTACTGCTTTAATTGTAATTTTATCTGAAACTGCTTTGCATGTCGGTAACAATTTTAAAATTTCCGAATCGCGTAATTCAACGTGGATAGTTATCTCTGATTTATTTTCTGTTGTACACATTATATTTAAAAGTTGTGCATAAGGTGATATGAAAAGCCATGATTTGACTTCATTCATTTCTTCAAATTTTAATTTTGTCAAATGAATTATTTCTTTTACACAGTTTTGAGGCAAAATTTTAATCGGACGTAAAAGTTCCATTTCACATGGTTTATTATTATATGAGTGAAATATAGTCTTGCCTTCTGTTAAAATGTAATTATTATTTTTTAATGGAATATATTTTTCTTCTTTCTTGAAATGTTACATAAAAATATTCAGTATGTAATTCGTTAGTAGCCAAATAAGGACTTTTTATTTTTATAGATAAAAACTTACTTTGTTCTATTTTTAGAGGAACTGGTGTAATTTTGAATAGTAAGTAAGGTTTTATTTGGACCAAAGGAATTTTTATATTCATTCCCAATTTCGAATCTTGTAAGAATGATGTGACAGTTGCAACTTGAAGCAAAAGTTCGCTATCTTCATAATTTTGGTATTTTATAGGAAATTTTAAACCTTCAGGAATGATCAATAAGTAAAGTAAATAACTCTTTGTGGTCTTTTAAATATCGATCTATACGGTAGAGATAATCTACTTCGTGAGACGTTTTATTAACAATATTTTTTTATAATATTAAAATTTTCAAGAAGAATTTTTTCGTTGTGTTTTACGTGTCCTAATGTGTTATTCAAAGAATCCTGTTGATTTTATTATCGATGTTTGTTTGTCAACAATATTTATTAATTTTGTTTGTTTATTTTTAATCAATTCTATCCCTTCATTGAAATTTTGAGCATCTTCCTCGGTAAGTGTTCCAAACAATACTTTTGATAATTTACCTATAAAATCAAAATAACCACGTTTTGATCTATGATGAACTAATAAATTTGGAATTAAGTTCTTTTTTCCCATATTAATCTTGTAATACTGTAATTCGCAATATTAATATAGTTCCCACATAAGGAGACTCCTGAGGTATGGAGAGTTTCCTTTTTGCATAACTGACTTGTTTCTTCGTATATGTCAGTTATTTGATTAAATTTCTGTTCGTGTGTTTCCAAATCAATAAATACTACTAATTTCCAAAAAGTATTGGTTAAAAATAAATTACCCTCTTTTTCGTATAAAAGTCCTGACGTATTCCATAAGGGCTGAATACTGTAGAACTTCTCCGTCGGCGTCGTTTCTAAATTTGTTGTAGTTGATATTTTCTGGCAGCGCAAATTATTAGCATCCATATTAAATATTGAATATTCGCCATAATCCTCTCTCAGTGACAATAGCTTGTACGATCTCCTAAAATTTATTCTATTGTGAGGTGATACGAAGATTTATTATTTGTTTTTCTTCTTCGATTTATTTCTGCAGGTACCTGTACAAAAAATTCTGTTAATACTAGCATACAACTTGATTTTAAATATTTTCCTATGATATACTTATTATTATTTTAATTTTATTTTATTTACAGTTTGTACATTAATTACAATATATTTTATTATTTTAATTTTTCATAAAACAGTAGATAACAATTTTCTGTGTCTAATTCTCCAGACATAATTACTGTTGCCTTATTGTCATTGTAAGTTAACCAAACATTATTTCTTTTATCTTTAATTTATGCGAAATAATGCCCGTTTTGGGAATTACCTACATAATTTACGGTTGCGTATAATCCGTAGTTTAAAGAATTTTCATTTAATTCCATTTTACTTGTAGGGAACTCTACAGCTCTGTTTATTTTTTGTACTGTTTTTTCATTCCACGCATATTTTTCGAAGTGAATAATTAATATTTGTGGCAAATTCACAATTTTCCAATATAAATTACTACTTGTTTTTGTCTGACAATTGGTGCAGTGATTTTCCATTACTTCCTGTTTACCCATTATTAATTCTTGAAGGTATTTTTGGAAAGTAATTCCATCTTCAAATTGTGTTATTTGAAATGATAGATTTAGAAACTGATTTGTGGTATTTGTCTTGTGTCCACATTTCAGACATTTCATTTTGGTAATTGCCCTACCGGTAAAAAGATTTAAATTAGGATTTAAGTTCTGATCTTTTTGTTCACTTTTTTCTAGTTCTTGTAACATAAAATATAATGCCTCAAAAGCATCTTGCTGTTTATTTCCTCTAAACACTCCTGATCTCTGCCAATTTCTTTTTTAAATGTTTTATATTAATAACCCACGGCCATGTTGGCGCCCACAAATTCATAACCACTTCGGCAAAAATTTCAAGTACGCCATCTTTTCTTAAACCACGTGAACCAACAAATTGGTAATTTAGAAACATATTTTTGAGAGGTTCGGTATTAGCTAAACATTGAACTATTACATTTAAATAACACGTATTTCCAAGATTAACTAATCCTTTTGTTCCACTTGAAGTTGTATTATTTTTGCAATTATCATCACTTAGGTTCTTATTTATTTGGTTCTGTAAAAAATGTTTTTTATGCTCTTTTTGTACATTTTCTTCATCGCTTTTCTTATTCCGACGTCTTCGTACTACTCGTGATGCTATTGTATCCAAATTTTGTTTCCTAAAAACTTCATAATTTTTTTGAATTTTTCGGGACTTTTCCTTTGTAATTTATCCTGAACTTTTTTTTTATTAACATTTGCTAATGATTTATCGTTAGCTATTTGGTTGCTAACACTACTTTTTATGTTACTTTTTTGTTTTTGTTTTAATTTAGAATTGTAATATTCACGCGTAATATTTTTTGTTTGTTCCCGTGTTTCCGTATTGTTTTGTGTTGTATTTTGTAATTTACCTTGTCCTTCTTTTGTTGCCCTCTTTTCTACACTATCTTTTTCTTCTTGCTGATTCCATTCTTTGTAATAGAGTGCCAAACGTGAAACATCTTGTTTTTTCCTTTTCCCTGTTCCTAGTTGAGTTATGTAGTTTAAATCGTTCCGTTTTTCTACAATTTTGAAGGGTCCTAAATATTTCTATTGAAGTTTATCGCTTTTACCTACTTGCCTTATAAAGCTTTTTACTTTAACTAAGTCACCTACTTCATATTTTACAACTCTGTGTTTCTCATCGTATCTAATTTTATCTTCCGTTTGTTTCATTTGCAAACTTTTAGCTGCTAGCTCTCTTATTTTTTGAATTACCTCTTGGTTTCTAATGGCAAAATCGGTTGTCATGGGTTGTCCAAGTTCTACGTCACTGGGCAATAGAGGCTCTCTACCAGAAACCAGTACAAAAGGACTTGTTTTAACTGCTGCTTGAACCGTTGAGTTGTAGGCAAATACATATACAGTGTGGGAGGTATGAATCCCAATTCTTTTGTGAGGCTGAGGTATATTTACTAATCATGTCAACAATGGTCTTATTTAACCTTTCTGTTAAACCATTCGTAGAAGGCTTGTAAGCTGTCGTGTACGTACTATTTGACCCCAGCAGTTTTACAATTTCTGTAACCATTTTTGACATGAAGACAGTACCCCGATCACTTAAGATTTTCTTCGATGAACCGTGTCTGCAGATTATATCTTCCACTATGAATTTCGCAACTGGTTCTGCTTTTCCTGATGGTAAAGCTCTAGCTTCGGCCCACCTGGTTGCGTAATCCGTTGCTACGATAATATATTTGACGCCTGCAGCATTGTTACGTACCCTTGGAAGGATTCGTAAATGGGGGTCGCATCCCTCCCGGAAGAGTACTCGCCCGCTCGAGGTACCTTATTGGAGTTACGAAAGGGCTAGGCTTACCTTCTCCTTCGGTTCGCTTTGGGGGTAGTCAAGGAGTAGTAATGAAGATGGCACGTTCACTTAAACCCCTTTATTCACCCCAGCTCGGTTAGGAGGTCTACCAGGTCGCCCAGTCCACTCACGACTTCCCGCCTTAACACTCCTTGGGCGACTTGGTACCTCTCCCGCCTAACTTCCACTCGCCACCAACAGGTGACACTGGAACCGCGTTCATGGCAATATTGCTATTTGATTTTATATCTTTATTATTTTTTAGATGACGTAATTCGTCGGGGAAAGACTGTGCTTGAACAAGCTTGACCAGTAAACTTGTTGATGCTTCTAACTCTGAAGTGGATAACGGTCCACGCTTCATTGTTGCGTTGCGTGTTTTGTTGTGTGCATTGCTTATAAATCGTCTGGAGTAAGCTAAGATGCGTTGCAATTTAGTAAATGTTGAAAGTAAACCAATCCAAAGTTTCACAAACAGGAGTACTGATGATGTCAGCAAACTTGCGTTTTTCTGGTATATCGGACTCTGATATCTGAAACACTGACTTAGGCCAATTTTCTAACTCGTCTAAAAGCCACGATGGTTTATTCCACCACAGTTTGTTGTGTAGCAGTTACCTTGGAAGTATTCCGTGGGATATGACGTCTGCGGGGTTTTCAGCAGTGCTAACATGCTTCCAATCAGCTGGTCGCATAAGTTCCTGGATTTCCCCTACTCGATTTGCTACAAATGTTTTAAATTGTTTCGCAGTCGTATTTATCCATGTAAGGACAATCGTAGATTCGGTCCAATAATGAACGCTGTTGATATCTACCTCAAGAATCTGTTTGGTCTTCTCCATCAGTTGGGTCAGTAATAGAGCAGCACACAACTCGAGTGTGGGTACTAGAGATGTGTCATTCGTTCATTTTACACAGATCCGATCGTTCGGTGATTGATATCCAAAAAGATCGAATCTTTTGTATCAATCATTCGATCATTCCCGTCGTTCAACACGCAGATGCGACGCTCTCACCACGATGAATGATTGAAATAGTATGTGCGATTGAATAGTATTGTGATTGAAATTATATATCATTTGAATCTGAATCTGTCGACGTATACTTATTGAGGTCAATACTTAATAGTGCATTTTTAAGCGTGTTTAATTCTAGTAGTGATTAGGACAAATGAATCTAAAATATAGGTAAATACAGAATCTGAATGATAGCTAGCAATGCGGTTATGATCGAACATTGTATTTTAAGGTTGCGTTTTAGAGTTAACACGCTTTTCATTCATTGGTTCTCATTTGAAATTTATTTATTATATTATCAATATTTCTTCAAAACAAGCTAACAAAAAGAAAGATGCGGAAAATGTAAAAAAAAAAAAAACTCTGCTGCCTATGCTGACTGTGACATAATAATAATAATATAATTATTAGTTCATATTCCCGAACATTATTTAAAACTGCTCGGGTTAATTCTTCATTCCTTCAGAAAAAGTACAATCATATCATATCACCGACTCCGACGTCGAGAGACCGAGACGAATGAAGCAAGAAAGGACAATCGTTGTCGCGATCGACCGACTCCGTTGAAACGAGATTCTATCATTCAATACTTTCAAGTGATCCAATCCCGAAGATCGAATCATTCACGAATGACACATCTCTAGTGGGTACGGTTATGGCCTTTAAGGGAGCCACTCATGATTTACAGCACAATAACTCGCAAGAAATTTCACCCGTTGTGCTTAAACAACGTACATCATAAGCGTCATAAGCTCTGTCACTTGCATCGCAAAAGCCGTGTAGCTCGATGAGATCCTTATGTAGCATGACATTACGGTTTATTTCCAAAGAATTTAATTCTTTTAGCTCGTTCTGATATTGCTTCCATTCCGTATGCAGGCACAATGGTAAGGATTCATCCAATGCGACCTTCGGTTGCCATAGTCTCTGCATGAACATCTTCACAGCGACAATGACTGGTTCGATTAGACCTAGGGGATCGAAGATTTGTGATATGTTGTGATATCCTACATTTACTGTTGTGTTTATTGTCGCTAATTTGAGGTATTATATATTGAAGGACATCATGGGAAGAATTTCACTGCAGACCTAATGTTTTCAGGCTACTATTTTTGTCTAAATTGAGTACAGTTGGCTCAGTAATCAACTAATTTAGTAGTTTTCTGTTGTTCGATGCCCATTTTCTCAGACTAAACCCGCCTCTTTTCAGTAGTGCATTTACTTCCTTGTAGATTGTCTTAACGTGATTAAAATCGTCGGAGCCGGTCAGCAAGTTCTCAACGTAAAAATTACGTAGTACTATTTTCGCACCAAAAAGAAAATCACATGTTTCTTCAATGGCAAGCTGTTTCAAAACATGACGCGGCAAATAATAAGACCTTTCTGTGCTTCTGATTCTTTTACCAACTGCATGTGGCCTAGTTCTAAATAATCATTAATGAACTCCGTACATCGTTTCCTTAAATCTGGTTCCTTGTGAAGTTTTTTTTCTAACGAATAAAATTGTTTTGTTGCCAAATCTCGCGAGTTTCCCAGCACTCTTTCTTCATTTTCTTTGGTGGGCAAGTGTACGATGAATCGATCATCTTGATTTCTTTGTTATGTTTCAAGGAAATATCTTTCGCAAGCCAATTCTTCGGAGCTTAAGTTGCTGTCGCCATTGCATTCTTCGATTTCCCAAAACCTTGTTAAAGCTGAGTCTAGCGAATGCACCGTGTGTTGCACAAAGTCTGTTCTGGTAAGTATTTTGCATTAGGAATCGATCCCGAAATCATCCAACCGACACATAAAAGTCGCCAAAATAATTCAATACCGATTAACATGTCTATCTTTCTAGGTAGGTACGTTAAATTCTGGATCGGCCAGCATTAAATTTTGAGGAATATTTAGATTGTTCTTACTGATACTTGCGACTGGAATGTCATTTGTGATGGTATCCAAGACAAGACAATTTAATTCAACAGAAAATGCATTATATCTTGATCGAATTTTAATTGTCGTCGTTTTTCGTATTCGCGAAAATGATTGATTAACACCGCTGATTGAGACTTTTGCAACTTCGTCTTGTAATTTTAATTTTTGCATCAATGACTTGATATAAAACTTGCCTGCGAACCCGAATCTAATAAAGCTCGGCATTTGTGAAATTTGCCATTGCTATCGCATATTTTGATTACGGCCGTGGAAGGCAATATTTGGGGCTGAATTTGAGGTTGAGAGTTGTGTACGCTTATTGCCTGGGATTCTTCGGCGTTGGACAGTATCGTGTGCTGAAGTGCTTTGGGATCCTACATTTGACCCATTGATATGAAGTAATGTATTATGCTTTCGACTACATTTTCTGCAGTTGTTAGAGACACAAGTGCTTGCTTGATGATTCAAAGTTTAATGTTTTTTTTGCATTTTTGATACGCTGTTCAACAAAAAGTTTCAGAAATTTTGGGCATTGATAAATCAAATGATTATTTTTGCACATTACGCAGCTGATAGGTTTACTTGAAACGTGAACTGATGTTGCTCTTTGAAATTTGTTTACCTTCGTAGGTAAATTTGGCGTGACCTTACCTATTGTCTCTAATGTGTTGCATTTATGTGTTAAAAAACTCAATAAATCGCTGTACGTTGAAATTTCATCGATTTTCGATTTTAGTTCCCATTCTTTATTTGAAACTTTATCAATTTTGCTGGTGATTAAATATATTAGCCAATCATCCCAATTTTCTACTAATCGGTTTAAAGCTTTGAGAGCCCTTCGCTGGATTTCACAAACGTCACTTAACTTTAATCATCGACTAAGAATAATCATTCCTATACCTTCAACACATGTAACCATGGTAACGTTTACTTTTAACGGATGATTAAATTTAAGGATTCCATGAAAAAAGCGTACACGAAAAAAGCCCACACGAAAATTGCGCACAAAAAAAGCCCACAGCGAAAAATGCGAACAGGAAAAAAGCGCACAACGAAAATTGTGCACACCGAAAAATGCCCACATGGAAAAATGCGTACACGGAAAATTGCTCACACCGAAAAATGCTCACATAGAAAAATGCGCACATGGAAAATTACCCACACTGAAAAATGCCCCCAGAGAAAATTGCGCACACAGAAAATTGCTCACACCGAAAAATGCTCACCCAGAAAAATGCCCACATAGAAAAATACGCACATTATGTTTTATTTTCACATAAAAATGAAATTTATGCGCATTTCCATTACCGTACATGGTGTGTTAAATAACGTGCCTTTTTTAAAATTTCTCTACGTAGTTCTACTTGAGGGTTGTACCTCTAAGGGCCGATATATCAATCGCAAGTTAACTTTAACTATCGGTTTATTCCTATAATAACAATTATGAAGACAATTATTCCTATGGCAATAAACTAAAGGTTAAAGTTAACTTGTGATTGAAAAACTGTCCCTAAGAAAAATTTCAAGTAAGATTTGAGACTGTTATTTGAAGCAGTTAATGGGGAGCAATTTGAATATCTTTTATAATCAGTTAGTGTTAATATTGTTTGTAGTTGTTTTAATAATTTGCTAATATTTTTATAATAAAAGCATAAGCATTTAAAGCTCTCCAAATAGTGGACTCAGACAATAAAGGCGGGCAGCCACTGAACACGAAACTAAGCTAAGCTGAGCGAAACTAAGTTTTTTGAAAATTAGATCCAACGTAATCTTACGCGAACGTGGTAACTAAAGCTAAGGGAAGCGAAGTTAAGATAGCAAAGATATAAAACAGTGTTTATCTTCGCTCGGTTGCCTCGTCCGCGTAAGATTACGTGGGATCAAATTTTCAAAAAACTTAGTTTCGTTCAACTTAGCTTCGCCTAGCGCGCAGTGGCCCGTCGCCTTTATAGTTATTTTTTATAAATAAAATTAAATTTGAATTTTGTCATCTTGTATAAAAAATAACTGTTACATATTTCTGAGACCGTATTTGGAGAGTTTTACACGCTCATGCTTTTATCAAAAATTAACATATTATTAAAACAACTACAAACAATATTAACACCAACTGATTATAAAAGATGTTCAAATTGTTCCCCATTAATTGTTTGAACTGCCTCAAATAACAGTCTCAGATCTTTCTTGAAATTTTTCTTTACAACCCACGGTGAATTGAATACTAATAGTAGTAGCATTCCTTTCAAGAGCTTCAAGCTCCGTACAACACGTACAGTCGCAATCATAAGTAATAACGCTTATAGAAAGTTTATAGAACATCCTTCAAAACTATGAATGTCGAATACATCCAAATCTTACTAATACTCAAAAGTGAATCCGAGATGTCGTAAATTATTTTTTGTTTGGAAACCACAAATAAAATGAGTCTTTCTGTGAAGGTTATGTCATGAATTATGATTGCGATTGTACATTGAACTGTTCTGTGCTGTTCACAACTGTTCTAGTTTGTGAAAGGAATGCTACTAGTGGCAACATTCAAGTGAGATAGGGAACCCTTACTTTATCGCATACCCGCTTCTCCCTCTAATACAACTGTCAACCGTGACAGTTAATATTGATTAATAATTGTGTAAAAAGAGAAGCGGGTATGCGATGACGTAATGGTTCGCTATCTCACTTGCAGGAATGCTGCCAGCGTTAGTATTCAATTCACCGTGGGTACAACCCTCAAATATAGTCCATCTAGAAAGTATCCGGAAAAAAGAAAATAACACTGCCACTTCCAATTCCAATTTAGTAATGAAACAATAACAATAGAGGACGATGATTCTAGTTATTTGTTTATGTAATTTCTTTTTAATCCAGAGAATTATATTAAACGTTCAGAAAAGCTGAAATCAAATCAACTGCATCCTGAATAGACTTGGCGTTTCGTGGATATAAAATTGATGCTATTATTTTTTTTATATTTCTTAGTTGAAACGATTTTAAAAATCCTCTTTTTAATTATGAAGTGAAAAAAAATTGCCAGAACCGAAACGTAACGCTCATTGCCCGGATAATGTGAATCCAGTTGAAAACCAATTTTTAGTATACAGGCTGTTACAGATTCGAGGCTCATAACAAAGCTAAGAAAAATATGGTATGCAGTAAAAACAAAAACCAAAAAAAGCTTTCATGTACCTTTTGAGTTTTATTTCGTATATCACAAAAGCTGATTTTAGTAAAATTTTTAGATCTAAAATTGAATGTTATGAATCCAAGAATGACGTAAATTAAAAAAATTATTGTGCTGTTAACAACAACAATTTAGTAATATCGAGCGAAATTTACTTCCAACAATATCTAAGAAGACAAGGACAAAGCAATAGTTGATTAAATTTGTAATTGAATTATTCATTTTTATTATTAAAGCAAGAAAATATCAAATTATCTGTCTTTAGAAAACTCGTATTTTAAAAGATATTATTGCTCGAGGAAATATTCTTTCTTGTGGCATCATAATTTTATACATTTTATAAATAACTATTAATTACCTCTTCTAATAATTCTTCATTCACATTATTCATTTTCATATCTAAACATTTTTCAAAAATTTGCTTTTGTTATAAACGAAATAAAACTCCGAAGGTATAACAAACTTTTTTTGTTTTTGTCTTCACAGCATACCATATTTTTCTTCGCACTGTTATTTTCAACAATTTCTTGCATCTCCAGCTGTTTCAAATTATTAAATAGGGATGTGAGATGTATGGAAAAGCATCAGAAAAAATAGATCTATTTAATGGTATTAAAACCCAAAGTGACGCCCATAAGAAAAATAAAGTTGATGATGGTCAGAACGAGACGAAACGTTTTAAGCAAAATCTAATGATGTCATCATAAAGAGCTTAAAAAGTGCCTCTAGAATGTATTAATTTTGTTATGATCCCTGCAATAATAACTTCAGGAAAAATAAAAAGAAAATTAGTTTTTCGGTTTTTGGAAATATTTCAAAAACTACAAATCGTAGAAGATTTTTCAAAACGGATTATTGTTCAGCATTAAAATACGCAACTTTGCCCTAATTTAACCGACTTCTCATCTCTTACCATTCCCGAGATCCCAATGGTGAGCCTCGAATTTGTAACAACCTGTATTACTATTTTTTTTTATATGTAGTTATCGTATCTACGTACCATCGCCGGCACTAAAAGCAAAACGAAAAGCAATAAACTCGTTCGAAAATGAACCTTACACAGTGCTACTTACGGCTGTGGCCTTGGTATTGCGTTTCGTTTTAAGTGGCGGGTAGTATACATCACTCTCTCAGTCTTTCAGATTGAAAAAGGAACACCTTTATACGAATGTTTGTAAAGCAGGGTTGCCAATCGTACGGAAATTTCCGTACATGTACAGATTCCATGCAGACTGGATACGGAGTCAAAAATCATTCCGTAGGGATTTTTCTTATATTTACATTTTAATGAAAAAAAGTCATATTTTTTGTGTTTCTAATATATCATTTAACTTTGGCTGTTCGGCAATAATAAATTATTATTTTTTTAAGGTAGGAGTAGAAGTATTGTCTGTTTCAAAATAAAAAAACCACCAACCTCGCAATTTACCCCGTGGATAGAACCGGCAACGCTGCTGCATGTACCTGCTAGTGATAAATTTAGGGGGAAGAAAATTTCAACTCCACAATTTAAAAGATTTCTGTGTTATTGCGACATCATAAGATTTAGGGCAAATTAAGTGTTACATGATATTTCAAATTTTGACGCAAAATTACTGACGCGCATAAACTACAAAGTGGTCAAGAATAACTGTTTGAGTGGCAATAGTCGATTTTTATGTATAAAAATCGACTACAGCGAAGTAAAATCGACACTTCCATTTTCCAAACATTTAGTTGTGTAACATTAGGTTTGACACCATTTGTCATGTATTTGTCAACCTATAAAATCTCATCCATTTCAAAATAATATTAATGTCAAAATGACAGTAGTTCATTTTAAAGCACGCTTCAATTAACTAAAATTTCGAGTGTAGTCGGTTTTTCTGATTACGATGGTACGGTTGCGGAATCAAAAAAAGCATACAAGTCTTTAGGCGTTTAGGTTATATTTTGCAATATTAGAGTAGTGTAAATCGATCTCTGTCAAATTGACATAAACGCTGACAATTAAATCATGTAAAATGACACAATGCATAATTCAACTTTCACTTTTAGGAGTCAACAAGAAAGCAATAGATTTGGCAATAGTAAACTAAACTGAGAATTCATTTACGATAAAATAACATACATAAATATATTTAACAAATTAATGTCTAATACTTCACAGCAGCTCCATTATTTCTCACACTTTACAAACGCTCAGGCATTGAATAAATACAAGAACGGATATAGTCAGGGGAAAGTTCATTCCCAATTTCTTCAATCTTATCTAATAATTCGTGTGCATTTGCAGCTCTAAAATGAATGGCGTACATTTTCTTCACGATATAACCCCAAACATGTTCAATGGGGTTGATATCTGGGCTTCTGGAAGGCCATGGCAATATGGCAAGCGCACAACGTTATTTTCTTCAAGCCAGCTTTTCACAACTCTAAATGTGTCTTCTTACTAACCACCCTTCTTCAATTAGTGTTTATTTGCGGTTTTTGAGCAACAGTTAAATGCGGCATGTTACTGTCGGTATGTCACCTTGACAATTATTTTGACGTAGAAGTTGAAAATATTTCAAACAAAGTTAAGTTCACAGCGAGACATTTTGAGTGTATGCTTTTTTTAATTCCGCAACCGTACGTCATTTAAGTTTCAAGCAACGCTAGTTCATAACAATAACTAATAATTCACGGCCAACTACGAGGAGAAATTTAAAAAAGGCACGTTATTTAACACACCATGTACGGTAATGGAAATGCGCATAAATTTCATTTTTATGTGAAAATAAAACATAATGTGCGTATTTTTCTATGTGGGCATTTTTCTGAGTGAGCATTTTTCGGTGTGAGCAATTTTCTGTGTGCGCAATTTTCTCTGTGGGCATTTTTCAATGTGGGTAATTTTCCATGTGCGCATTTTTCTATGTGAGCATTTTTCGGTGTGAGCAATTTTCCGTGTACGCATTTTTCCATGTGGGCATTTTTCGGTGTGCGCAATTTTCGTTGTGCGCTTTTTTCTTGTCCGCATTTTTCGCTGTGGGCTTTTTTTTGTGCGCAATTTTCGTGTGGGCTTTTTTCGTGTACGCTTTTTTCTGGTCACCAAATTTAAGTAACGTTTGTGAAATCCGCCACTACTATGCTTTTGTATACCGTCAAGTATTTGTCTTAAAACCGTCGTTTCCGTGAGTGCCATTAGGTAGTTCGTGAATTGCTTGAATGTGACCTTTAATTATTAATTTTTTATTGTCATATCTGTCCCGTAAAGTAGTCCATGCAACGTCATAATTGTCAACTGAAATTTGTAGTTCTTGAACGCAATTTGCGGCTTCACCCTTGAGGAACGATTTTAAGTAGTGAAATTTTTGGACTTTTGATAGTGTTTCGTTTGAATTGATTAGCGAATTGAATGTTTCAAAAAATGGCATCCAAACTTTGATGTCACCCTCGAAGAATGGCAAAGATATTTGCGGTAGTCTGACTTGACTTTGCAGTTCTTGTGAATGATCACGTGTATCGTTATCGTATTTATCACGTTGCGGTACTTGTTGGACATGTGCGTTAGGGTGGGTCAAAAAACCAAACTTTGAGATAATCTTACCTCATAGCAAAATTATGTTGTCTTTTAGTGATATTATGACACCTACGAAATATTTTTGAATTTAATTAATATTTAGAGGGTGCGCCTTACGTTTGAATTTTTGAAATTATACAAGAAAGGCCATATAGTATGCCAAGAAAAGTTCGTATTTATAATAATAATAATAACAGGGTTATCATCAAAACTGTATATTAAAAGAGCAAGAGAAGATGGATAAAATTAAAACTCGAATCTCGCAGCAATGTCTAAATTCGATAGCAAGAAAGATTTCAATATTGAATGATTTTCATTAATTTTTCTGTTGCATTATTTTTTTTAATTATTAATAAATGATTATTTTATTCTAAAAACCCTATTTTCCTTGAGACATTTATGTTATATGACTACCAGAATATATTCAAGTTATTCGTATTTCCAAGGCAAAGCGCAACCTGAAGATGAGGTGCTGTTTACTTTAAATTCTAGCATTACACTGTTTTCATGTAAAGGCAACATAATTTTGCTATTAAAAATCAAAAGTGCAATATTCGTTTTTTTCCATATAAAAATGACCCACCCTAATGTGCGTGTAAGGTCAATAATTCTTCAGCGCGGGCTGTGGTCCTAAAGAAATTGTCTAATTCGGCATCCAAGTCGTTGTTGTCGTTCTCATTGCTTTTTTGTAATGATTCTAATTTCAGGTGTAGGGGAGAGGGGGGTACCTTTGAACACTTGAAAATTATTTTATTTTCAAAATATGGACAGAAAATTAGTCTTTATTTTTTTGAGAAGAAATTGGTAAAGAAATAAATAAAACAATAACAGAACAAAAACAAACGATATTCTAAAAACTAAAAAAAGTAGGATTAGCTTTTGTAATGTCAAGAAATTTGTTCAAATGTTCCCCTTATAGGAATAGTTTTGATCAAGCTTTGGGGCACATTTGAACCACATTACCGCGGTATGTTGTATTAACTCAGGTTAACACCGAATGACATTAAAGACATTGTTCTCGTAGTCCCTCCATGTTTTGTAGGAGTAGGTAATTTGAGAACTATGTCCTTAATGTTTACATCACTCGATTCAGGATTATCTTTGAGGACAAATTTGAAATTTTCTTCACTTTTAATTACTTTTCGTTTTAAATATATAATTTTGTATTCGTATTTTCCAACCTTTTTGCTACTTGACCAACGAAATGTCTGATAGTTTTCCGAACAAATTCTACTACAAAAAATCACCTTCCATTAAATTACTTGGCCGTCTTTCACTTTCTCCATGTGCAGCTTTATCATCAAATTCCAAAGTGTCAGAATCATCATGCAGTGAGTAAGCATCATTATCTGTTTCTTCATTTCTTTTTTCTCTTAAATTCGTTTCAAAATTAGATATTTTATTTTCTTTCCAGTTAAGAACTGGTTTTTTTCTCTTGGCTAAACGGGTCATTGTTTCACTTTCAATGTTCATTTTTTCTGGAGTTTCTGTCAGGATCCTTGACTTTTTCTTCCTTATATTCCTGTTTTCTTTCCTAGGCCCAGCCTTGGGAAAAGGTCTTACAAGGTCTCACGGTAAAACAAAATGCTCGGCTGTGGAGGCTCAAATTGTGGTTCCTTAATATATTGATTTGACAGTAAAAGGGTATCTTTGTAATGCTCGTTCATAATTATTAAAAAATTCTTCCACATTACTTTTATTAAAACTGGTGGTTCGAGTAAGGCTAGTATTTTCAGGTTTTCGGAGAGAAAGCTGAGTATGGCAATGCATAAAACCCTTCAACCAGTCTATTCCAGCCATCGCAGACACATCCCAATTTTGTGGATATGAACATTGTACTCCTCTGGCATAATCATACGCTAGTTTTCTGATTTGAGTGAAAGTTAAGCCATAATTTATTTTGGAGCACTTAAGCACCTACTCTTCTAATAGCGCCTCTTGCTGCACAGTAAAGACTTGCCTAGTAGTGTACTTGGACTGAAATTCTTTTTGTAAGTGTAAATTGTCTGCTTTCTTCAGTCTATAAAAGAGTGCAGTATGAGTTAATCCATACAGCAAAGCTGCTCTTCTAATTGGCATGTTCTCTTTCTTGACAGCACGGATAGCAGCTTCCATGTCTGCTTCAACAATATCGGGGTTTGAGCGCTTCTTTTTGTAAGTACGCACCATGATTCTCTGCAAGAAATCATATCAGTTGTAAAACGTCAGGTATGAGGTTTATTTGACCACTCTGGGTGAGGCACATTTGAACAGTTCAAACCTGCCCCATTCACGGTGTTCAAAGTTACCCCACGGGACGTCAGTCATTTTTTTAATCAATTTACTTAGGTAATAATAAATTCATATAAAAATTTCACAACGCGAAAGTACCTACGAATGTTAGAGAAAAAGGCAATATATAAAACATTTTAGGGAGAAAAGCTTTAAAAAAGTTATCCACTTGGAGAATTTACCAGTAAAAATTACTTATCTTAACTCCATACACAACGAAAACTATAAGACGACTGCCATTTTTCCGTTGCAGGTAAAGATAGTTGTACCATCTACGTTCCGAGCAAGTGCACATAATTAATTGTTTTTAAGCGAAAAATATGAGCCACGTTCAATAGTACCCGTGTTCAAAGGTACCCCCCCTCTCTCCTACGTCAAGAAACTCCGACCAAGTGTCTGATTTTTGATAATCGCGCTTCAATTTGAGCCCGGTTGAAATTGTTACTGAATCGATGTAATTCTAAAATTTTGTGAGAAATCCTTGCTTGTAGCGGCGTTTGCCCTTGAGATCTTTTAACTCTTTCTCTGACATTTTGTAGGGTATGCTACGGAAATGCAATGGAAAGCGATTGGAGACTCACCTTATGGATTGTTGTCTTGCTCTTCTTAGAGTAGATGCTGAATTTGCGACGTCTTTTTTCGTTGGAAATCCGAAATCGAAGGACCAATATGTTGATTGTATGTGGCGAAACGTGGGTACATGAATGTCCCCCTTCAAATATGGACTGTTCCAGTACACTTCATCACTAATTTATTTATTTATTTATTATTTATTATTTATTACTGATTTACAGGCAAGACAAACACAATCTACACCAATTAAATAACAAAGCATGTTATTTACATCACACCATCATCATTATTACTGCAATGTTCGGAGAGCGCAAAAAAAACTTCTTTTTGACGCCACCTCGATTCTTACACAAATGCTTTTTCTATTGCACTGTGCACACGCGCCTGACGTAACTGGAAACTCCTCCCACTTGCAGCGCGGGAAATGAGTCAATATTTTAACAAATACTAACGAATATTACACTACAATTGTAAATTTGCTTAATTGAAGAGTCTTCATTATCCGTTAGTAGCGTGCTTTAAGCTAAGTAACATTATATTAAACAAACCTGAAGACTACGCAGATTGTTGGTGGCTGGCAGTTGTTTCTGCTGAATTTAGAAGTGAAATGTTTCAAGTTTTTCTTATGGAACACTCCATACCTATAATCATCGACCGATGTAGAATTAAATTTGCTATCTTTTTCCCAAACAAAGTCCTTTACCTAAAACCTACGGTTTGTGAAATGATTCTGGTTTTCATTTTGCTTCATGATTTTTGTCATTTTTAGGGTGCTATGAATGTCAACAAAATTGCCCTTTAGCTTCTAAAATTTATATTCAGCGATTTCCTGATAGAAGGCAGCCGTATGCAAAGACTTTTCGTAAATTAAAGGAAAGAACAGGCAGCGTTGCATATGTTATTTCGAATAATATTAACTTACATGGCACCCTAAAAATGACAAAAATCATGAAGCAAAATGAAAACCAGAATTATCTCACAAACTAGTGGGTCGGAACGGTGACGGGGGATTGGTTTGTTGGGGCGTGACGGATCACTAATGAGATGTACAGGTTATTGGGATGTTTGAGGATTTCTATGGATTCACGGATTTTACGATTGAAAAAATGAGATGAGCGGGCTAGAAGTTTTGTGTCGAAGAATAGGACTTGGTGACCGGTTTCTAGTTTGTGTTCAGCTAGGGCCAAGCCAGTTGTTTGTAATAGTCTAGTACAGCGTTCATGTTCAGAAACACGAGTGCTAACAGACCGTTTTGTTTCACCGATGTATGCACGCCCACAGGAACAAATAATTCGGTACACACCTTCAGATTATAAGGGGATGTGATCTTTTGTGGAGGGTGGGCAGTCTGAAAGTTTCGTCATGGGTAAGTAAATTGATTTGATGTTCTGTTGTTTGAGTATTTTACCGATTCGATCTGTTATGGTGTGAATGTAAGGTAGGTAAGCTGTAGCGACTGGAGGTGTATCAGGTTCACAACGTGGAGGCGTTCGGGTGAGATGACGAGAGATGGATAATTGGATGTCGTGCTTTTTGTAGTTGTTATTGAGTAGGATTTTTGTTACGTGGTTTAGTTCAATTTGAAGTGAGGAGGGTTCTGAGAGGGCAAAGACACGGTTGACTAGTGAGTTAATGACTGACTGTTTTTGAGAAGGATGATGATGTGAATGTGCATTCAGATAGCGATCAGTATGAGTCGGTTTGCGATACACAGAATGTCCTAATCTACCTTTAGGGAGGCGGCTTACTAAGAAATCAAGGAAAGGTAAGTGGCCGTCAGTTTCGTATTCCAAAGTAAAGTGAATGTCAGGATGTTGAGAATTTAGGTGTTCGACACGTTTTATAGTGACTTAAGACACATCATTCAACATTTATTTATTTGTTTAGTCACTAATATCATGTACAATCTTTTAAATTTAATTATATTTTAATAAAATACTCTTATTTCTCTCAACACATTATGATAATTGTATGAACTGCAGTATATTCATTCCCCGGAAATCTTGCAGTGTCGTGTTAAACGTACCTTATGACGAACTTGCGCCATTAATTTTTGCACAAGATCTTCTGTGACTTTTCTGACGCCCACAGCCACTTAGATCGGAACTCTTGGATGGTTTGAGTTACTTTTCCCGTCCTTTTTAACATTCGCTTTACGATGGACCAAAATTGTTCAATAAGTCGGAGTTCTGGATTATTCGGTGGATTGAGTTCTTTTGGTACGTATCAACACCGTTGACAGTGTACCATTCTTCTGATTCCTTCGAAAAATGGCAAATCGCCAAATCTGGCCAGAAAAGTGGTTTGGAATCATGGTGCCGGAGGGGCAGAAGACGTTTCTGGAGGCACTTTTTTATATAGATTTTGGAATTGATTGTTCCGGTAGTAATAAATGTCTTGGTTTTTAAACCGCAACTACAAATCGCTTGCCAAATCAGGAATTTTTCCGGAAACTTTGATTTTAGTTTCATCTTGCAGTTCTTTCGAGCAACTTGGCGACTGAGAGCAGTATAGTAATCTGGTCCAGCGAAATAGTTGAAGTTTGTAAAGCAATAGGTTTCATCATCCATTACCACACACTCGTACGTCAGCACATTTTCGTACAGCCTCCGGCAGCGGGTTTGCGCTATTTTGTTCTATTTTGCGTCGCGATCTGGAGTCGTCTGAGCCTTAAAACTTTTAAGGCCAGCTCTAGCTTTCACCTTTTGCACAAAAGTTTGCGACATTTGTACTTTCTTGGCTGTTGGCGTTAGTTGCTTGAAACTTTACCGTCCACGGGTTGTAAGGCCGTATAGACGCTTTTATTTAAACTTCGGTGAAACAGTTAATTTGAAAAATAGATGTGAATAAAAATGCGTTAATTTTAAACTTAATTTAATAAACCTAATATTGGCACATACACAGACTATACCGAGATGTTCGCAGTGTTAAAGCTTAAGTAAATCTCCGTGTGAATATTTGCGTTTATCTTTGTGTGTAATTGTTTGTTACTGTGTTACTGTTTGTACTTGCACGTTTTAGACTCTTTTTTGGACTCTACAGTTTTAGACTGTCTAAAATCTCCCTGTGTAGAGAATTTAAAACATTTCAATACGAAATAATGAACTGTGAATTGTGGGGGTGAAAAAATGTGATTGGCTTTCAGTAATGATTACGGTAGTGATTGTTATCCGAGTGATGGTAATTTAGGGCGAGTTTGAGAACACGTGCACTTATGTTTCATAGAATTTTAGAATCACAAGAAACCGAGTATTGGGAGTGATACAGTTTCTCTGAATTTAGTTTAATCAACAGAGGGTTTAGGCATTTTAAGAACGGGTGAAAACATGACAGAAAGATACAATAGATGTAGGGACCATCCGTTCGTTGTAGCGCGATTAAAATTACCAGTTAATTCGGTCCGGCAATCCGGTGAATTAGCAGAAAGTGAAACACCTGACAAAAGTTACAAAGAATTTTAAATGCGTTTTGCTGTCCACTTGTGAGTGACTTAGACTAAATTTACAAGAAAAGGTAAAATGCTCTCAAACGAATTGATTTACAAGAATGTATGCATTAAGATAACATAAATCTGAAACTGCTTATAATACGAGATACATAAAATGATTATTTGGTTTCGTAGCGAAACATATCGCCCGCCTTGAAAGGCAACCCTTTCCTCGTCGCACCATAAATCGTTTTAACGTGTTAAGAAAGGCTTCAGTTGACAATTTACTAACTGATTCAATATGCACAACTTTAGTGGAAAAACATACGAAAACAGCTGCATATATCTTGATGGTCTTGCTATTCTTGCGCTTGTGTTCCCGGATTACAAATGGTCCACCAAAATCTACTCCACAATTGAGAAACGGTCGTGCAGGTTGTAGACGTTTAGGCGGAAGGTCTGCCCTGAAGTACTCTTTTCCAGTAGGTTTTGTGTCCACGCGTTGACTCGCAGGCAGTCGTGGTTGCTGATTATTTTATGGGATGCGCGACTTCAATGCTTCTTGCACAATGAGAGAAAAGATTGAAGCAAAACTTGTATTTTTTGACAATGCAAATTACAATATTAATATTAACTTCAATTATTTAAATAATTATCAAAAACATTTGAACTGTCGCAACCCAAGAGCGGAAATTACAGTTTTACTATCTAGGCGTGCTACCACCAATATTCCTTCCGAATTGACGCTATTATAGTACCCTGAGTACGGGCATGCAGTTGCTTGTAATGATGGTGCCTTATGACAAGTTTAGTGAATGCGTGTTTTGCTGGCAAGAGGATTGGATGTTGACGCGAGTATGAGATTTCAGCATTTCTTAGTCTGCCTCCGACTCTAATAATTTCTTGATCGTCAAGAAATGGATTTAGGGAGAGAATATGAATCTTTGTACTCACAGTTCCATCTTCCCGTAGTTGTCTTAACTCAAGTCTAAAGTGGTGCCTTTGAACGAGCTTGACTAGGCGATCGCAAGCTGTCTTAATTTCAGTGGGATGTAGGTTCCCCGTATAAAGTTCTCTTTCATTACTTCCTGCGATATGACGGCAATTGCTCATGAACCGAATGCAGTAAGCAGGAACTCTTAGGGTATCCTCACAACGACGCCTGCAAGGTTGCCTGGATGCTCGCTGGTCACTTGGAAGGTAGACTAGCCGCAATGAAATATGCGCACGTCGACGCCTGTACCTGCTCGCGGATCATTAAGCATGTGCAAGGTTTTAGTCTTCATTTTAATGAAATTTAAAATGGATTATGATTCTAGGGTGGAGATTCAGTGGAAATTTCATTTTTTGGAGATGACGATTTTTGAAAAATTTTTCGAAATTTTCAAATTTTCGGATTTTGAGAAAATTAGGCCGGAGATTACGTTGAGTGAGTGACAGTAATGATCTTTTTTAATAGAGAGCAGTGCAGTAAAATGGTTTTTAGAAAGCTGATAAAAGATATAGTGTACATCCTATTAATGAGAGCAGACATGAATTTGGAAAATACTATCATCTCTGATGTTCAGGATGTGCCTGATTCCAGAGAGGTAGTTTGCTGTGTACAAGACTGATCAATTTTTCCACATTCATCAGCTGGTGGCTGGAAGAATATAAAATGTCATTTTTGCAGCGACCAGCGTCCTGACCCGTTAGCAAACAGGCAACCGGCCCAGCTTCAATGTGCGGTATTCCGTTTGAAACTATGGGTAGAAATCTTGCATCTAAGTGACCAGCTAGGCTAACCGCTACCTTCCAGGCGTCGTTGTGAGGATACCCTTAAGAGCTTGGATAAGGAAGAAAACTTGGTGAATATTGGGTTTTCTTCAGAGTCGGTGTTAACATGACTTCTCTTCAAACATCATTTGATCCTCTGGAATTATGTATGGCTTTGCATACATGAAGGAAGTCGACAGCCAATCAGGGCCTTGCCACCATAGTTGAGAATTGATGAGATCCGTTGGTGCCATCCCTCGCGATATAATATCAGCGGGGTTGTTCTCTGAAGATACATGATGCCATGCATCAGGATTTGTTAGCTCTCGAATTTCACTAATTCTGTTGGCCACAAAGGTTTTCCTCTGTTTATTTGTCGCTTTAATCCAAGACAACACAATTGTGGAGTCAGTCCAATAGTAAACATTATTGAATTCTAAGTTGATTGTCTCCATGATTTTATCAATTAATTGTGAAAGCAAAAGAGCTCCACAGAGTTCGAGTCTTGGGCGAGAGAGAGATTTTAAAGGAGAAACTCTCGATTTAGCATATAACAAGGTAACGGATATGTTTCCTGTCGAATCCAAAACCTTCACATATGCGCAGGCTCCATAGGCAGCTTCGCTAGCATCGCAAAACCCATGTAACTCTAATTTAGAGAATTGATGAATGGAGATGATATTTCTTGAAATATATAATGTAGAAATTACTTTGATTTGGTCTTGGTAAGATTGAAATTGAGTTTGAATGTCGATGGGCACTGATTCATCCCACGTTATCCTTAATTGCCATAATTTTTGTAGTAAAATTTTGCCTGATATTATGATCAGTCCCAGTAAACCTAGAGGACCAAATAGGCTTGATACGAATAAGATTGTTCTTATGGTTACTTTACGAGTAAAAGAAATTGTTGCTATTTGATAAGTAAGTATATCATTCTTAGAGTTCCACCAAAGCCCTAAGGTTTTGATAGGTTCGTCATCCTTTGATTGCAGTAATATATCGGCAACAGTTGAGTCTATGCCAGCTAATATTTGAGGACAGTTTAATGACTATTTTCGTAACTCAAATCCGCCTCTTTGGAGTAATTCGCTTGTTTCTTTCACAATTAATCTAGCTTCATCGATTGTTGCTGCTCCTGATAGGAGGTCGTCCACGTAGAAATCCCTAAGCGTAACCTTTGCCCATGTAGGAAAGTTTTGTCTTTCTTCTTCAGCTAATTTTTGAAGACACCGAATGGCTAAATACGAAGACGACGCAGTGCCATATGTGACTGTTGCTAGCTCAAAAGTTTTTACAGGTTCGTTCGCATCGGATCGCCAAAGAATTCTTTGAAAGCGATTATCTGACTCATCCACCAAAATTTGTCGATACATCTTTGCTATGTCGGCTGTAAGAACGATTGGATGTGTTCGAAATCTAATGATGATGGAAAATAAATCTTGCTGCGTTGATGGTCCGACTATTCGTTGATCATTTAGTGATATGCCTGTGGAAGTCTTTGCAGGTCCATCGAAAACCACTCGTAAATTAGTTGTTGAACTTGTTGGATTTATAACCGCATGATGTGGTAAATAATAACCAGATGACATGTTGTACTGAATATTTGATGAATCGATTTGTTTCATATGGCCTAAAGTTAAGTGTTCGCTAATGAAATTGTAATATTGGTTTCTGATTTCTTGATTCTTATTTAATTTTTTCTCCAAATTGTAAAATCGTTTTAATGCTAAGCTGTAAGATTCGCCCAGGGCTTCAGGATCCTTCTTAAATGGTCGTTTTACCACAAAACGATCGCTGTCATTCCGTTTCATAGTGCTTAGAAAATGTTCTTCGCAAAGCTGTTCCTTCACGCTGAAGTTATTTTTCTTAGTACATCCTTCAATTGTCCAGAATCTTGTTAAATTTTCATTCAATTGCTCTAGTGATAGGTTACAAATTGAGGAGCTGGTTGCATTACCTTTAGCTTGGACGTCCCTGCAACTATCCAGCCAAAGTGGGTTTTTTAAAATTCGATTGGGACCCTGAATCGAGTAATGCACGACAGGTTTAAACTCGGGCCTTTACGTCATAAACGTTGACCTTTGCGGTAGACAGAAGAACTTCCGATGTCCCTTGCTTGTGGGCGGAGTGATTGTTAATTGTAGCTGTTTCCAATGGAAATGATTGTACTTCCGTATTCCGATTATAAATATGTAACAAAGTATTATGCATTTTGTTACACTTTTTGCAGGAGCTGCTCCTGCATTGTTGTGTTGAATGATTCACCTTTAAACAATTCATGCACAATTGTTTCGCCTTTGCTTCTTTGAATCGTTGCTCTGGAGCCTACATGAAAGAGTATACATAGATGTTTATGGGAGATACCATGGTTTCAAACGTATTTATAATTCCTCCCAGGCCGATAGATGACACTATATTTAGAAACAAAGGGTAGGTTCCACTTAAGGATCAAAATGATCAAAGTAGCCGTGGCATTGTTCCACATAACCACAGAATATCTAACAATCAGAATGCAAACTCTCGGCGGCACCTTTGATCTTTTCAGTACACATTTCGGTGACCTTCAGCCATTTTGTCAGGCTAGACAATAGAGATGTGCGAGTTGACTCACCGAGTCGACTCGATGAAAAGAGCCGATGAAGCAGCTCGCTGTAGTTCAGCACAGCAGCTCTCAGCTCTTGCTGCGCCGGGCTAACCGAGAGCTTCCCAATGAAACTTCAAAGACTCAACTGGATCGAAAGAGTCAATTTGCCAATCTCTACTAGACATTGGCGGCGGCAATTTTGAAATTACATTTTCACTTTTATCTATGAAGTGAGAACGAGAATTTAGCTCTGTTTACCAAGATAGTGCTTGTTGCTGCAATTTCGTACTGCATACACATCAGCAGCTTTCTTCTTTCCAGTCATTTTTATGCAGAAATTTATTTACAAATGCTTCCCGCGAACATAACCTAACAACCGTGCACTACGCAATTAATCAAATTCTAGCCTGCCAAAATGGCGATTTTACGATTTGCGTGACCTACCCCCACCACAAGAGTTTGCATTCTGGTTATTCTGTGACATAACGCTCACAACGATCAGAATAATAATAGATATTTGGGTGTGAGGCTAGGAAAGCGATCACATCGCCCACAAAATGAACCTGGGTCGGCGTAAGACATGACACGTGACGGCGCGAATTTAAAATATGTAATTGAAAAGTTAACCTAGCATTTTGCATTTTGGACGCAGTTAAACTTAATTTTAAACTTTTCATGGTTAAATAGGACCTACGAATTTATTTATTTGAATGAACAATATATATATAGAATAAAAAATATATATTGTTCATTCAAATAAATAAATTCGTAGGTCCTATTTAACGATGAATATGGCTAATTCAACAAATATCTTTTCTCCGTGTAGCAAGTAATATCAAATATGGACAACGAAAAAATTGCCTTGCTAGACATAGAAAGTAATAAAATGTATGAAATTGTATTATCTAAAGAAGATGCTGAAAAAGCGTCAACAGGTAAGTAAAAAACAGTTTTTTAATGATAAGTTATCATTAGGTGTTTTCGGAAACTATGATCCAATTAGTAAATTCAGTAACTTTGACGTTCGAAATAGAAATTTTTACTTACTTACATTAATCGTGAGTGATCTGGAATTAATCCGATTGATCGATCTGATCCGAGATCATAGTTTTCGAAAACATCTATTGATAGCTGATAGATAAGAAAGCAAGAATAAAGATAATAAAATGGATAATATGTTTTGTGTAGATGTTGTTGAATGCTGCAAAAAAATGACCAAGATGCAGATAATTCTGCAAGGAAAGAAGTTATATCCATAGAACCTGAAATTGAAGATAGAATGCATAATGTTTTAAATGTAAGCAGTCATGAAGAACACATGTGTAACGAAGTGACCACTCCGTTACTATTTTTGTACATATTAGGTTAAATTTTGTATATATTAATTAGCCTGTATTTTTAGGATGTGTTTGCGCAGAATTACAAAGTTTAATTTAGGTGGGAACTCCAAGAGAGTGGGGCGCCCCACCACGCGCAAGCCTTTATAAGCACGCTCGGCGCACGTTTTAATCAGTCCTCCGCCGGCTCTTGAGCCGACGGTGGTGGCTCCGCCGCACTATCGAGCCACCGGACGTGGCTTGAAGTTAGTGACCCGCCGGATATTCCGAGCCACCGGACGTGGCTGGAATGCAGTTTTTCTCGCGGAGTCTTTCATCCGTCGATGTTTTGACTCAAATGCGTTTAACCATCTGTGCTACGTTCGCGTTACCTGCAACCGCTCCTCCTGTTTTATCCTGACCTTTCTCTTACCGAGTATGGGCGTCTCACACATCCCGATCCTAGAGTGGGAGTCTCACTCTTTCTTATCCAGTGCGGGTGTCTCGCATATCCTAGTGTGGGCGTCTCACACATCTTGATCCTAGAGTGGGAGTCTCACTCTCTCTAACCTAGTGCGGGCGTCTCGCACATCCTAGAGTGGGTGTCTCACTCTCCCTTATTCAGTGCGGGTGTCTCGCATATCCTAGAGTGAGTGTCTCACTCTCTCTTACCCGATGCGGGCGTCTCGCATATCCTGACCCTGAGTGGGCGTCTCACTCACAACCATACCCCTGATCCGATCCCTAGAGCCTGTACCAGAACGTATGCACAGTGCGTTACCGTCCTGCGATTAGTGTCCGTAAGACACACCGTTTCCGGAACTACCGTCCTGCGATTAGTGTCCATAAGACACCCCATTTCCGGAACTACCGTCCTGCGATTAGTGTCCTTAAGACACACCGTTTCCGAAACTACCGTCCTGCGATTAGTGTCCGTAAGACACACCGTTTCCGGAACTACCGTCCTGCGATTAGTGTCCGTAAGACACACCGTTTCCGGAACTGCCGTCCTACGATTAGTGTCCGTAAGACACACCGTTTCCGAAACTACTGTCCTGCGATTAGTGTCCGTAAGACACACCGTTTCCGAAACTACCGTCCCGCGATTAGTGCCCGTAAGACACAGCTTGTAAAAAGACCTGTAAATATAGACTATGTTTGTAAATAAAGTTGTTGCTAAGTGATCGACGCTTTTATTTCCGCTGAACCCGGACACCGACGAGCACACCCGAACCGACGTCAAGCAGAGCAACGATCGGCAGCAACTACAGACCAACCGTTCGACCCGAAAATGACGCACCGTTACACATGGAAGAAACTGAAATAAATGAAGAAGAAAACGAAGGTATGTGTAGCATTTGCGTATTTAAGTGGTTAAACTTTATTTATTTATAGAATCGGTGTATCGATGGTCAAACATTTGTATACATTTATCAGGACTTACAAGACAAATTTCAAAACGGAAAGGTGTCTCACAAAAAATGTTGGGAATTAGTAGCAAGCAAAATGAATGCTGAAGGCCATAAACTCACTGGCTCACAATGTTCATCTAAACTTAGGAACTTAAAGAAAACGTATAAGGCAATTAAGGATCACAACAACAAGTCTGGGAATGAAAGAAGAACATGGCAATATCTTGAGGTATTATTTATAAACATTATTTTATTTCAGTATTAATTATAATGCATTTATTCTATTTTAGATTATGGATGAAATATTTATGAAATGTGCTTGGAATGAATCTATAGCTGTTGCTTCCTCTTCAGGGCTCTCTTTAAAACGTAGTGAGAAACGTGAGGTTGATGCAGATTCCAATGTGAAAAACTGTACGTTCTTTATCTGTCTAGTTATTATTCTTATAACATTAATGTGAAACATAGGTTCCAAGAAATTCAAAACCAATAAACAAGATCTGGATAATTTATTTCAAAAAAGAATTGAACAAAAACAAGAGTAGGAGGTAGCCAGAAATAGACGCCATGAAGAAAGAATGGCAATGGACAGTAAATTACTTGAAATCAGACACTACTAAAGCAGACCCACCACACATATTAGTTAAAAAGCATTCTAGCAACTAGGTTATTTCAAGCAACTAAACCAGGTGTCACTAGCCAGGGGGCCTATTCTTGACAATGCATATATGCCAGTGCAAAAATGCACTTGTCAAGAATAGGCCCCCTGGCTTATTGTATATGCAACCAGCCGTAGTGATACCTGGTTTAGTTGCTTGAAATTACCTAGTCGCTAGGGTGCTTATTAACTAATATGCATGGTGAGTCTGCTTTAGTATTGTCTGTGATGTTTAACAAATCTGAATTAGTTTGTGTTATTTATTAAATGAGGCAGTTGATTTTTTTTTCTTTATTATTATGTTGTTTTTTTTTGTTCGTTAGTTTTGTACAAAGTGTCTTCGTAAGTTGTGTTATCATTCGGTCTCGAGACATCGAGGTGTGCATACGTGTTGCTCGGTCTCGTAAACTTGTGTGTAACTTGTGATAATAATTAATCTTCATGATAGATTTTAAGTCAATTGTCTTGATTGGGATATAAATTATTTGCGCTGGTATATACAGTTTCCTCTTTCTTTTTTTTTTCCTTTTTTTTTGTTGTTTTTGGAATAGAATATTTCCTTCACTGCACGTAGTGTGGATTGTATCCCCGCGCACACCGCGCGGGGACTCTTCGCAGACCAGTTCTTACTTGGCGGTCGTTTTTAATCCGATTTCATTTATTTTATCTCTGATGTGTTGGTCTTATCTAGACCAAACATGAGCCTCGCAAATTCGAATAGCGAGATACCGAATATTTCCGTTGAGGGAGGTATTCGGTCAAATAATAATATTAATGAAGTTAACTCACCAATAGATAGAAATTCTGATTGTAATAGGATTTCCTTTGCTTCTGTTTTAAAAAACGTTTCTCCCAAGTTTACTTTTCCTGATCGTGAATGTTTATGTTTTGACGTACTTGATGACGCACAAAAAGATGATTACATATACGCAGTCGGTGATCTGATTGGTCCAAAAAATATTATTTTTGCTTCGAGAATTTCGAGAAACAGAGTATGCTTATATTTGTCCTCAAAAAACATGGTAGATACGTTTATGACAGCCCACGAAGGGATTTCGTTAAATAATAAATTTATCAGAGCGAGGCGGTTGTTATCGCCTGCAAAAAGAATCATTTTATCGAATGTGTCTCCGTGTATTCCCCATGAGATTATTGCACAAGAATTAAAAAAAGTAAACTTAAAATTGGTCTCTCCAATCACTTGTATTGGTGCGGGCATCTCAAAACCCGAATATAAACATATACTAAGCTTTCGCAGACAAGTATACAGGGATATCCACATAAACCGTTCGTTAAAAGTTTTCAAGGTTGCACTTCACGTAGATATTTGAAATTTAAGGAGCAAGAGTTTTCCGTAGAGATCTCTTTAAATAAAATAAAATTGTCTTTGTATCACTTCCGGTTGTACCGGAATTCGGTATCAACTCGCTTATTTTAAATGGAATGCTATATTTTTTATCACGTTTTTGAATTCTACATGTAAAAATATGTTAAATTGCAATACATTTCCCTATCTCTAAAATGCATCATTTTTGAGATATTTTGAATTTTCTTAAAAATTTGGATTCTGCAATCTCATTTTCAAAAAATTATATCACAGCTATGATTAAAGCAATTTTATTTGTAATAGCTGATATTGTAGTTGAAGCTTTAAGGTTCTTGAAAATCCTTGCTCCTTAAATTTCAAATATCTAGGTGAACTGCAACCTTGAAAACTTTTAACGAACGGTTTATGTGGATATCCCTGTATATTATGCTAGAAGAGAACGTTAATTTTCCTGAGACTGTATTAATTAATTACAGCCAAAATTACTTTAGGATCTTTCTCAGTACAGATGAGGTGAGATGTTTCGCTTGCAAAAAGTTAGGTCATATCGCTAGTAAATGCACAGAGTATCCGGGGGAAACTGCTTTAACGATGAATCGGGAAAGCATTAATAACGTAAATACAGATGAAGAAATTGAGACTTCGGAACCTATGATTACATTAGAGTCTGAAATATTTAGTAAGAAACGGCAAGCACCTTCCACTACTGGATCGGACACAGTGACATCACATAAGGATACTCTAAGCATTAATGTTCAGCAAGGTGGTAGCGGATCAGATTTTAAAAAACCTTTGACAAAACGGAAAAAAGGTATGCAGAATAAAGATGATACCCAATATTATTCGGAGTTTAAGTATATATTTGACGATAAAATCCAGGTAATTGATTATGAAAATTTCTGTAAATTTCTTTCCGACGTCAAAGGGAGGCAGGATCCACAGATTTTAGCTAGCACGTATACCTCTGACATACAGTCATTAATAGATTTAATAGATTTATACAAGGCATGGGAACAAGTTCCCTAAAAGGTAGACTTAAACGTATTGTTAAAAAAATTAAAGACACGGAAAGACCAGATCCATTAGATAATATCTCTTTAAGTTCTTCCCAAGAAGGTTATTCATCGGATTGTTCGGAAAAAAATTATTATTAAAATTAAAAATTTAAATAGATTAATAAAAATGGATAATCGCGACCTTAATATAATACAATGGAATATCAAATCCATAAATACTAAAAGAGAAAATTTAGAATATCTCCTTTCAAAACTTAAAGTGGATATTGCTCTCCTTTCGGAAACTTGGCTCAAGCCAGGCAGGTCGGTTCATTTTAAATATTTTAATGTACATAGAGATAATAGGGAGGATGGGTATGGGGGTTCTGCCATCCTGGTTAACAAATATTTACAATATACCCCTCTTCAAGTGAATGTTAATATTCCGGGGGTAAATGTTTGTGCAATTCATCTGACACAACTCAAAGTAACGTTTGTTTCAATATACAGATCACACCAGGGTCAAATAACTAACGAAGAGTATAAAAATCTGTATACGCTCATTCCAACTCCCTTTATAATTGGTGGAGACTTTAACTGTCATCATCAGACTTTTGGCTCATCAATTAATAATAATGCGGGAAATATTTTGTTAAAATCCATAAATGAAGAACAATTGATTTTCCTTAATGATGGTATCTAACCAGACATACCAAACCTAGTGAAATTAAATCAGTCGTAGATATTACAATAACATCTCCAGAGATAGCTGCGGAAACTTAATTGAAAGTTTTGGAGGATACTTTTACCTCTGATCATTTTCCCATCCACATTACAATCTCCAACGGTGGTGCAAATAAATTTATATTGTTTCCAATCAGAAAATGGAAAGTCAAGGAAGAGAATATATCGACATTTAAGGAAAATTTATATTTGTTTTGCCGGACTGATGTGTTAGGGACTGCTTCGGATAAAGTACGTTTAATTCAAGATGCCATCACAACAGCTGCCGATGAAGCCTTTAAGGCCAATAAACCTTTTATTCCTCAGGGTAAGCATTCTCCCCCATGGTGGGATGAAGATTGTAGTAAAATAGTCCGAGAGAGGAAATTGTTTTTAAAACAATATCAGAAAGCTCGTACTCTAGAAAATTATATTAAGTTCCAAGAAACGATGGCCTTTTCAAAGCGCTTTTTGAAGCATAAGAAAAGAGAGAGTTGGCGGAAATTTTGTTGCAATTTAAATACATACACCCCTTGCAAAGACATTTGGAGAACTATTCGAAAGTTCAAACGATGTGAAAATTACAAAAGAACAGAAAACGAAGAGGTCTATTTTTGATATGTTGGAAAGCTTGTCACCACCTTTTATTGAAAACCAGCAAGTTTACAACCCTTCTACCCGTACTGATACTTTTTTAACGAAACCATTTACAAGATTTGAATTAGAACAAGCTTTGAAGTCTGGTTCGAATAGTGCTCCAGGTTTTGACAATATATCATACTTGATGTTAACTCACCTTCCGGCATCCTTGAAAGAAGTACTTTTGTCAGCCTTTAATATGATGTGGATTGAGGGAGAAGAGGTCCCAGAACTTAAAAAAGTGATCATTGTACCTATCCTTAAAACGAACGCAGATCCTTCCTCACAGCGTTCTTATCGTCCCATCTCATTACTGTCCTGTATTTTAAAAACATTTGAACGTATGATAAAAGCCAGACTAGAATGGTGGATTGATAAAGATAACATTCTCCCAATCCATCAGTATGGATTTAAGAAAGGGGTTGGTACTACGGAAGCCTTAACAGAGCTTATTACCAGCATTCAGTTAGGTTTAACTAGTAAAAGACACATAGGGACCATTTTTCTAGACATTACAAAAGCTTACGATTGCGTTGTATTGGATATTTTACTTAGCAAATTAATAATTTTAGGTCTACCTGGAAATTTGGCACGCAACATCGTGAACTTATTTAGGGAGCGAACAGTATACGTTAGAAGCTTTAATAATAAATTACTAGGTCCTAGAAAATGTTCTTCAGGAATTCCTCAGGGATCTATCTTTGAGCCCTTTTACTATTTAATTTATATACAGCGGATTTTCATAGCCTATTTTCTGCCGTTTCTTAATTCAATATGCAGATGATTTTTGTTTAATAGGTACTAGAAACACATTGGACACTCTACAAAATATCCTTGATGTCGGGGTTAACATCACAAAAAATTGGTTGGTAAAAACGGATTTGATTTGTCAGCTAATAACCAAGGTCATGGCTTTCTCATGAAGAAGAGTTATTCCTAAAGAAAGCATTGTTCTTGGTAATATCACATTTCCAGTTAAAACATCATTAAAATATTTAGGAATAATACTGGATAACAAACTCAAATGGACTGAAATATATAAATTTTATTGTTGAAAATGTAATAAATATTCTAAACATCATGCGTGTAATAACTAAGGTTAGATGGGGTGCAGATTACTATGTAACTAAAAGATTATATACCGCGTGCATTAGATCACAGTTCGACCTATGGCTGTTCCTTGTATGCCTGGCGTCTAAGAGACAAATTGATCGCTTAAACATCGTTCAAAATAATGCCTTACGTATCTGCCTAGGGTGCTATGAAATCGACTCCTGTCGAAGCCTTGTATGTTGAGGCTGAAGAACCTCCTTTATTTTTGCGACGAAGATTTTTAATAAATAAGTACCTACTCAAACTTATAGGATTAAATCATAAACCATTAATTAATAAAATTTACAATTTAACAATTCAAGATTTGACCAATCCTTCTGGAAAAGGAAGTTCAGTCCTCCGCTGTCGCTATAGCCTTTGAAAACACGTCCCATTTCCAGGCCTCAGTAGATACTTCAAACCGGGTGTCTTTTTTTCGAGATTAATTATATTGATTTCGTTGCTCCTGTTCCCATTTTTTTCCTCCTTACAAGGAGAGTCTATTAACGATCAATTGATTTTCAGGTATACAATGAATAGACTGCGAGAATTTTCAGTTATATTCACAGATGCATCAAAGAGCACCAATGGTTGTGGATGTGCTTTTTATGACATAACAAACAATTCAAAACAATCATTTAAATTACCCGGACATGATGACTATTTTTTCAGCTGAAGCAGAAGCAATACATCTCGCCATCAAATACATACAAAGTTTAAATCTTTCAAAGTTCATCATAATGTCAGATTCTAAAAGTGTTCTTCTAGCACTCAACAGCAAAAAGAGGTTGTTACTGGACTAAAATTCATCCAACAATCTTAAAAATTAAAGTTCTAGTTAGTAACCCAAAAAGGAGGACAAGATAATTCAATTCTACTGGATTAAAAGCCTATATAAACTTACATCCGAACGAAGTAGTAGATAAACTAGCGAAAGATGCATGTACTTTTACTAATTTCCCAATTCATGGCCCAAAAATTTTTTGGCAAGATATTGTTAATCACTACAAAGATAGTATATTACATGTGGAATGGAATCAACATTGGCGAGATGTTAATGTCCATAGAAACACTCAATATGTTGTTCATCCCACGGTCAATTTCAAGCGTTGGCATAAGAATCATGAAATATCCCGTTTTTGCTTTGTTACAATATCTAGACTAAAGTTTGGCCATGGACAATTTCCAGCACATCTACATAAACTAGGTATAATACAATCTGCACAATGTGATTGTGGGTCTGAATTGGCAGATATTAACCATATCTTATGGTCCTGTAATAAGTACAATCAAAATAGAAATCAATTAATAACGGAACTAGTTAAACTTGGGGTGGAATTTCCAACAAATGCAGTATTAGTTTTAAGTATGAATGTTTTTAGTGTTTATAAAGTCATCCTTCACTTCATAGTTCAGTCCAGAATTAAAATTTAACAAATTCATTTATTAGTAATTAACTGAGTTAAATTTAATTTGTATAGCTTTATGGGCTTTGATCCCGATAAAAGCCATAATTAAAAAAAAAAAAAAAAAGTTGTGTTATATAGGAATAAAGTTTATACCATTTAGTAGTCAAAATGCACTATTTAAATATGCAAATGTTTATTGAATAAATATATAACAGAATAAAAACTTTTATTTTAAAGTACCTAAGTGACATTAATTGTCTCGTTCAGAGCTCAGCCACTTAGGACTAAAGCAAATGTAAACATTTTAATACTATTTTTGACTTAAATAATTTATCTATTTTAGTTGTAAAACTAAATGCATGTAAACATTCAACATTTAAAAATACAAAAACAGTTTAACAACTTAACATTGCATTATTTACTACTAGAGGAAGAGTATCCATAATATTATTTCGTTTGTTCACACCATTAAGCCTAAACTGATTACGCAGAGGTTCTACAGAAACATTATTCTCTTGCAACTGTTCTGTAACTAAGGCAGAAAATTCGTCTATATTTAGTGTGCATACATTATAAATAACACAGCAAGCAGTGATATATTCTGGGATTAAATCTGTTCTAATCATTGGTAAACGACCTAATAGACTACGAACTCTTCCTTTAAGTAATGCGAAACATCTTTCAACAACAGTTCTTGCTGAAGAATGCCTGTAATTATAATTCTTTTGTCTATCATTCAGACGTCCATTATCTCTAAATGACACCAGAAGATGATGGTGTAGTTCATATGCAGCATCTCCTATGATGTGACAGTTACCAGGAAACCATTCTTCTCTGTTTAAAAACTCTGCTACTTCGGAACGTCGGAACACACGTTGATCATGAACAGTACCTAGGTGACCCGCAAAGCAGTGAGTAATCAAAGCTCGATGATCACAAACAACCTGAAAACCAAAAGAGAAATAAAATTAAATTTATAAGAAATAGAAAGTTTCTTACTTGGAGATGAATAGAATGGTAACCCTTGCGATTCACATAATCAGCAGCGTTTTCATTTGGTGCATCTATTTCAATATGTGTGCCATCTATAACACCAATTATTTGGGGAAAACCACTGGCTTCTTCAAAATTCCTCATTATAATATTAGCTCGCTCTCCAGAAGGCGCTAAATTAAATAGTGCTTTTGTCACTTTTCTTACTGATCTTAAGGCAGTTGCTCTTCCTACATTGAAGCGATCACATATTGACCTAAATTAAAGGAAGGCCTTTTTTACAAAGAAAGTCAACCCCTGTCTAGGTACACAGGTTCTGCAATCATATGTTTTTGACACAGATACTTAAATTTATTATAGCAGGATTATGACAAGAAGGAAAATTGAACGAAAAATAGCCAATGTCCATCTGACTGCAGTATGTGTCCATAGACAGATCGACTACCTTACTTTTTTTATGTGATGGTATAACCACTTTGTACTTTGTTTTTCACGTGGCAATAATTATTTGTTTAGATTAAGATTAAGTTATACAAAGAATCAAAAAGCAGCTATAACTTTATTATTATGTTGACTCTGGGGACAGCTAATGTTGTACAATTTAGCAAATTTTACAATTCTTATTTTATTTTACAACCAAGTTGTAGTAAACACTTTTTACATTTACAAATACATTACCTGTAAGAATCTGTGGTCACCATTTTCCAAATAGCTATAAGTAATTGATGGCGTGCAGGAATTGTTTGACACCCTTTTACTTTTCTTATAAGGTCTGAATGAATCACTCTCAAAAGTTCAAATGTTACTTGACTCATTCTGTAATTAAAATTTAATCTGCCAGTTGTAATACTAATACATATATCTTTTCTTACCTAAAATGCCTTTTAAAATCAAATTCCGTATATTTCCCTACAACTCTAGTAACATAATTTTCCATTCGAGTACGTAAATATTTTTTTGTTTTTTTCTTCTGTTAATTATTAAGTTCCACTCTTCATCTGATTCGTTGCTGTTTTCAGAAGAAGAATATCTTCTCGTTATTAATCGATGTAATAAATTTATAGTGACAACATTAGCCATGTTGAATACTCTCTTGAAACATAACCACAACAGAATCTTTGAACAAGTTCGTGAGAAGGGCACACAGAAACCGTTCCACTTATCTTGCCGTTAAGTCCCACTAATACAAGTGGAACGGCGTTACGTACTCTATAGAACATAATCATTGTGATCCTTAAGTGGAACCTACCCTATGTAAAAATGTCTTAAACTAATAAACGTTTTTCAATAATTTTATTGATATACCTTTTCCAATACAAGCTAATAAGTAGTAAACAGGCAAGAAAAAAATTTACATTATGGTAGGAATTATGTAACTAAATTTAGTTTTAATCAACCATGGGAAGGCTATTTGCAATAAGATTTCTTTTATTTACATCATCAATCCTGCCTTGATTGTTGTATGCTTCAGCAACATTATCAACTAATTCTCTTCTTACAATTGGCAAGACAGCAAATTCATCTCCTTGTAGAAGACATATATTGTGAATAACACAGCATGCCACGATGTACTCGGCCATTAGGTCAACCCTTGTCATCGGTAAATGGTTTAATAAACTGCGCAGTCTACCTTTCAATAGTGCAAAACATCTTTCCACTACCATTCTCGCTGAAGACAGTCTGTAATTATAGTTCTTCTGCCTTGCTGTCAGATGACCGTTATCTTTAAAAGGGACCGTCATATTGCAGTGATATTTACCTATGTCCAGAAGTTTATTCATCGTATGCTGTTTCCGACAAATTTTACATTTAATAAAAAACTTTCCAAAATGCAATATTCTTCATGCAATATTTCCCAAAAATGAAAAAATTAGTTTCTTCATAACATTCACAAAGACAACAACGTTTCACAAGATGAAAGCATTCTTTATCAACATCATGCGAGAGGCGTTCTGCGGGATGCAACATTCGTCCAGGCGCGGTGTTCTTCGGGATGAAACATCTTCAAGATGGAGCATACGTCAAGATGCAGCGTCCTAAAAATTAAAAAACTTGTTATTATTCAAATAATTAGGTTATTATGTTTAAGAATGTTAATTAATTTAAGATTTTATTGAAATGTTAATGGAATACTTACTTAGTTTAATTTAAAATTTGAAATATTTAAGTTATCTGTCAGATTGACGTTTTGTGTGACAGAAGTGTAAAATTGAGTGAAGTATTTGTAAATAAAATGGAGGGGTTGATCACCTAAGAGAATAAACAAACCGAGGTGTAATGTGGAGGATATGTACACAAAACGTTAATCTTTCAATAGATACCAAACGATAAACATTAAAAATTTTGTTATTATAAAAGAAACTTGACAATATACATTTAAAAAATCTCAATTCTATATTTCAATTAAATCAAACCATTGTCCAGGGATGTATCATTGCATAACGCTAAAGTAAGTTTGTTTTGATTTAAAAAAAAATTCTTTTGGTTTTAAAAATACACTACATATAACACATCTTGTCATTCATCAATCACTTGAACTGTCAGCACACATCTACAAAGAATCTTTATTATTATATCACAAAATCTTCTAAGCGGACACTAAATCGCGCAAATATACACTTTACGTTTCGCAGTCGTTCGACTGCTTCGTCAGAAGTCGAACGACTGCGAAACGTAAAGTGTATATTTGCGCGATTTAGTGTCCGCTTAGAAGATTTTGTGATACAAATTTCATCGGACAAGAACCAACTGTAAATATTTATTATTATAGAAGAGTTATTGTTTGTTTCGCGATAGGGCGTAACAGGTAGCAACACTTGGCAAATAAGGCTCTATCTATAATAATAATATAAAAATTCTAATTCAACATCACACTACATATAAACGTTATAAAGTTCTAAAGTATCATAGGAGTCTTATCGCTTGTTTCGCGATTGGGCGTAACAGGTAGCAACACTTGGCAAACGAGGGATTACCTTTATTTCTTTAGAATTTTACACATACATTACAAAATTAAACAATTAAATTACTCACCAATTTATCTTCAAAAGAATTTTCTTCAAAATTATAATAAATAACTGGATTACAACTGACATTGAGAGTTCCCACCCTGAAATGTCACTTAGACATTATAAAATAGAATTCATATAAGACTACTAGAATACATAATTGTGTAGTGGATGTGATATAAAGATTAAATTAAAAGAGAAGATAGACAAATTAAATACTTACCACATCTGCAAATAAAAGCAACACTACAATATGTTTATGTATTTCATATGCAGCATCCCCTACAAGGTGAATATCTAAAGGAAACTTTTCGTCATTATTTAAAAATTCAGTGAGATCTGAATTTTTCAATACACGTTGATCATGGACAGAACCTGGGTGTCCTGCATGGCAGTGTGTTATTATTGCCTGATGGTTACATACAATCTAAAATATAAATAATAATAATATGTAACTTTGCAAAAGATGTACTTTCATCTACCTGTAGTTGAATGGAATGGTACCCCTTCCGATTTACGTAATCATTACCATTTTGTTTTGGTGCATCAATATGAATTTGGGTGCCATCTATCGCACCCATTATCTTTAGAAAAGTGCTAGCTTGTTCGAATCTTCTCATAACAGTTACTGCATCATCTCCTGTAGGCCATCGTATCATTTCAGGTGCTAATTTAAACAAAGCACTTATGAGACTTCTTACAGATCTATGTGCAGTTGCTTTACCCACATTAAATCTTGTACAGATTGATCTAAAAATATAAACAAATCCCTATTATTGTTCCAGTAAGAAGTTTTTATTGCAAATTTTGTTACCTATAAGAATCTGGAGTGGCCATTTTCCATAATGCTATCATTAACTGTTTTTTAGCAGTAATAGTTTCGCAACCCTTGACTTTTCTAGTAACATCTGCCCTTATAAGGTTGAGAAGGTGATCAAAAGTTCCTCGAGTAATCCTGTAAAGCAGAGAATTTTAAGTTATTTATTTATATGTAGGTACTGACGTTGTACTTAGAGTGCAAAAACATAACTTACCTGAAATGGCTTTTGAACTCGTAATCCGCAAAATTATCAACAATTGAGTAATCACCGCGAAGCCGACGTATTCATTTCTTCCGTGCTTTATAAATCAATTCCCACTCATCATCTGAACTGGAGTTACTATCACTATCTGAATATTTATTTGTTATTAAACGTTGAAGTATAACATTCTCCATTTTTTCGCCTATTTGGACCGTGATAGCGCTCCACTTGTCATTCTCGATCATGACATTAGCCCCGTTTACACGGACACTCCAAACTGCTGCTTTGGCGTGCCGCTCCAGAATGTCACGTTGGAGCGAGAGTTCGGAGTGTACGCTCCTTGCGCGAGTTAAGAAAAATAATTAACACTCCAAGCCTGCACGCCAGACTCTCATTCCAGAGTGTGCAATCCAAAATATGTCGTGTAAATGCAAAATTTTACGGATTTGGAGTGGCGCGCGGAATTTCCACCGAGTTGGAAAGTTCAAAGGACGCGTCAAACTCAAATAAACTTTTTTTTTGTACGTACGTGAGTGTAAGTGAACAAAACATGGCATTTAAACAAAATAAATTAAAAAGTCGTGCAATCGCTTTTGCTGCGATACATGTTTCTTCTCGTACAACCGAAGAAACTACAACAAAAAGAAAAATTTGGGTGAAAAAATGGCGTCAAGATAGAGATCGCTTTGGACATCCCAGAGGATTTCAAAAATTATTTACGTATGGATAACATGACATTTAACCAACTCCGTAATAGGTTCATGAGTTATTGGTTCAGAATCTGGTTCTTTGAAAGTGTTATCGTCTTCTATAGCTATATTACGGAGACTTTCTGTTGGTTCTTCTTGATCTTTCGTAAGGAAGAATAATTCAAAGTATCAAAGGTTTGGTTTGTGCACTTCTTCTTCAGCACAGTCACTTGTTTGACTTTCGTTATTTTTTTTAGTTCTTTCCGAAAAGATTAGCCCGCCATACACACAGCGTCTTATGGAAGGTTTTGGTACGTGGCACACTAAGTACTCGTTCCAAATTCCCAGCGCGCCGAGTACGCTATTGCCCACAAACTACCAAAAACAAATTAACATATTCAGATAATAAATTTGGACAGAATTTGCAGATTCTGACTGCGTATTCGGAGCGCTAAGATGTTCTCCCTAAACACACGAGCAAGTCTGCGTGCCTTATATGTCACGAACCAAGAGCGATGGATAAATCCTTATGTGTATGGCGGGCTATTCACGTATGCCTTGAATTCTCTTCATGACGAAGTCTTTGTTCGCGTCGGGACAGACATCATTCTTACAAAAATTGATTAGCTTTTCATGCGCTTTATTTTTCACAGTACTGTTTTTATATTCATCCGATGTAATCTTCCACAAACAAGGAAAACTTCTATATAGCTCAATAAACTTTTCTAGATTGTCTCTAGACCACGACATTATGAGTGTTAGAAACTGCACCGTTTAATTATAAATACAATGACGTTCATAACGAGTCCGGCCCGTGGATCTTATGAGTAAAGTACTGTTTAACTAAAATTATGATAAAATAAATAAGAAACTTATATAGCTTTATGTCGATTTAATGTGTAAGAGAGCGACGGATGAGAGTTGCATTGCGAAATAATCACGCTATTAAATTAATCATAGGATGAGAATACATGCCATTGCGTTTAAAAACCGAAAAGTTGAAGTGTCCGTCTGAACGCAACTGCAAGGTCCTGGCATGCGATCCAAATATGTGATTCGGGTACGCGCTCCATGCAAAAGCATTTACACGAAGCGATTTAATCTGCGCTCTTGGAGTGTACCTACCCAAACTGTCGGAAAAACTGTCCGTGTAAACGGGGCTATTAAACATAAGTGGAACGGCCGCTCACAACACCTCGAGCGCGATCGTTTTGGGTCTTAAGTGGAACGTACCCAAAGTAATCTGTAATGTTTGCACGTACTGTTACCATGGTTACCTTTTTATTTAAATTTTGATTTAAAGCGCCTGCGCTTGTCAGAAGTAAATTACATTCAGGTTCGTTGAGTTCTCTTTTACCTAAATTATTGTTATATTATTGATTTTTGTTATTTGTTACATTACTATTACTATTATTTGTTGTTGTGGGTTCCTATTAGATAACTGTTATTTCTTGTGGCATGTGACAGCAACTGCTTTTTTTGGTGAACAAAGGCATATCACATTACTTTCGTTAAAATGGTCAGAGAAGAACATTTAGATTTTGTGGAATTTGTTAATAGAGTAGAAAACGCAAACAATGTCCGAATGCCGAAACGCTATCTTCGTGATGCCGAAAATCCACTTGAATTTTATGACGACAAAAATTTTCGCTCTCGCTATTGATTTCTCAAGAATAAATGCAGGGTCCGCCAATAGGTATTGACGGTTTTGTGAGCGCTGTGGCGTGAGTACCAACATAATCTGGGGAAAATATAATGCGAAAGTCATTCGGTTTGTTATGCAGTTTTAGTAGCCATGAATTCATGGCCCGTGCAGCAACGTATTTTTTGCGTTACGGCGTTCATTCAAACGGGATCCATAATCGACCTTCAATGCCAATTTCGACAAGAATCTAATATTCCCCGGTGTTGTAGGATTCCTTCGCGCAACACAACATTTCTGTCTGAAATGTTTAATGCTGTTGCTTGACGCGTTGCTGAACGCGTTGGACTTCGAGTTACCGCTTGACGTACCCTTTCAATATTTTCTGGCGTACGCACTGTTCTCTGAGTACTGCCGTAAATGTTGTTCACGTTTCCAGTTTGATTAAACCGTCGATGCCATTGCAAAATTGTATTGCGCGAAGGAATCCTACCACCCCGAGGAATATCATATTTTCGTCGAAATTGGCGTTGAACGTCGATTATGGATCCCATTTGAATAAACGCCGTAACGCAAAAAATACGTTACTGCACGGGCCACGACTTGATGTCCACTAAAACTGCATAACACACCGAATGACTTTCGCATTGTATTTTCCCCCAGATTATGTTGGTACTCACACCACAGCGCTCACAAAACTGTTAATACCTATTGCCGGACCCTGTATAATGTTCGATGTAATTTTACCCCTAATTTATAATAGACTGGTAAAGGTTAATAATCGTCGATTACCATTTCCACCAGTTATTCAATTGTTAATTAGTTTAAGATTCTATGCAACAGGAAACTTTCAGTAAAACCATAATTAAAGTAGTGTTATACAGACTGGTCCTGAAATAACGTGTCAAAAAGAAATCAGTTACAGGAGATAATTAAGTAATTCTGGTTGTATGGCAACAATATTTGCATTTTTTTAGCAACCTGTAACATCTAAACTCATTAACATACAACAAATTTTCAACAAATTTTCAATTGTTTTTGTCTCAAAAACGAAAAGACTTTTATTAGAAAAATTTTTGTATCTGAGTTTTACTCATCATCTCCTATAACTGATTTCTTTTTGGGACGTTATTTTGGGACCACTTGTATAGTAAAGTATTTTTGTTCTAGACTGTATGCGGTGATTTGAGGGGAATTAGTCAGCAATCCGTTAGTGCAGGCATGGGCATGGAAAGGGGAAGTATCTCCCACTACGCTAAGCAATAGGTCAAACGAGTGTCGATTCCAGCTAGCTTGGTCCCATGAAATATAAAATTGTAGACGGCGGCGGCGCGGTGTATTCGTTTTGATGCTGTTCATATTGAATTAAACCGAAAATTATTATAAATATTATTTAAAAAAGGTTTGTTTTTCAATTTAAAATGGTCTCGAACTTGGACGACACTGTTAAACGCTAATAAACCAACATGAACTAACTCGCTCGGCGCTCTCTGTTTTTGATTTCGTTGATACGACTGAGTCAGTTACGTGCCGGCGCTTGTTTGTCTGAAACATCGAGATCGTCGCAAATAATTGGGGTCGAGCTTTCGGCGAGCTCGTGCCCGTCCCTGCGTTAGTGTGATAATAAAAAAAGTGTCGGAATTAATTGCAGAACACTTAGGAGAATACATCAAAATATTGCAATTTAACTCAATTCACTTCCAAAAGTTGATAATAAAAGAGATACGGTGCGTTAAAATCAAGATTAAGGCCAATAGTTATTTCTCGTTCCAAGAAATCCCCATACGTAAATTTTTAAGGCAATATGTCATAAACTTTAAGACTTATTGAAGAAAATTGAAATTAAAATTTAGATTTTAACGCTCTGTATCTACTTTATTATCAACTTTTGGACTAACTGTTTAACTGAGTTTAACTAAATAGCATTATTTTGATATCAGGAATCCACTGTTGCTCTATGTCCCATTACTTTTGGACCACTTGTATAAACGGCATACATTTTTAAAGTTGGGCTCACCAGGGGCTAATAATATTAGTATTCAATAAAACGTTTGATGATTGGATTAAGGACGAAGTAAAAAACTATTCGTTCATTCAGCTGTCGGTTCATAAACCGAAACTGTCAGCTATAGTTTCTTACTTCGTCCTTAATCTGATCATCAAACGTTTTATTCAATACCAATATTATTAGCTTGTATTTTATTATCAAACAGGTCCCAGGGGCCTGTTTCATAAAAATTATTAGGCTAATATTACTAGCTCCAGACTAATACTATTAGCTTATAATATTAGGTTACGTCTCATAAACGTTTTAACCAATAATATTAATTATGAGTGTACCACTACAAATATTTGCTAATTTTATTAGCTATAATTGGCTTAGTGTTTCATAAATAAAACGGGCTAATATTTTTCTCTCTTAAAACTTGACTAATTTTATAAGTCATTTGAGTATAATTATATTACTCTGTGAAGATATAAATATCGTTTGTAATTTAAAAAAGAATGGGTGATTTAGCATCAGATTCCAGTGACGAAGAAGTTGCCGTTTTAGTGCGACGTGCGAGGATTTTTAGGCAACGACTTTCGTATGCGTTCATGCAAGATACATACTAATTTAATGAACGATTCAGATTGATAATACGTTGGTTTAATGTAGGTTTATAATTACCCGTAATACGTAATCTTCCGTTCTTCTTAGCGACTACATGCGTGGTTGAACCCCACTCAGAGTGATCGACTTGTCACGTTTTCATTTAATTTAAAGTGAATTTGTAATATAAGTATCGCCCTCTCTGGTTAATCGTGTTCATTTCTAATTGCTAAAAATTTTCTTTGAATTTGCGCAGGTCTGACTTAAAACAATTTTTTCCACTACTAGTACTATAGTCTGTCATTTTGACATGTGTTCGGTTGCTGTGAAATACAATTTCTCGACCTGAGGTAAATAATTTTATTATTTACCGGTAAATAATGAACATCAATGTTACCTACGCTTTCAGGCAATAGATTGTTTGCCACTTGTCCGGCAATTTCCCGCATTTCAGGCGGCATACAATTTAAATCGCCGTACATCGTTTACCGTACTTACTTTATTTAATTGACGATTTGGCAAAAAGATCGACGTAATGTTTGTGACAAATTAAAAAATTTAAAGCAACTGTCCTATCGGTAATACACTGTAAACCTTTCGTAATTTGAAATAAATATTTGTTCAACTTAAAATTATCATTTGCACTAGTGGTGAAAAAAATAGTATATACACCTAGGTAGAGAAGTCTAGTGTTATAACCCGAGGGTATGATTACCGAGGGTTATAAGACTTCTCTACCGTGGTGTATATACTATTTTTTTCACCACTAGTGCAAATGATAATTTTAAGTTGAACAAATATTTATTTCAAATTACGAAAGGTTTACAGTGTATTACCGATAGGACAGTTGCTTTAAATTTTTTAATTTGTCACAAACATTACGTCGATCTTTTTGCCAAATCGTCAATTAAATAAAGTAAGTACGGTAAACGATGTACGGCGATTTAAATTGTATGCCGCCTGAAATGCGGGAAATTGCCGGACAAGTGGCAAACAATCTATTGCCTGAAAGCGTAGGTAACATTGATGTTCATTATTTACCGGTAAATAATAAAATTATTTACCTCAGGTCGAGAAATTGTATTTCACAGCAACCGAACACATGTCAAAATGACAGACTATAGTACTAGTAGTGGAAAAAATTGTTTTAAGTCAGACCTGCGCAAATTCAAAGAAAATTTTTAGCAATTAGAAATGAACACGATTAACCAGAGAGGGCGATACTTATATTACAAATTCACTTTAAATTAAATGAAAACGTGACAAGTCGATCACTCTGAGTGGGCTTCAACCACGCATGTAGTCGCTAAGAAGAACGGAAGATTACGTATTACGGGTAATTATAAACCTACATTAAACCCACGTATTATCATTGACGACCATCCAATCCCAAAAACCGAGCATCGATTTCAGCGCTTGAAAGGCGCCAACTTATTTTGCCACTTGGATATTACTGACGCTTATACACACTTAACAGTTGACGAAGAATTTAGTCAAGTCTTGTCTCTCAATACACCAACACATGGGTTAATTCGTCCAACAAGGGCAGTTTATGGAGCAGCTAATATTCCTGCAATCTGGCAACGTAGAATGGAAAATGTGTTACAAGATCTCCCTAATGTTCTAAATTTCTTTGATGATGTACTTATTTTCGCAAACGGTTTTGACAATCTAATGATGGCTCTGAATAGAACTTTGGAACGAATAAAATCACATGGACTCAAACTTAACAGAGGAAAATGTGTGTTTGCTACTCCGGCTGTCGAATATCTGGGCCATAAGATAGATGCCAAAGGTGTGCACAAATCAGATAAACACGTAGAAGCCGTAGACATTGCACCAAAACCTATGACACCTCAAGAACTTCAACTTCAACTGTTTTTGGGTAAGGCAAACTATTACAGTTCTTTTGTACCAGATCTACCGACCATAGATCGTCCACTCCGAGACATGCTACTTGTTGAGCCTTTTACCTGGACTCCTGCTGCTGAAAAAGCGTATGTAAATATAAAAAAGATTTTAACCTCACCACAGGTCCTTATGCCTTATGATCCTGCACTACCCCTCCTTTTGGCAACTGACGCCAGTAAAACGGATTTAGGAGCTGTTTTATCACATCGGTTAGAAGACGGTCGGGAACGCCCTATTGCTTATGCAAGTCGTACGATGACTGCTACAGAGCAGCGTTACCCTCAAATTTACAAGTAAGCCCTGGCCATAGTTTGGGCAATTCAAAAATTTTTCTATTATTTATACGCTCGTCATTTCATACTGATCACGGATCATAAGCCCTTAACACATTTCGATTATAATGTTTTATTTAAACCAACAAAAGCCAATACAAACGCAGATTATTGTTCTCGTATACCTTTATGTACAGCAAATAACACCGTAATCAAGCTGACTGTAAGAGGAGGAGAAGAAGGGATAATATTTAGATGATTTTGATCATTTTGTTTTATGTCAAATAAAACAGCTGCCGGTTCGTGATAATGATATTGCTCGAGAGACAAGAAAAGATCCACACCTAGGTAGAATAATTCAACTGTTGGAAACCGGACAGGATCTTGCTCGTCATGGTTTTAAAGCTCCTGAAGTTCAGTATACTCTTGCCGCAAAATGTTTGTTATTTGAACACAGAGTTGTAATACCATCTTCACTACGACAATCGATTTTAAACGACTTACATTCCGCTCACAAAGGCATTGTAAAAATGAAGGGTATGGCAAGATCTTTTGTTTTTTGGCCTCACATCGATGCAGACATTGAACGAGTAGCTAAGGCTTGTAATGAATGCGCCAGACATGCACATGTTCGACCTAGGTTTCATAAACACCATTGGGAGTACCCTAAAGCACCTTGGGAAAGAGTGCATATCGATTATGCATGTCCTGTAGCTGGAACGATGCTACTGATTGTTGTCGATGCTTGCAGCAAGTGGTTGCAAGTGAAAACAACAAATTCTACTACTGCTTCAACCATTGCAATTTTAGACGAGTTGTTCGCGACTTACGGTGTTCCTGTCACCATTGTTTCCGATAATGGGTCACAATTCAAATCTGAAGAATTCAAAATATTCTTACAATTAAGTGGAGTGAAGTATCATAAGCTAACGGCTCCGTATCATCCATCTACGAATGGACAAGCAGAGAGGTATGTGTAAACCGTCAAAGATGCGCTTCGCAGGCTCTTTAAAAAAAAATTTGAACGAGTTTCTTCGACAATATCGAAAGGCTCCACACACGATTACAGGACAACCTCCAGCACGACTTTTTCTGGGACGTGACTTACGTACACGTCTTGATTTGGTCCGTCCAAATGATACGCATTCGGAAATCATGGAGAAGCAACGTGCTAAATTCGATGGATCACATCGTAGATTCCAACCTGGTTTATTTTCTTTCAGGTAATCCTCAGCTGAGAAAGTGGTTACCGGGTACGATCATCACACGCCTTGGAGATCTTCATTATGGGTTATAACACTAGACTTCTCTACCTCGGTGTATAATATACTATTACGCACGCGTTTTCGTCTTAAGTCGGTCGCAGAAAACTCACGTTGCGAAACTCATCTGAGAAGTTGCTAATTTTAAATATATCGTCCACGGATTGTTGTGGGATCAAAGCAATTATCAAGAGTTAAGTAGCCAGCCAAATTTCCGTTGAGTTTTGTTGTCGTCGTGTGATTATTGGAAATAAAACGTATTCATTGATTTATCAGCAAATCAAAACAGAAGAACCGGACAGAAAGGCTAAATAACGTCAATATTGAAAGAAAGAAAAATTATTAATTTTTGTCTCACGACTTATTCAGTTTAGGCGAATAAATTTGGCGTTTTATGAAAGCTTATTAAAAAAGTGTTTTACGAGAGTGTAGATATACTGGGTGTTTCATTTGAAAATTTTGAGAAAAATAATAACTGATAGGTCGAAGCTGTTTCGAAATTTCTGTAGAAAAGATATTGTATTGAGTACCTACAAAAATTCAAGACGAAATGTAAATAAATAAAAAAGATATAAGCACTCATATTATGGCAATTTTTTACACTTAAACATCAATATCTTACAAACTCTTAAATAAAACTTCCTAAATTTTTGGCTATTACCTATTCGTTATGCGTACTTTCGAAATATGTGAAAATATACTGTGTGTTCCATTAAAAAAAATATAACTTTGGTATGGCTCTTAGTTACTGAACACTCTGTATAGCCAGAAATAATTTTATGAAGTAGAGCTGACTGAGTTACATCTTAACCCGTTTGAATTTTTTTCTGTCTTATATACTATAGACAGTAGAGAAGACCGCGGCACTCGGTGGACACGCTGTATATTCTAAAGGACGTCTTCTCAAATTGTAGTTATAACTATTTTTCCGGTAACCCTTCTCAAGACGATCCCGAACTTCCGAATAAATCTTTTCGAAACCTTTAGACCTCATCCTGACACGATTTTCATTTTGATCGAATTCGAGATCATTTATATGATCTGGGGCCTTATTCTCGAGTTCGCTCGAATAAAAGCACATGCGACAGTGACGTCATTTTCCCTCGAAAAACTTAAAATGCTATTCTGGAAAATCGCATTCGAAAATATACGAGCGATCGTCATTCGTTGTGATACGACTGCTAGTTATCGCTCGTAAACATACATTCGAGTGAAAACTGAGACGTCAACTGTCGTGTCAATTCGTCTTAAAAATGGCAAATTTTGATGAAATCGTCAGGCTAGCCGGTGCTGCAGTTCTTGAAGAGAATGAAATAGCAGCACAACAACCTCCGAGAAAAATCAGGAAACGAGAAGATGCGTTTGAATTATCCGATAGGCAATTTATTAATATATTTCGTGTTTTAAAAGATCTAGCACTTAATATTATTGAATTGGTTGGTACATACATACAACCTGCTTCAAGAAGTTCAGCATTAAATGTGAAAACAAAAGTAAGAACATAGTGTCAGTTTCTAACACGAGAGTCGATTTTCTTTTTAGATATTTATTTAAGTAAATAACTGGTAAATAACAACACATAAAATAGAGCGTAGTTTCTAACGACCATCCGATCTCACACACGGGGTTGTACTGCCGATATCAAAACGAACGCTCGCCGAATGGATCCGATCTGCATTAAGCTGACAGCTCGGCCGCGCTATCATCAGTGTCGTCCTCGGCACGTGCTTTGATTTACTCATCTTCATAGGGGTCTTCCTCAAGTGAACCATCGGAATCGTCTTCTTGAATCCCGAGACCACACCAGGTCTTCATACGATCGCTCGAAAACACGGCATTGAACTTTCGCTGTGTCCTCTCGGCTCCGGGAATGTCGACCAGTAAGTAACGATCATTTCCTAGCTCCTTTTCAACTAGATACGGACCCTTATAATGAGGCATATGTTTTGTTGACTGATCAGTAGCGGTTGGTTCTCTTCGTACCAGGACAAGGTCTCCTTCTGTGTACACCCGCGGTGATTTGTGTTTCTGATCGAATCGAGCCTTATCCTTTTTCTGCTGGGCCTCGATCCTTTGTAGGGTGAGGTGTCAGATTTGTTCCAGATCTTTCTCTTCTTCGTCCTCTCCCAACGCCAAAATCAATTGGTTTGCAAGGGCATTTCGTGGTCGGTAATTAAACAACAAGTCGTGAGGAGTTCGCCGTTGCGTTATGGATTACCATGATTTGATTTGTCTCACAAAACGATATAAACTCTTTCGACGTAAATGCGGTTCCTCTATCGGTGATGAGCCTCGTGGGTGTTCCAAAGGTACAAAATATATCTTTCAACACATTTATGACAGGTTTCGTCTTGGTGTTTTTGGTAGCTCGGAGAACAGCATATTTAGTAAAGTTATCTTGGTAGTATAGGACATAACTTTCGCGTTGAGTCGATGTGACGAACGGACCCAAGTGATCCAAATTGACAGTGTGGAACGGTATAGGTTGCCTCTCAATAATGTGGAGCTCTCCTTCCAAGTTTCCCTTAGGTACTTTGTGATACGCGCACCGAACGCAAGAGTCAATGTAATCTTTCACTTTTTTCCGCATTTTCGGGAACCAGAAGTATCGCTGCAGATGCTTTAAGGTTCGTTCGAGTCCAAAACGTCCCATCTCGTCATGACTTCCTTGAATCACTTTCCAAATTATTGGCTTTGGGACCACCCATCGCAATTGTTCGCTGACTTTTCGACAAATCCGGTGATTGTCGATCTGGTAGTCAGTGTGGATCTGCCTTTCGTCATTGGTCCGTGGCTCACGTTTCAGGGTCTCCGTTATCTTCTTGATTTCTGAATCCTGGAGCTGCAGCGTAAGCAACCAATCGTCTTTGTTAATTCTCAAGGTAAACACACCGAGTTTGCAACTTCTGTCTCTCTTGGCGGGTCAACGGGGTGTCGACTCAGAGCGTCGACGTGTTTCATCCGTTCTCCCGTTCGGTAGCTAACTTCGAACTGAAACTCTTGAAGTTTCAATAACCATCTGGCAACACGTGGAACTAGATGTGTTTGGGTTGCTAGTGTTCTGAGGGAGTTGCAATCCGTTATTACGGTGAACGGTCGTCCAATGAGATATATGCGAAATCTCTCTAGTGCTTCAACCACAGCAAGGGCTTCCAATTCGTAACTATGGTATTTCATTTCTTGTGGGGGGGTCTGCCTACTAAAATAACTGACTGCGCGCCAATTGTCTTCGTCCTTTCTTCGCTGCATAAGGATTATACTGGTTGTTGAATCAGGTTTTGTTTTAGCTGCGTGAATGCAGATTCTTGCTCCTCAGTCCAAACAAACTTTTGATCCTTCTTCGTGAGTTGAGTTAACGGTCTAGCCGTAAGTGAATACTTCCTCGCGCACAAATCGTCTAAAGAAATTGCACAGCCCTAGGAACTGTCTCACTTCGTGCACCGAAGTAGGTCGCGGAAAGTTCTTAATCGAGTCTGTTTTCAGTTTCCCCGGACGCACGCCATCACTATCCACTTCGAACCCTAAAACTCTACGCGCGTCTGAAGGAATTGGCACTTTGATAACTTCAACGTTATTCCTAGCTCGCGCAACGTATGCAAAACCTTTTCGAGTTTCTGAAGTCCCTCATCCACCGTTTCGCTCGGGATCAACATGTCATCCATATATGATATTGCGACATCGTTCCCAATTTTCTGGGTCACTACTGACATAAGTCTACTGAACACACTAGGGGCGTTAACAAGGTCGAAGGGCATTTTGTTGAACTCAAATTGTCCTTCCGTGGTCACGAATGATGTTAAATGTCTTGAGTCGGGTGATACGGGCACCTGCAAATAACCGTGCGCAAAATCCAATTTCGTGAAGAACTTCTTTCTAGATAACCTATCTAATTGTTCATCGATTATCGGCATTGGCACATACTCACGTTTCGTAATCGAATTTAATTGTCTATAATCGATACACAGTCTCTTTGTACCATCCTTTTTATCAACAAGAATAGCTGGGCTCGAATACTCTGATGTGGATTTCGACACAATACCGGTCTGTAACCATTCATCGACAATTTTGTTCACTTCCGCACGTTGGGCGTACGGTAATCGATAAGGTCTACATTGAATTTTTTTTCCAGTGTCTGTAAGTTCTATTTTTAAAGTTACTAAGTCTGTATTACCAAGTTCCTGCACATTACTTGCAAAACAGGAACCGAATCGATTAACTAGCGCATGAAGTTTCTCTCTTTGTATGCCGCCTATACCTGAGTCGATGTCCAGTTGTTTCCGCTGGATAGTCATCACTTTCTCGATGTTGAGTGTTTTCCCTTCCTTCACTATTCTGAGGTTGGGTTGATCCAGGGCACTCCGTCCGATGATCATGGGATCGTCCTGGGCGTTGTCTGGCACGATAATGGTTTCCACCTCCATGTCGACATCATCCACGGTCAGCAAAAGAGTTAGTTTCCCTAATGCTTGGCAAAATCCCTGTCCAAATCCTCGAAGTATTGTAGGGCATGGTAGAATCTTCACCTTTAGCCTTTCTGCTTCGCTATTTTTCATTGTGACAACATTGCTTCCAAGGTCAATGAATCCTCTAACTTTTTCACCATTGATATCTACCATCTTGATATACTCGTCTGATTTGGAATCGTAGTTTATTTTCTTTACTTGTGGGTCACGTGGTAGTTGTTCTCCGCTCCTACATTCTTTTTCTTGATGTCCAGCGCATTTACATCGGTTGCATCTCTCTTTCCTCGGGGGTTTAGGGCACTTTATGGAAATATGTCCTTCTTCATTGCAGTTATAACACTTAATGGTTCTTTCCTCTTTCTTTTTCATTTCTTGAGATTGTTTCGTTGAATGATCCGCAGGAGTCCATCTCGGTCTAATCGGTTTCGTCTCAGCCTTTTGGAACATGCTCTCATAATAAAGAATCCGCTTCAGCAATTCTTGGGTCGTTTGTATATCATTCAAGGCCAACATCTTCGACAAATCGGAGTCCCCAAGTCCTACTGTAATGTATTTTATAACAGCTTGTTCGCTTATGTTGCCTTTACTTGCGATCGCCTTCATGTTGTATACGTAATTTTCATAAGATTCATTCGATTTCTTTTTGCAATTGCTTAATTCGTAGTGTACGTCGGCATCATCGTATAAAACTGGGAAGTCTTCAATTAGCTTGACTCGGAATAGGCGCCAACTCGTAACTTCCAGTTCTAATGATTGAAACCATAGCATAGCCGCACCTTTAAGCTTTGCAATTGCGTGAAACAGAATCGTCTTATCATTCCACTCGTAGATGTCAGCCATTGCCTCCATTTTTCGAATCCACTGGGATGCCGTCAAGGCCGTTTTCGAGGATCCCGGGTCGAATTCAGGCAATGTCTTATCAGCAATGCTAGTCGTATTGCTATGACTTACGTTTGAGGCGCGTCTTCCTTCCAGCAATGTCCGCTCCCTATCCAGGAGTTCTCGTTCTCTCTGTAGAAGCTCCCGCTCACGTTGCAGAAATTCCTGCTCTCGGTTGATCGCCGCCGTTTGTTCTTCAATTTCTCGCATGGAGTACACGCTTCCGATGCTTCCTGGTGCACTTAATCGTCGACGTGAGTCTCGTATATTTGAAGTATTAATTTCGTTGACGCACGTCAAATCGTCGGCACTCCGCACATTTCGGGGGTTCATCGTTGCTTGTTTTTCGTTATCGTTTTACGATTCGTTGGGTGTGAAATCAGTTCGGTCTATTATTATTATTTTTAAATACGACTTCCGCTATACGTGCCGAGACCGCTCCGTTTATTGGCACTGCGCGCCGCCCGTCTGCCGCCGCACAGTGTACTATTTTGTAAATCTAGTGGGACAAAATTATTTGTAACGATAAAACAATTTAATTGTAGTCAACATTCGTTTATAATTATGAAATAAGACTCAAAACAAATTTAATTACTGTCACAACTGCTAGTATCTTTGTTGCAAGCCGAATATTTTTAGAAATTTCGTGATTTAAAATTAGCATATTTCATCGAGGATGTTTTGGAAATTAAAAAATTAGTGTTACAGAAACAATTGCAAAATGAAACTGTTACACTTTCCTTGTTATATTAAAACAAATAATAAGTATTGCAACTGAAATAGGTCATTTTGCAATTAGGTAATCGTAACACAATGAAACTTGCTTATTTGGCTTGCAATAACTAAGTCATTTTAGAGTAGGGAGCTAGGTTTTAAAAAAGAGATGTCACAGGTAGAACGGGGTCTTTAGAGTCTTGAAAGTCTTTGAAGTCTTTTTGGAGATGGGAGTCTTTTGCTAATTGTTTTAGTCAGTTTTAGTTAGTTAGTGAACTAGTGTGATAGTTGAAACCCGTAATTATGTGTAAGTAGTTTGTAAGGTATTTAATATATTTAGTTTTAAATAATAACACATCTTCTAATTCTCGCCCTCCTGTGCCCAAGGATTCACGGTTTAATTAATAGTTCCGTTTTCTGCAAGGTTTGCTCGGCCAACACACGTTAAGTAGGCAGACGATTTACGAATTAAAAACGCGTGAATTAAGCGGAATTATTAAACACCGTACGTAAACAAATATTTTACCCGGTGCACTCGACCTTCCTAATCTTTCTTTTCTTCCGTATTTAACGCGGAACCAAGGACGTCTGAGGGTCTCGGACGCCATAACATTGGTGTCAGGTGTTTCTAGGTCAATTTCTTTTTGCAAAACTTGTAATTTTCAAGGGTGTGGGACTAGTGATTTTTGATGCATATTTTGTTGCGTTAATCTTAATTATTGCAAAGAGAACTGGGGCAGATAAGTAACAAGTTCCTACCGTTACCTTGAGGGCTGAATTTGGAATTTGTGTTATTATTTTAATATTAGTTGTTTTAAGTAGTAACATCTAAAATGCCAGAAACAAGGGCGCAAACAGCTTTGACAAATCCTCCAGACACACAACTGGATAGCGGTTCAATAGCCAGTTTAATTAATTCTGTCCCTATATTTGAGGGACGAGGTAATATAAGAGATTTTATAGAGTCTATAGAGGAGGTAGGAGAGATCGCACAATGGTCCTCCAGGGAGAAAATGTTGGTGGCAAAACTAAAAATGAAAGGTTATGCAAAAGAGGTTTTACGTGCCAATCCGGAGTACTACAGTGGAAGGAATTTAAAAGTATCATGCTTAAGGAGTTTTCTGTAGACCCTAATCCACAGCAGGCGGCGCAAAAATTCGCATCCTGTTACCAGCGCCAAGGAGAGACTGTAAAGGAGTACGAAGTACGACTTAAAATTGCAGGAATGGCTACTTTATGTAAAAAGGAAGGGCGAAGTATTTCACCGACGCGGACAGCAGTTTTGGAGGAACAGTTACTGACGCAGTTTTGTATAGGGGTGAAGAAAGATTATCAGCGCTTTGTACTTTCTTCCAGCGCCAAGACGTTCAAGGAGGCCGTGGAAATTGCAGTAAAAGAAGAACTGAACGATAAACTCATTCGCGGGTCTGTAAATAAAGATCATATTAATTTAATAAACAATAATTTCAGAACCGAGGTACGCCACCAAAACAATTTTCAGACACAGCGATTAAGAGAGAGAGCAGTAAATAATCAACAGTTTTCCAATCCACAAAGGGACAAATCGGACAATTTCCATAGGCGGGAAGGTACAGATTGGAAACATACACGAGTAAAAATTCAACCAGAAGAAAATCGACAGACGAATCAGAAACCGGAAGGAATGAAGGCGAGATGTTTTTCATGCGGAAAAGAAGGACATATAGCCAGGTATTGTCAACAAATGCGTAAAATAAAATGTTTCAGGTGTGATCAAGAGGGCCAGACAGCAAGAGTATGCAAAGCCCAAATTAGGGTAGTTAATGAAGTCGAAGCGAATTCTTTAAACATGGAAGCGACTCTGGCAACACCCCGATCCAGGTCGTAGTAAAACGGAGGAATCACAAAAGTTGGTACCAGCAGTTAACGGAATTAGCACAGCCATGTGCACAATTCACGTAACCGTGGAAGGGAAAACTAAATGTTTTCTAGTAGATTCGGGAGCTGCAGTGTCCATTGTGAAGCGTGAAGTAATGGGGATGAATAGTTGTATATCCAAAATTGAAGGGAGGAATATAACTAGTATTTCAGGTAATAGGTTGCCTGTGATAGGTAGGTCAGACATTGAACTGACTTTAGGAGGTAGGAAAATCAAGCATAAATTTGTGGTGTGCGAAAATAATTTAAGTTTGTCATCGGACGGCTTATTAGGGGTAGATTTCCTACGTAAAAACAAAGTTGTTATTAATTTCAGGAAGAATTCGCTTATAATAGGTAAAAAGGAAATTCCTATTGACACCAATAATTTGGGAGAAGAGGAAACGAAAAGCAGTGAGATAAATTACGTGAGGTTGATGGAGAATATTGCAATCCCACCAAGATGCGAAATAATGGTAACTGGACTTCAAACTCGTAATTCAACAGAGTCTGTCGTTATCGAGCAACCACCGGAAGAAGTACCCGGCTTAGTAACTGCAAGAATGTTGGTTTGTCCTAGGAATAAAGAGGTCCCGCTAAGACTTATGAACGTTTCGCAAAAGACTGTGAACGTAAGTGCCGGTCAAATTTTGGGAATCTCATGCGATGCAGAAGTAGAACATGAAGTGCCACGAGATTTTGTTGGATCTGTGGAGGAGGAGAGTGATTTTATGGAAAATGTTTGTACATCGAGATGATGATAGGGATTACTTGGGAGATGAGCAAGATGAAGAGAACGATGAAGAAAGGCTAAATGATTCAGAGGATAACGAAAGGTATAGAAGAAACGTAGATTACTATGAGGAGGAAGAAGAGGAAATCATGGAACCACAAACAACGCATCGGTATGCCACCAGAAGTACGGGGACAGTTTCAAGTTTTCCTTGGATAATGGATTAATCGAAGGACTACAGATGGTTTGATTAAATTATATTATTATAATTAATTAGTATTAGAACACAAATTTCTAAGGTTCAGGGAAATTCAATTTATACTCCTCCTAATTTCGGTATCATCACAGACGGATATCTTTTCCAAAATATTACCGAAGTAGTAAGTAAGTTACAACCCGTTATATTCAACAAACTTCGGCTAAATAATACTTGAGAAGACGTAAATATAAAACATATTCAAAATTTAATAAAAGACTTTGACGAAATTAATCAGAGGGAAACGGTTGTCGCGCGGTTATCTTGGACCCAGTACATCATGTTAGCTGTAGGTTCTTTAATTATCATGTATTTAATAATAAAATTATTTCTCTTCATCTTGCTCATCTCCCAAGTAATCCCTATCATCATCTCGATGTACAAACATTTTCATTCTGTCAGCATGGATTGTCTCCTTTCGCCTTCCTCCCACTTTCTGCACGTGGTACGTGACTGGACCTTTCTGTTGCAAAACAATGTAAGGACCTTCCCATGGCTTAGCTAACTTCTTCGTACGCCCTATCCCTACAACAGGGTTTTGGACAAATACCTGATCTCCTACTTGGAATTTTGGTGGTGCTGATTTTGGGTGTTGTTGTTTCTCTTGTCTGTGGGCTGCCAATCTCAGCTTGGCTCTTGTCTTCTCCCATGTGGAATACAGTCTTTCTTGAAGCTCTGCAGCGTAGTTATGTTCGATATCGTACCTTGTTCTCCTAGCATTGATAATGTCGTCAAAGGGTAGTTCCATCTCTCTTCCATACAACAAATAGTGCGGCGACTCTCCTGTGGCACTGTGAAATGACGTTCTATACGCTAATAGCGCATATGGAACCCACTCATCCCAGTTCCTTTGATCATAATCGACATACTGGGAAAGGATGTCTGCCAGAGTTCGGTGCCATCTCTCAATCATGCCGTTACAGGCAGGATGATATGGCGTCGTCTGCAATTTATTGATTTTTAAAAGAGAACAAATCTCCTTGAACACTTTGGACAAAAAGTTGGCTCCTTGATCTGTCAGAAGCTGCTGGGGGAACTCCATGCCGTGCTATAATACCTGTAACAAAAGCTTTGGCGACAGTGTCTGTTGATTGGTCGGGAATCGGAATTGCCTCAGCGTAACGTGTTAGCGTATCCATAAAAGTTAATAAATACCTATTACCTCGGTCACTCCTTGGTAAAGGACCTACTATGTCCATGGATGTTCTCTCAAATGGCTTGGAAACTTCTTGAAATCGTTGTATTGGCGCCGATTTTTTGTGAGGAGATGTTTTGCGTTCTTGGCAAGCTTGACAATTCTTACAGTAATTCATGACATCGGTCTTCATGTTCTTCCAGTAAAACCTTTTCTTGATTTTATCGAAGGTTTTTTCAAATCCTAGATGTCCTCCCATAGGTGTATCATGAAAAGTTTGTAGAATTTTTGTCACCATAGTTCTTGGTACCTGTTCAGTCTTGACGACTTTTTGCGATAGAATGAAGACGATTATTCCATAAATTTGCTTTATTCGAAAAAACTCGTGGCTTCTTTTTTTTTATAATGTTTACATCTCAATCGTTTTTTTGTTTACATTGGCCTACTCATTATTACATGTTAAATATTACAAATCACAACTATTTGTACAATTCCGCCGCCCTTGAAAGGTTCCCTTTCAAAATACATTTAAACAATATAACAAATAGTAAGAAAGTAATCAACCTTTTACAATCTAATACATTATTCTAAGGGCAAGATACAAATTTTTGTTAAAGGGCGCTGATAAATTCCAGCATGAGTTCTAACACTCACAATTCTAATTATATCATCTTTTCCAGGATGAACTTTAATAATTCTACCTAACCGCCAGTTCAAAGGTGCTACATTATCGTCCTTTACAATAACCATAGTGCCTATTTTAATGGAAGAATCTTTTTGAGATTTCCACTTTTGCCGTGGTTGTAATTGAGTCAAATATTCTGTCGACCAACGACGCCAGAATCTTTGCCTCATTTGCTCTAAAAGTTCAAATCTATTTAAACGATTTGACGGCGTATTTTCAATATTTTCACTGGGAATAGAAGTGAGGGGCTGTCCTATTAGAAAATGTCCGGGAGTTAATGCGGTTAAATCAGAAGGATCACTTGTTAATGCTATTAAAGGTCTAGAGTTTAAACATGCCTCAATTTGTGTTAATAATGTGCTTAATTCTTCAAAATTCAATAATGTTAAACCTAGTACTCGGTTGAGGTGAAATTTCGCTGATTTGACGGCAGCCTCCCAGATGCCACCCATATGAGGAGATGCAGGAGGTATAAAACTCCATTTAATTGATTGTGCCGATAAAAAATCATGAACTTCGTTTTCTTTATTTTGTATGAATTTGTATAATTCAGATAAATGATTATTAGCTCCTACAAAATTAGTTCCTCGATCTGAGTGTATACTGATGCACTTGCCCCGTCTAGCAATGAATCTTTTCAAAGCATTAAGAAACATATTAGTGGTTAGATCTGAGACGAGCTCAAGATGAACCGCTCTAGTTGTTAGGCAAATGAAGACACACATATATGCCTTTCCAGTTTTATTTCGACTCAATTTAATCGAAAAAGGTCCAGCATAGTCCAACCCGGTATGACTAAATGGACGCGCCGGTTGAACCCGTTCTACAGGTAAATTACCCATAATAAAATCAGCCGTTCTAGGGCGAACTCTAAAACAAACAATGCATTTATGTAAAACCTTACGTACAGTATTTCTCCCTGAAATGAGCCAGTATCTGTTGCGAAGTGAACACAAAACAGCCTGTGGTCCTGCGTGTAAGTTCTTTAAGTGTTCATCCTTAATGATTAAATTAGTGAGATTACATTTATTACCAATTATTATAGGATGTCTTTGAGAATAATCAAGTACAGCTTCTTGAAGTCTGCCACCGGTTCTTAATAATCCTTTAGAATCAATAAATGGATTTAGTGATAAGATTTTGCTTTTAGAAGATATAGGTTTCCCAGACTTCAATGTCAGAATTTCTTCTACAGTTAAACAACCTACTAACTTGGTTTTCGGTTGTAAAGTATTATTTTTAAATCTGAATATCCATGCAGTAATTCGTTTCAGTCGATTCAGAAAAGAAAATTTAGATAATAAATTCAAGGGTTCCGTGACTGCTGTTGTTAATGTAACAATGGACTTTCTTTTTTCAGGTATATCTTCAAATGTAATGTTTTGTTCATCACTATCATCTGTTGAAAATTCTTCCTTCAAAAACTTTGGACCATTCCACCAAATTGAGCTTTGTTGCAAATTATTAAAAGTAGAACCTCTAGATAAAATATCAGCTGGGTTATAATCAGAGCGCACGTGATGCCAGTGCATAGTATCTGTTAATCTTTGTATGTCTGCTACCCTGTTAGCTACAAATGTATTCCATTTATTTGGTTCACCTTCTATCCAAGCAAGAGCAATTCTTGAATCTGTCCATAAATGTACACCTGTAATGATAACTGTTAATGCTTCTAAAACTTCTTTACATAACTTGGCTAAAAGTAAACAACCACATAATTCCAATCGAGGTAATGTAATCCTCTTTAAAGGTGCTACTCGCGATTTTGCACATAATAATGTTGTTTGATATTTAACAGCGCAATTATTTACACTTTTCAAATAAATACATGCACCGTATGCAGCTTCGGATGCATCGCAAAACCCATGCATTTCTAAAAATAAAAATTTTTGACAAATTGCTGGACGAGGAATTTGTAAATCATTAACTCTTTTAATTTCATTACACCATTCCATCCATTTTACGTGAAGTTCTCTTGGCAGATGTTCATCCCAATGTGACTTTGCTTGCCATAATTGCTGTATAATCAATTTAGCCGTTACTACTATCGGTCCAAGCAATCCTAATGGATCAAATATTTGTGCTATAGATGATAGTATCGATCTTTTGGTTACCTTCAACGGAATATTAGGCATATCAATTTTAAAATGCAAAATATCTAATTCTGGATTCCATCTTAAGCCTAAAACTTTAGTACTTTGACCAATCGTAACTGATGGTTGACTTGCTTGTTTAGAGTCGTCACATATAGATTTACTATTTGACGTCCATTTCCTTAATTCAAATTGTGCAGATTGCAATACATTTGTGATGTCTTTTTTCAATAATAACAATTCCTCTTCAGTTTGACTACCAGTCAGAAGATCATCTACGTAAAAATCTTGTAATATTACGTCGTGCGCTTTTGGATAGTCTTCTTTGAGATCTATAGCAGCTTGATGCAAAGATCTTATCGCCAAAAATGAAGAACTTGCTTCTCCATACGTGACTGTTCCAAGTTCATACCTTTCGATTTCCTGTGTAGGTTCCCATCTCCAAAGTATGCACTGCAATTTTCGTTGTTCCCTTTTAAGTTCCACCTGTCGATACATCTTGGCAATGTCGGCGGACATAGCAAATGCGTGCTGTCTAAATCTCACAACAATGTGGAAAAGTTCCTGTTGAATTTTAGGACCTACATAAAGAACATCATTGAGCGATATACCAGAACTTGTTTTACATGAAGCATCGAATACAACTCTTAACTTAGTGGTAGTACTTTCTTCTTTTATTACAGGATGATGAGGCAAGAAATATGTAGGAAATGTAGAAGATTCGACTTTATCAGTTATTTTTTCGGCGTGACCCAATTTAAGATACTCTGATATAAATTCATGATATTGTTTCTTTAATTCCAAATTTCGATTTAATTTTCTTTCTAACGCCAAAAACCTTTTTGTAGCAATTTCTGTCGAGTCTCCTAAATTAATATACTCATCTTTTAGAGGCAATTCTACCACAATCCTACCATCTTTATTTCTCGAATGTGTCCTTTGAAAGTGTACTTCACAATATTCTTCTTCTCTTGAATTATGCTGTGTGTTTGGAATTTCTTCCAATAACCAAAATTTTTCCATTTTTTCATGTAACATCGCGTCTTGATTAAAATAGCATTCAACCTCATTCTGTACTTCATTTGATGTGCAAATTGATCCAGAAATGATCCATCCTAATTTTGTTTTCTGCAATACTGGATGTCCTGCTGTTTTCTTGATTTGATCTGTGTACATCAAATCCCAAAATATCTGTGCACCCAAAAGAATATCAATATTATTAGGAATATGGAATTCAGGATCTGCTAAATTTATTGATTTTGGAATTTTTAATACATTTAAATTCAATCTCATTGTTGGCAAATTGTCTGTAATCTTGTCTAATGTCAAAAAAGATAAATTTATGGAATAATCTTGAAATCTGGACTGTATGCATGTTTGTACTTGAGTTGAAGAAAATGTGTTTGTTTGAACTATACCTTTGATTCTTGTATTAATTGATTGATACTCTAATTGTAATCGTTTGCTTAAATCTTTACTAATAAAATTTGCCTGCGAACCGGAGTCCAACAGGGCCCTAGCTTTATGTAATTTACCAAATTTATCTGTTACTAAAACAACAGCGGTTGCTAACAATACCTGCGAAATCTCACCTGCCGAACAACAAAGTATTTCTGGTTCATCTGAAGTTCGTTTATCTTTTTCAAAATTTATTTCATTGCGAGCTAATGAGACCGATACATTTGAAAGATTTTCTTTTTGTGTTTTGGTAAGTAAACCAGCGTTAGAGTTAACTATTTTATTATGGAAATGCAATAAAGTATTGTGAAATTTTCCGCATGTTTTACATGAACCAGATTGACATTTAATACCATGGAATGGCTTTAAACAATTGAAACATAATTTTAAATCCCTTGCTTTTGCATATCTGTCCTGCACACTTAATGATTTAAATTGAGAACAATCAAAAATTTTATGTTTTTCACTACAAATTGAACATGTGCGTTCTCCTAAAGAAACGTATGATCCTGTTTGAAGAATTCTTTTGCTTCCAGCTAGTTTCATTGGCTCATGATTAAACTTACTGAAGTTACCACATTTTGCTCTAGAAAGGGCTTCCAAGAATGAACATCTAGTCTTTAAAAATGTCATCAAATCTTCTAACGTAGGCAATTCACTCTTGTCAGCTCTTTTAGATTCCCAATCCCGCTTAGTTACAACATCAAATTTAGGCAATAATATATTAATCAAAAGAGTATCCCAATAATAAACTGGTTCCCCTAATTTCTCTAATGATTTTAAATGTTGTTGAACAGAGTCATATAGATGTTGTAATTCTACATGTGATTCTTTTGTTATGTGGGGTCTATTTATTATGGATTGAACATGATGTTGCACAATTAGCTTTTTATTTTCAAATCTATCTTTAATTAATTCCCACGCAACTTCATAATTTTCATTTGACAGATCAAAAAATTCAATTAATTTTGCCGCTTTATCTGTTAACACTGATTTCAAATAGTGTAATTTTTGTACCCCATTTAGCATTTTGTTTTCATGTATAAGTGACATAAAAATATTTTTGAATGCCATCCATTTTTCCCAACTTCCATCAAACTTAGGAACCTCTATAATAGGCAATTTGATTGAACTTTGCTGAGTAAGCACATTAGATTGAAAATTGAGATTAGGTTTAGTAACTTGTTGATTAACAATTGGATTCATTATGTATCTGGCTTTTGCAATTAATGAATGAAATTTATTTTCAAATTCTTCGCGTTCATCTTCTTGCTCTGTTTCGTCATTAATAATTTCGATTCTTGTCTGAACTTTATCAAAATCATCCCATAAAGTTTCAATTCGTTCAATGCGAACTGGAATTTCAATATTTTTTGATGGATCTTCCTGACATTTGTCTAAAAATATTTTGAATCTAGTTAACTGAGACTTAATGATAGATCTTTTACGTCTTAATTGCTCTAATTCCTCCATTCTAATTTTTACTATTATGCAAGCGATCTATGAATAAATTGTAAAAACCAGATATCACAAATGAAATGTAAGTACTGTTTATGAAACACAATACAATATAAACTTGCTATTCTACGAATTCCTACAAATGTAAGTAACTTTTTTTTGAATGTACCTACTCTTGATGTAATTAAATGAATACTAATCCGATGAATCCAAATTTGCTGTGGCGATGTTCAATTTAAATGCGACGTGCCGCTGCCTCTTGTCTTCTATCCCGCGCTGACGTCTGGTACTGCTTGTGCCGTGCTGACGCTAACTGCTTCCTATTGCCTGATACTTGTTGCCAAAATGTTGCCTTTTGCGACGTGCCGCTGCTCGTGGCCTAGGATTCTGGCTGATGCCTTGTTGTGTATGACTTGCCTGATGACTTGCTGTCACCCTAATCTTCGCGTCGTGCCGACGCTTTTTAACTTGATATGCAATAACTCACTAATTTCTGCGCCGTGCCGACGCCTCTTTACTTACTGCGACGTGCCGCCGCTTCTTGAATTTGACGATATGTCTTCAACTTGATTTTTCCTTTGTGATTCGAACCAATTATCCAAAATTCTCGTCGAATCCGGCTCGTATGGACCAATGTTCAGTCTTGACGACTTTTTGCGATAGAATGAAGACGATTATTCCATAAATTTGCTTTATTCGAAAAAACTCGTGGCTTCTTTTTTTTTATAATGTTTACATCTCAATCGTTTTTTTGTTTACATTGGCCTACTCATTATTACATGTTAAATATTACAAATCACAACTATTTGTACAGTACCACTAACTGATCTGATTCGTCTCCGAAATACCTTGATCGATACAGTATGCCTTCTTCGTCTAGCGAGTACGAATCGCTACTCGGATTAAGTTCCAGGTCTTCAATGAATTGCTGTAATTCTTCATCAATCTGTTGTTCCTCCTTAATCCTTTGCCTATCCCAAACCAATTCATATTTTCCTTCTTCGGCTGTACAAAATGGTATTCGGGATAGCGCATCCGCATTGCCATTTTCTCTCCCAGCCCTATGAATAATCTCAAAATCGTACTCACCCAGAGTAATCGCCCATCTGGCTAATTTTGACGTCGGATCCTTTAACGATAATAGCCATTTTAGTGGCTTATGGTCGGTAATTATTTTAAACCTCTGTCCGTATAGATAACATCTGAAATGTTTAACGCCCCACATTACTCCTAGACATTCCCTTTCCGTAGCGCTGTAATTTTATTCACTTCGGTTTAAAACTCTTCCTGCATAAGCAATAGGATATTCGAAACCTCCCTCCTCTTGACTCAAGATAGCTCCGAGAGCTACACCTGAAGCATCTGTTGTTAGAATAAATTGTTTCGAAAAATTTGGATACCTCAGAATAGGCTCTTCCACTAAGGACATTCGCAATATATCAAAAGATTTTTGACAATCTCCGCTCCAAATAAACTCATGGTCTTTCTTGGTCAACTCTGTCAATGGCTTAGCAATATGCGAAAAATTCCTGATAAATTTCCTATAGAACCCGACTAAACCAAGAAAACTTCGAATCTCCTTGGCTGTTCTTGGAATTAGATACTTTTCTATAAACTTGGTTTTATCCGGGTCCGGCTTGATTCCTTTTGTCGAGATTATATGGCCTAGATATTTCGTCTCCTTACTCAGAAAGTTACATTTACTTGGTTTCAATGACAAGTTGGCTTCCCTAAGCCTCTGGAAAACTTCCTCTAATTTCCGTAAGTGATCGTCGATACTTCCTGAGCTGAAAACAATTATATCGTCAAGATACACAAAGCACGATATACCAGTAAGTCCGCTCAACACTACGTTCATCAACCTCTGCCAAGTTGATGGTGCATTCGCAAGTCCAAAAGGCATCCGCAGGCATTCATAATGTCCATCTGGAGTTGAAAACGCTGTTTTTTCGATATCTTCCTTTTCTATCTCAACTTGCCAATATCCACTAGCCAAGTCTAATGTAGAAAAGAAAGATGCCCCTCCTAGTTGATTTAATGTCTCCTGGATATTAGGTATAGGGTAAAAGTCTCTTTTTATTACCATATTAAGGCCTCTATAATCTATACAAACACGTATTTTCGAATCTCCCGGATCTGACGTCTTCTTCTGAACCATTAAGCATGGCGCAGACCATGGTGACGTTGAAGACCGGATGATTCCGTCGTCCAGCATCTCTTGTATTTGTTCTTTCAGGACGTCCCTCTGAGTCCAGGGAATCCTATATGGTGCCTTCGCGATCGGCGGAATATTGTCTACAATAATCCTATGTTTTACTAAATTTGTTGCCTTTAGCTTATTTTGTTTCCTAAAAAATATATCTTTATAATTACTGACTAAATTAAGTAACTTACCCTTCTGCCAATTATCTAAATGCTCAGTTTTAAAAACATTTTCCATAAAATCACTCTCCTCCTCCACAGATTTCCAATAATAAAATTATTTTTAAGTTGCTATTATAGGAAGGCGAGTCCAAAATTAAGACCGGTTCAAGTAAAGCCTGTTATAATACGACCGGATTTAGAATATTTAGAACCACGTGAAATTAGAGAGGACCCAATGCCACTGGTACCGATTTCAAATAATCAACGAACCAGACATTTTTAAAAAAGGAGAAGCTTAGGGGATGTACGTTCTTAGCGTGCATAACTGGAAGACTGGCAACGTACCAGGCAAACCCCGAGTTGCAAATCCTTAAGAGAAGGCTACTAGGAAGTGTGTGTATCAAAATTTAATATAAAGTAAACTTCTCTTAAGTATTTAGAGTATTTATAAATGTGGTATTAAGCTATTTTAAGTAAGAGATATTTTGAATATTTCTAGGATAATGAGGTTACAGTTAACTGGGCTTTTCTTTTCTTTTCTTTTCATAAAATAAGGGGAGTATTTGTATATCATAATCATAGTGGGCAGTATAGGATATGAGGAATTGTGAAGGAATTGTAACATGATGTCTTAATTTTGTTTTGGGAAACCATTCATGAAGTCCTAGCACGAGTGGAAATGGGGAGATGAAGTTAACATGGTGGATTTGCTGCACCTCCTACATCCAAGGCGACCCAGTGAAATTCACACTGCTGCCGATCGACGAGTAAGGAGACAATGTCATATCTCACAACTTGGACATGAGAAAAGTAACCTGTGGAAACCACATCAACAGCAGTCTAGGGTAGCAAATCTGATATCAAGGAGGTGAGCATCCAAGACGAAGAAAGCACAGGCCAACACCCTGTGCCAATACCATTCATCCCTCATATGGCCAAATCCAAACACTCCGAGCCGGCAGAAGAGAAACACTAGGAAGATACCAAGGTGCGAAGGAATATATGGCGTAACGGAGAGCGTGGACACCGAGTCATCATCCACTGGAGGAACCAAATCACCGCATGACTGTTACAATTCCTGTAAGATGTAAGATGTAATGTTTAAAATATAGTTTAAAAACTATTTTAAGTATGTTAAACTGTCTTAGGTTGGGGCATTGTTGCAAGCCGAATATTTTTAGAAATTTCGTGATTTAAAATTAGCATATTTCATCGAGGATGTTTTGGAAATTAAAAAATTAGTGTTACAGAAACAATTGCAAAATGAAACTGTTACACTTTCCTTGTTATATTAAAACAAATAATAAGTATTGCAACTGAAATAGGTCATTTTGCAATTAGGTAATCGTAACACAATGAAACTTGCTTATTTGGCTTGCAATAACTAAGTCATTTTAGAGTAGGGAGCTAGGTTTTAAAAAAGAGATGTCACAGGTAGAACGGGGTCTTTAGAGTCTTGAAAGTCTTTGAAGTCTTTTTGGAGATGGGAGTCTTTTGCTAATTGTTTTAGTCAGTTTTAGTTAGTTAGTGAACTAGTGTGATAGTTGAAACCCGTAATTATGTGTAAGTAGTTTGTAAGGTATTTAATATATTTAGTTTTAAATAATAACACATCTTCTAATTCTCGCCCTCCTGTGCCCAAGGACTCACGGTTTAATTAATAGTTCCGTTTTCTGCAAGGTTTGCTCGGCCAACACACGTTAAGTAGGCAGACGATTTACGAATTAAAAACGCGTGAATTAAGCGGAATTATTAAACACCATGCGTAAACAAATATTTTATTTGTTTACTAAGCGGTGCACTCGACCTTCCTAATCGTTCTTTTCTTCCGTATTTAACGCGGAACCAAGGACGTCTGAGGGTCTTGGACGGCCATAACATCTTCAGAATCACTATTTCCACTAATAAGAGAATCACTTCCATTTTCATCAGATACGTTTTCTATTATTGGAGGCTGTATCAATTTCATAACTTCAGGATGAATAGTTGTTATCTTACTTTTTTCCTTTGGCTTTAATGATGTGATTACTGGATCTGAACTTATTAAAAGATTGTGCAGTATATCTGTATTTGCCATGATTCTTGATACTTTTCTTGAGTGTTCAAGTCTAATTTTTCGAAATTCTTTATGACGCGACTCCAAGGCCTCTTCGGACATCTGTCCAATTGGAAGCAAAAAATGTTGTATTACTTCAGGCCCGTGTAATAAGATTTTATGTAGGGTAACTGGCATGGGAGACCAATTGTACAGTGAAATGCATAAATGCGCGGTTTCGTCGCAATACTGTTTAAATGCTGGTACGTTTATCTTATACCCACAGGTCAAAGTGCGTAATATTACATAAAATCGCTCAATCAAAGACTGATCAACTCCAGTAATGTCAGAAGCTACGGCAGCATTTTTAAAAAACCTTCTGGCACTGTTGCCGTCATTTGTATTGCCTCCTCCTTGTTTGGGAGTATCTAACAATAATCCTGTTTCTAATCTAAATCTGTCTATTATGAGTTTTCTTCTAGTTGCGACATTTTCTTTCTGCTCCGGTTTACGACATTGCTATTTCTGCACGTCTAATCTATATGCAATATGTAAAACACATTCCATTAATCTTATTTGAGCATGTAACGTAGACAAGCCCCAGGAAAATGCTTCCCGATTACTTCTACGACGTCCAATCATTTCTAAGTTATTCATATCTTTGGAAGTCGCTTGGCAAATATAACATTTTTGAGTAGCTCTGTTTGATGCTGAAATATTGCATACTTTACCATCAACCATTGTTTCTTCAAATTTGTGAGTTACTTCAAGGATCCGGCCGTTAAATTCCACCAAGGTAGGTAGAATTGTTGCAATTTGGTTTCTCACACTTTCAAACTCTTCTAAAACTAATTGCTCAGTCTCCTTGGCAAATCTAAATCTTATGGGCCTGCAATACGACGTTGACGATGGTCGTGGGTTTTGCCATAAAATAATTCGTTGGTTCGTTTTATTGAAACCGTAAAATTGCAAAGGCACTAGTGAAGTTGTTAAAATACTTGCGTCTTCAAATCCATTTGTGTTTGTCTTTTGCTTATATCTGCTTTGCCCTCCACTACCATCAGTACCCCATTTCAAAATCATTGTTAACCTTTTTACCATTATTCTCCCGGTATCATCATGAATAGTATGTAATACTTCTTCTTGCACCATACAGAGTCGTTTAATGGTCAAATCAACTATTGATTGTAACTTAATTTCAACAAATGATTCAGTTATTAGGCAGTCATCCGTAGGTGGATAACACATTTCTTTCGCTTTTTTTATTTGTTCGTAGGATGGATACATTTTCAGACCTTTTTCTAGTGCTGATTTTCTAATAATTTGATATTTTCGAAGGCTCAATTTAGTTGTAGTTATTAAAGCTAGCGCATCTTCAGGTGTATACTGAGATATTTGTCGCGCTGCTCCTTGAAAAGATTTCTTGACTTTAGTTGCCCGTTTGGGACTTGAAGTCAATTGCTTCAATATACAAGCAGCATCTCTTTTACCAGATTGTCCCAATTTAATACTGGTGGCGTGAGTTAACTCATTTAATGTATGTTCTGTGACCAAAGACTTTACTTTCCTCGTTTTTGACTTTAAGCCGCATAACTTAAAATCTTTTTTCGGCCGTCCAACTTTTTTCGCCCTTTGTGTAACATTTGTGCTGGATGAATTGAGATCATTTATTGTTATGTTAGAATTCAACCAATCTTGATATTTTTTAAAAACACATTCTTATTTCGATGACACAATTTCCATCTTTGACTGAATCCGATCGTAAATGAATGAATAATCCGGTGCAATTTTTCTAATATTTGTTGGGAATGATGAATGTTAAATCTTGTTTGAAGGTAGCTCAAAAGAGTATTTTCTAGCTTTACTGGAGATTTTCGTGGGTTGTTATAGTCAATTTTTAAAACTTCATACAGTTCTTTTCTTGAGACACTTAGTAGAGTATCTGTAAAAATGCAGATATTTTTCAAAGACGCAGTATATTGCACTAAAAATTTTCTTTTATAAAATGAGTAATACTCCAAGATTGCAAAAAATATAAAATGACGATGAACAAAAACTTACAAAAATTTTGGCGGTCTAATGAAATCAATACTTCTAATTAATTTCTGGCTATTTAAGTAACATAAAATCATGGAACCACATTAAATATGAATGCCTCAGAATTTCTTTTTACATAATAAATTATATGGTACATACCTTGCCGTAAAATTTCCATGGTAAAAAGTTATCACAAGCAAATACTTTTCCAAAACGCCTTTCGCGATTGAATTCGTAGGAAGAGAATTACAAATCACTTTTGACATAAACATAATTATTTGTTTTTTTTTGAAGGATTAATAAGAGACACAAGCCGCCCATCGTTATTATATTTTGTGAATAGCTTGCTTGATTTATCAGCTTCACTTCTGCAACTTCAAAGGAGAATACTCCCTTTGCTCATTTTTTGACTTTTGTCCCGCTAGATTCGCGAAATAGTGCACTGTGCACAGTGGGTGAAATTTCGAAATTAGTTGGACAAAAGTGTAAAAAGCACTTTAACACAAACATTTTCTTTGTGGTTCATATTGATGAAGATAAATGCATAGTATATCCAATTACATAATTCACTCGAAGTGAGCCATGAAACAACATAGTTGACTTGTCAAAGTAAAAATACCAAAACACAACTAATCTTATGACATTTTATTAAATAAGCGTTTTTAATTAATTTTGTAATTGTAATTTAGAAATAAGTGTACCTATTATCTAATTATGGATTCAGGTAAGTTCTTTTTACGCAAATAATTAATAATATTTTATTTCAATTGCTAAAAATTAATTTTTTCTTTCTGAATTTTAAACGTCAGAATTCTGATTTTGTTTGAATCTATCTTAAAAAAAAATGGTCAAAAATGGTATTCGTGAAACTTTTTTTATTTATTCGGGACATAATAAAGTTTTGATTTTTTGTTATCCTATTTGCTTTTTTTCGCCATTTTTGAAATTATGGCTGTCCAAAAAACAATATCTGTTATCAAAATGAGTATGTGGGTAAATATTAACGTCTTTGTAGACGTGGTTGACTGCCAGTTGAAAAGGAATGCAAATTGAAGTTTGGTAATTTATCTTAATCTTTTGTTTGATATTTTATTGAATAATGTTTTCTTAAAACCTTTCTTAAAATATTTTCTTTTTGCAAAAACGCTTGAACACGTCGATTAAGAACTTTAAATTGTCGTATTTTGGAATTGTTCACTTATTGTACATACTTACATTGTAATTATTTTTACTGGAAATTTCTATTTAAATTACGAATTTCAAATATCCGTATTTTTTAAGTACATTTAAATAAAAATTTTATCTAATATTTAATTAGCTAGTACCATTGAATTTAAACCTAACATAGAACGGCAACGCAGTGCTTAAAACTGGCAGCCAGAAATTGGAGGTTTACGCGATTTACTTGTGCATTATTTAGTAAATAATCTGGTTGTAGAATAATTTGCAAAGGTGTAGGTGTAGGTATAGTAATATAGTCTCTACACCTTTGCAAATTATCCTACAACTAGATTATTTACTAAATAATGCATCAGTTAATCGCGTAAACCTCCAATTTCTGGCTGCCAGTTTTAAGCATTGCGTTGCCGTTCTATGTTAGGTTTAAATTCAATGCTAGTACTTAATTTACATTTTTGGAACAAAATAACAGTCTTTCAGTCAGGGTTTCCAGAATCTTTTGAGTCTAGCTCGGCTGTGAGATGTAAAGCTTTTATTGATTTTTATAATATTCCAGTAAGCTGACTGACAATTATCAAACAATTTACGTTCTTTTTACAAAATTGTAACATTATTCTATGGTTATTAAGATAAAGTATGTGAAATTTTATTGATAAAAATAAAAAATTCTTGTTTGCTTTACAGGTATAACTAGAGAAGATTTATTTCAAATCCTAAAAGAAAATAGTCCTATACATCCTTTGAAGGCCAATTCCCGTAAAATCCTATATAATTACTTAGAAAGCCAGCTACATCCAAACGAAATGCATTATGATATATCTACGGCGGTTTTTAATTTTTGTTCTCAATTGGATAAAAAATGGAAGAAGTGCAGGAGAGCTTGGTCACATTTGTCTAAGAAACATTCATTTTGGTTAAAGCAAACCTTAAATATTTCAAAATTGCCTGCAAGTAAGGTAAAGCATCCCATGGGTAGACCTACTAAATTATTTGAAAATAGTAGTATCAAAACTAAAAAAAGGAAACTTCAAAATTTAATTGAGACACATAAAACTGAAGAATTGACCTTGGCAGCTAGATTTAGTTTAATATCCTCTGGAAAGAGAGACGCAGCTCAAATAGTAAAACGAGCAACAGAAACTTCGCCAACTAGGGCTACCAAAATGAAAAAAATTCTGGCTTCCCCCAGTGATAAAAATCCAAAATTCTCCGCTGTTGAGGCATTAGCTCTAATAATAGATCTGAACTTAAGTAAACATCAATATAATTCATTAAGACAAAGAATTATTGAAAAAGGCCATCATATGATAGTGTAAAAACAGAAAAAGAGAATTGTTATCATCCAAAAGAAGACGTTACCATTTCAGAAAGTTCAGCTGAAATAAAACTGCAACCTTTATTAAACATTATTACTAACAGATTAATGCTAGACATAAAAGATTACATAGATATACAAAAATTTTCCTCTTGCAAATTAGAATTTATTCACAAGTGGGGTTTTGATGGAAGCTCGGGCCAGAGATCTTATAAGCAAAAGTTTCAAGATGATAGTATTTTTGATACAGATATGTTACTTACTTCATTAGTGCCTCTACAACTCAACGCATATAAAGAAAATAGTACCGAAGATTTAATAGTTTGGAAAAATCCCCGCCCATCATCAACAAAGTATTGCAGACCAATCCGATTTCAATTCAAAAAAGAAACAAAATCTAATTCCGAAGAAGAAATTGACTACATGAGATCCCAAATAAATAATCTTATTTCTACAAAAGTATTTATTAATGGAATGGAGTCAATTATACATCATAAGTTATTATTTACTATGATAGATGGAAAAGTCTGCAATACTTTAACAAATACTTCCTTACAAACATGCTACATTTGCAGAGCGACTCCGAGAAAAATGAACTGTTTAGAAATAATTGAGAATAGAGTATGTGATGAAACTAGATATGAATTTGGCTTGTCTGTTTTGCACGCTTACATTAGATTTTTTGAATGTCTTATTCACATTTCATACAGACTAGAAGTAAAAAAATGGCAAATAAAAACTAACGACGAGAAGTTAATTGTTGAAAAAAGAAAGAAATATATTCAGGACCATTTTCGGAAAGAAATGGGTTTGTTAATAGATCAACCTAAACAAGGAACTGGTAATACAAATGATGGCAATACCGCGCGAAGATTTTTCAATAATTATGAAAAGACAGCCGACATTACCGGAATTGATTTAAATTTAGTTAAAAAGTTTCATATCATTTTACAAGTTCTCTCGAGTGGTTTTGTAATTGACACTAACAAATTTCAAAATTTTACAAAAGAAACTGCCCAGCTTTACATATCTCTTTACAACTGGTACAATATGCCGGCTTCCGTTCACAAAATTTTAATGCATGGTGCAGACGTTAGTAAAAGTCTTATGTTACCCATAGGTCAATTATCGGAAGATGTGCAAGAGTCAAGAAATAAGGATTACAAATATTATCGACTATACTACACTAGAAAAAATTCTCGAATTTGTACTAATCAAGATTTGTTAAACCGGCTAATTATTAGTTCTGACCCACTCATATCTGGCATAAGAAGATCACCTCCAAAAAAATCTCCTCCATATTCCTCGGAAGTTCTAGCCTTCTTTACACCAAATAGTTCCTAATTTTTAATTATTTTTATATTTTTTATTCCCACTTGCATTATTTATGTTTTGCTTTCTCTGTTTTTTTTAATAATTATTTGGTTGTTATAATAGTTGTGCTCGTTGTTCATACGTGCATTTTAGAATTTTAAATAATATTATACAATCGTCCAAATTGAAATGAACATTTAAAAATGTTCTTTTTGTTTGAAATTTGAAATGTACCACCATAAAGCACCATTTCCAACAAAGAAAAAATTTCATGTTAATCTGTGAAAAGAATACAAGGATATGAAGTAATTATGAGCTACTTTAACATAAATTAAGTATAATCGTTGTTAATTGTTAATAAAAAATAATTTTCTTATTTAATTGTAGTATCAGGAAACCAATTTGTCCAAAAAAAGTTTTGTCCGGCTAGTTGTTACATTTCATCCATTGTGCGTCGGCCTAAACGATAGCTCCTAAGAATTACTAAATCACCTATATTTAACTTTATTTTATTTTAAATTTTATTATTAACTTTTTGCAGGTACTTCTCTGATGACTTCGTTATTCTCTCTCTACACTTATTGAAAATAGTTTCTATATCCAAATTTTCCTGTGTTTCAGGCCATGGTCTTGGAGGGCATTGCTCAAACATCAGCAACATGGGTGAAAAACCAGTAACTGTATGGGGAGTGTAATTTAGAAAATTCTCTACGTGATCTACAGGTAGAATTTTAAAAGTAGGTGGATATAAGTAATTTCGGACGAAGTCGTGTAGGAGTAGAGGGGGTTCTAGCGTGTATCAGTTCACGCCTCAGTTCGAAGCATACAGTTTTTAGAGCTGTTTTTTATTTACATTATTATATTACAAACATTAATAATTGCGTTATGCAAATGTATTGCGGCAATTAGAACAATATTTTACATGAATTATTGAAATCCTAGTTAAAATAAAATTATTAAATACGCGCTCATCATTTCGCTTCCCAATGCGAGACAAGGCCGGCCGTCCGAATACATCCGAGGTACGCGTCGCCAACCTACTTGCCTCACTCAAACTGTATATATTGAGCCCATTCAGTATGCCTTGAATAGGTAAGTATACGTAAGTATTTTGTTACCTCTTGAATGTAACGTTGACTAGCATTTGCTTGAGGGTGACGTACACTACAAAAATAAGTTTTGATGTCCAAATCTTGTAATGTGTTAATAAATCCGTCATTGGTAAAATAAGAAGCATTATCAACTAATAATTTTTCAGGTTTTCCTACTTCATTTATGTACAGTTGAATGCAATTTAAAGCTGTTTCAGTCCGATAATCTCTGGTAGAATAGAGCTTAACATATTTAGTGAACATATCTACAATTATAAAAATATTCCTGTACCCATGAGTACTTTCAATTAGATTTCCAAGAAAATCTACAGCGACAAATTCTAAACGATTCTGCACTGTGACACTTTGTACAGTATTCTGTGAAGTTACATTTTTACTTTTTCCTAAAATACAAGTCTCACACTGATTCAAAATTTCCTTTACTAAATTGTAATCATACTTGCAGTAGAATTTTTCACGAAAAACCATCCACGTCTTTCTTATACCAATGTGACCATAACGAAAGTGAATATTATTTACTATTTCTCTTGCTAGTTCTTCATTTATTGTTATAAGATTTTCGTCCCCTATTTTTTTTTACAAAATGTTATTGCTCACATTAAATCCCTTATACCTTTGATTTTCTTGTAATTTTGCTTTAATGTGCATTAGTTCTTGAGTGCGTTGAACTTTTAATATATTTCTTGTAGAATAAATTCCTGTAGCGTTTTGAAAATCATAAAGATTTATTTCAATGTCATTTACACTCCTTATGGAACCATGCATTCTTGACGGCACATCAGCAGTTACATTGTTTTGTCCCTTTACATAATGGATATCAAAATCAAAATGTTGTAATTGTAAAAACCATCGATATACTCTATTGTTGCCAAAACGTGTACAGAAAAGTGATTGTAAAGCTGAGTGATCAGTTTCAACAAGAAACTTTTTCCCAAGATTGGATATTCCTGTCCTTCGTTTACTTGTATAAGTTCACCACCAATAGCACAGTTTGACGCATCGGTCCTCAAAATAAATTGCTTTGAGAAATCAGGATGTACTAAACAAAGATTATGATAAAAAATATTTCTTATGTCTTCAAAAACAGCAATACGTTCTGTGATCCACTCAAATTTTGTTCCCTTCTTAAGTAATTCATATAATTTAGCAGTTTTATCTGACAGATTGGAAATGAATGTCTTATAATAGTTTAAAATCCCTAGGAATCCTCTAAGCTGCTTTATATTCTTGGGTCTAGGAAAGATGCGAATTTCTTCAACTCGAGAATTGTCTACACCAATACCATTTTCGTCAATAATGAAACGCAAATAATCAACTTGAGTTTTGACAAATTTACATTTTTCAATGTTCAATTTCATTCCAGTATCTTTTAAAGAACTCATAATAATATCTAAATGTTTCAGGTGTTCCGGGTATGTTTCACTGAAGATCAAAACGTCGTCCATGTAGTGAGAACAGAAACCATCATAAGGATCCAAAATGTTTTTCATAGTTCTAACAAGTGCTGCTGTCGAGCTGGATAAACCAAAAGGGACACTTTGAATTGATAAACGTGACCATCGATGATAAAACCTGTGTATTTCCGAGAATTTTTATGAAGTGGTATCAATCAGAAAGAATTCTTAAGGTCTAGCTTCGAAAAAACTTTAGCATTGCTACATTTACTTAATAATTGATCAATGTTCAGAGGTTGTTCATGTTGAGATCTCGTTATTTTGTTGAGATTTCTAGCATCAAGACATATACAAATATTTCCATTCTTTTTCTTAACAATAACAATGGGATTTATAAAACTGGTGTTTGATTTTTCAATAATTCCTTGACTTAACATCCAATTGATCTCTTGATTCACTTGATCCTTATAATTTCTGGGAATAGGATAATTTTTACAATGAAATGTACTATTTTCGATCACTTCTAAAACATGATCGTAGCCTTCAGCAATAGTGGCATCAGAATTAACTAATTGTATATTCTTGAGAATAATTTTAAAAATATCTTGTTGAAAATGCTCATCACGATCCACCTTAAATAAATTTAAATCCTGTAGATTCATGGAAACTTCCTTTACCTCAAAATTGTTTATTATTTGTTCTTCATCTTCGTCTTCTTCTCCTGTTTCTTGAATCCAATAAACAACTTCATCATTTACTTTTATAGAGCTTTCTTCAACATTGATAACTGCTTTTACCCTTTTTAAAATGTTCATTCCAAGAATACAGTCATTTCTGAGTCCCGGCACTACGAAAAATTCTGCATCATACTCCTTTTCCAGAAATTTTAGTTTTAAAACCAGTAATTTATCCAAAGTTGCTAATTTTTTCTTTGTAGCAAATTCACTTTATTAATAGAAATAATTTTGTCGTTAATGTCAATTGAATTTTTAACAATGAACTCTTTAATAATTAATGATGCTTCTGATCCAGTGTCAATTAATGATTGAATTTTAATGTTATTTAAAATTATTTCAATATGTGGTAAATGACAATTTAAAATTTCTTCATGTTCTTGTTCATTTAAAATTAAATTATTGTATTGTGAAATTTTTATACCTTTAGAATTCTTGCTGCTCGACATCATTTTCAAAAATCCTGATTATGAACTTGAACTTGTGAAACTTCAGTTGTAATTTACCTTATTCTGATTTGCTTGATCAACTTGAATATTATTATTCGAAAAATTTCTTCTTTCCCAGTAATTTTTTTCGTCGATAGTATCCAAACGTTTAGCTATAATAATTAATTCATTTATGCTTGTAATACGTTGCAAAGCTACTATTTGTTCGAAATCGGTTCCAAAATGTGTAGATAATTGCATTACAACATTTTCTTCTTCAATCTTTGGATTTAAATATTTAATTATGCTGTGTTTCTTAATAATGTATTTTTCCCTAGACATTCTAGTTCCTATTCTAAATTTTCCATATTCAAGATCATCTCTTACCTTCTGTTGCTGAGTTCTATCCCAGTATTGTTGAAGAAAAAGTGTCTCAAAACTTGCAATATCATGGCATTCATCAGCAATCTTTGTGAACCAAATTTCAGAATCATCCTTTAGGCAATTTCTTATAATCTGCAGTCTCTTCCTGTCATCTAGTAAATCTTCGGTTGCGTCTTTAATATTCTTTAAAAAAGTTACTGGATTAACTCGATTATCCCCATAAAATTTTGGAATAGTCTCCTTATTTAAAAGAATGTTTGTCAAATTTACTGATGAATTTGTATTTATATTTACCACGTGTTCCTTTATTTTTGAATCTACGTCATCTCTAAGCTTTCCTTCCATGTTTTCACGAGCTTTTCTAAATTTCTATTCTTCTGACGCAGGTCTTCTTCTAGATACCTCAGTTTGTTTAAATTTTCATCTCGAACATCATAAATTTTCTTATCTGTTGCAGCCATTTCTTCCCCAAAAGTCACCAATTTAGTTTCTACTTCCTTCAACACCTTATTTTTATTAATTTCCAAAGCATCATTTACGTCCTGAAAGATTTCATTATAATTTTCTGTCATTTTTTCATTTAATGCACTTATATTGCGATTTACATTTTTCAATTTTTTTTCTAATTTTTTCTACATTTTTTATGTGTTCATAACACACTAGTTTATTTTTGTCTATTTTTTTGTAAAAGTTCATTAAATTTTAATTCAATGTTATCATTGATAAGTGTATTAGTCTCTTTAATTTCAGTTTTCGTTTGATTATTACTTTGTGTTATTTGATCGTTTATTTTTTTTAGCATTTGTAAAATAAGATAGTCTTTATTTGTTACCAATTCCGACGATTCGGGGGTTAATGTGATGTCCAAGTCAGACACTCCTTCACCTGTCTCCTCCCTTGCATCTTCGAACTCCATCGGGTTGACAGTGTGTGGACCACAGTCCGTTTCTTCTGTTGTTCTTCTTTTATTTGTTTTCGTTCCTCCTTCATTTCAGTTAGAATTTCCATGTTGGGTCTCGGCATAACCTCAAACTTTCTTCCAAATGTAGCTTCTTTCTGGGTCACTTATACGATTTCCAAAATCGTTGTCCCACATTGGGCGCCAATATTTGTTATGTAAAGTATTGGAATGGCTTTTTAAGTCTTTTTAATAAGGAAACTCCCAGTAAAAACAAAAAGAAAAATTTGCAAATTTTCTTTCACAAAACTTTAATATCTCTTTTTTTTCAACTCCCAACCTACTCTCACAAAAATTCCCTACAAACAATAAAATTAATCAAACACTGCCATCTACATTATAATCAAAAATTAAAAATTCAAACGAATTAACATGACAATATGTACTATCACATATTAGATACTGAGGTACTCCAAATAAAAGAAAGACATTGTTTTCGACATGTTGAGAAATTATATTCGCAGTAGCAGATTTCAAAGCAAAAGTTAAAATAAACTTACTATAAAAATCGAAAATAACTAAAATAAAACGATATCCCTTGGTGGATTTCGGAAGTAGACCTAAAATATCCAAGTTTATCATTTGAAAGGGTTGCGAAATTTTTGGACGTGAACCCATGAAACTAGGTTTTCGTTGCTGAATAGGCTTTTGTTCAAGGCAAACTTGACAACGTCGAACATAGTGAATAACATCGGCTTTCATCCGAGGCCAATAATAACGCTGACAAAGTTTATGATAGGTTTTATACATTCCAGCATGTCCCGTGGTGTGAGTTTCATGAATGAATTTGAGAAGTTCACTTCGCTTATCTTTCGGAACAACTACTTTCCAGTAATCTGCGTCAGAAGCCAATTCTACATTTTTGCAATGGACATATTTATGCAAGAGACCGTTGACAACTTTCCAATTAGAAAACTTTATAGGATCATCCAAAATTTTTGTCCGCATAGAGGAATACCACTTATCGGAAGTATTCTGAAAATGTACAGTCCAATCTGAAGTTGGATTAATCGCACGAATAACGGGGACAGATCTCGAAAGAAAATCTGGGACCACATTTTCTTTCCCTTTTCTATGAACAATATCAAAACTGTATTGTTGAAGCTTCACGGCCCATCTGCACAACCTACCCGAAGGATCTTTTAAATTATTAAGCCAAATCAAAGAATGGTGATCGGTTTCAACCGTGAAATGGGAGCCTTCTATGTATGGTCTGAGTTTATCAAGAGCCCATATTACCACTAAACATTCGCGTTCCGTGGTCGAAAAATTTCTCTCGGGTTTACTCAAGGATCTACTTAAATAGCAAATGACTCGTTCGCCTTCTGGTAATCTTTGTAACAGTACTGCACCTAAACCATAACCACTAGCATCAGTTTGTACGTAAAAAGGTTGACTAAAGTCAGGGCAATTGAGAATTGGAGCACTGACTAAAGATTGTTTAAGCAAATTAAAAGATTATTCACATTCTGGTGTCCACACCCATTTATGTTTCTTATGCAACAATTTTGTAAGAGGTGCTATCACCATGGAAAAATTAGGAACGAACTTTCGGTACCATGAACACATACCAACAAATCTGCGAATATCCGAAACACAAGTAGGCGTAGGTACATTAAGAATAGAAGTTACCTTGTCAAGATCAACACATAAACGTTTTTGGTTAACTATGTACCCAAGGTATTTCAGTTCAGCACGACAGAATTGACATTTGTCTTGACGTAACAGTTAGACCAGCTTCAAAATGACGATTAAAAACTTTTTCAAGAATCTCTAGGTGTTGTTCCAAGAATTGTGAAATGACTATTATATCGTCAAGATAGACGAAGACGAAAGGTTCCAAATCTGTTCCGATTACACAATCAATTGACCTCTGCAAAGTAGCAGGAGCATTGGGCAAACCAAAAGGCATCCTCTTAAAGTGAAAAAGACCCCTACCTGGAATGGTAAAATTGAACAAAAAATAAAACATATTCATTGATTTACCAGCAAATCAAAACAGAAGAACCGGTCGGAAAGACTAAATAACGTCAATATTGAAAGAAAGAAAAATTATTAATTTTTGTCTCACGACTTCTTCAGTTTAGACAAATACATTTGACGTTTTATGAAAGTTTATTAAAACAGTGTTTCACGAAAGTCTAGATATACTGGGTGTTCCATTTGAAAATTTTGAGAAAAATTATCTTTTGCAAAACTCAACACCCTGTACACATAATAACTGATAGACCGAAGCTGTTTTGAAATTTTTGTAGAAAAGATATTGTATTGAGTACCTACAAAAATTCAAGACGAAATATAAATAAATAACAAAGATATAAGGACTCATATTATGGCAATTTTTTACACTTAAACATCAATATCTTACAAACTCTTAAGTAAAACTTCCGAAATTTTTGGTTATTACCTATTCGTTATGCGTACTTTCGAAATATGTAAAAATATACTGGGTGTTCCATTTAAAAAAACATAACTTTGGTATGGCTTTCAGTTACTGAACACTCTATATAGCCAAAAATAATTTTATGAAGTAGAGCTGACTGAATTTGAATTTTTTTTCTATCTTATATACTATAGACGGTAGAGAAGACCACGGCACTCGGTGTATATGTACGGGGTATATGAATATGTCATATAATAAAGAAAAACATATAAAATAAGGTACAGAACAAAACAATAAAATTTTAGTGACAAAATCACAGTGTACATTCAAATCAATATTCAATTATTTAAAAATTCTTGTGTTGAGTAGTATTGTTGTTCCAACAGAAATTCCTTTACTTGCTTTTTAAAAGCGTTTAAGCTTTCGGCGGATTTTATGTTTGATGGGAGCTTATTGTAAAATTTACTACCATTGTGCGAGGGACCGGCACAACATATAGCAAGTCGGTTGTAAGGCACATGTAAATTACTACTTATTCTTGTTTGTAAGTGACCAAGTTAAAAATGTAGTGACGGTAAAGTTAATATTCTTGTCTTGGAGAATAGCGGTTTACAGTGCGCTTTATAATGTTCGCCACAGATGATACGAATCGCCTTTTTTTGAATGACAAATAATTTTTGCATATTTATGCTAGAAGCACTTCCCCAAAAAATAATTCCGTATGAGATAACGGATTGGAAAAGGCCAAAATATGCCAGTCGGAGAACGTTTAGATTTACTAATTCATACAATCTTTTTAAAATGAAACATACTGAGCTCGTTTTAGCACACAAATATTTAATATGCTTGTTCCACGTTAACTTTTCATCCATATAGATACCTAAGAATTTTGTGTTACGCACTTGTTCAATAGATTTATGATTACATTTTATTAATAAACTGCTGTTGACTTTATTGTTGTTGGTCATAAAGTTAATAAAATTTGTCTTAAACGGATTCAGAACCAAAGCATTGTTACAACAGGAATCGCACATCTCATTAACGGTATTGTTTTAGTTGTAGATTAACGTTTCCAAATCATTAGCCGCAATTAACATCGTAGAATCGTCTGCATGTAAAATGGATTTGCTTGGTGTTGAAAGTGTTAACATTATATCGTTAATGAAGATAATGAATAGCAACGGGCCTAACAATGATCCCTGTGGAACTCCGGTCGGATTTTGTTTTGATGATGATGACGTGTTGCTAATTTGTACGTATTGAGTACGATTGTTCAAGTACTCCTTTAACCAAGCGAGTGCTGGTCCACGAATGCCAATATTACTAAGTTTATGTAACAAAAGTGAGTGATCGATAGTATCGAATGCTCTTGACATGTCGAAGAAAATTGCCGCAACTTTATGTTTATTGTTTAAGGAATCTAATATGAAATTAAAAGCTTCTAAAATTGCAGTCTTGGTGGAACGTTTTTTCCGAAAGCCATGTTGATTTGGAGTAAGGAGTTTATTTTTTTCTAAAAAGTTAGTAACAGACATACTTTTTCTTTGCACCGCCGACTCTAATCTGATTTTTAGTTGCTCACAGGTTAATAATCATTGAATCAATTATTTCTTAATACAATTTTGTTTTTCTTTTGTTTATAGTTAAAATTAAATCTCTCTGCCTTAATAAAATTGAAAAAAAGATATTTCTTTTCTCTGTTTGTGCCGGTCATACTGACTACAGTGAGGAAATTGCTTGCATAGCCTTACTTAATGGGAGCCTAAACTGCTAATAAACGCCAATAAACTAAAATAAACACGAATTTGATCATAATCTAAATTTAAAATTCTTCTGCTGTTAATAAAAAAATCTGGAAGTATGAACTTACAAATTTTAACATACGAAAATTTGTGAAATTCAAATTCAGAAATTCTAAGAAACGCTCCATTTCCACCTGAAATATTCAGGACAACTTATTTCTAAAGGTAATAGGTAATATCGTTATTGTTTCAAAATAATTAATTCTTTCATACACGTGCTTAGGAATTCCAAACCAAATAAAATTGAGCATGACTTGAACACAAATCATTTTCATTAAGTTCTTCTATTTCCTATGCATATAGACAATTCACGTTATTAATTTCAGTCGTTTTTGCAGTTTTTAATGATAAATATGCGTACCTACGCAAACTTTAACAAATAACTTAAACCCTACCCGAAGTACAGCTTAACAATAATTAATAATTAAACGTTTAATCCTTAATTATTTGACCTGTGCAAGGAAATTTCAACTTTAATTATATTTAAATTTTAACTAGAACTTAACGACAAGCGGTGCAAATGGCCGATAGTCATAATTTGTATTTTAAACACAAACGTTTAACTTATTTAATTAAAAAGTTTGTAGTTTACTTTGTTCATATCATGGTGTTTGTGCAGCTTATGAAAAAATAAATTGCAGCTTTCTTAAGGAAGTAGGTACTATCGGAGCCTTAAAATTTCGCACGATTTTTCATCAAGTAGCCAGAATTTCTCCAAATTATAGTTTTGTGGAACAGGCTCTTTCCTCAGTCTTGACATTAAAGACATTTAACGAAAAGTCAGGTTGTTTGGTTATCTTTTAAGTATTAGAACTGAAATAACAATAAAAGTAGCGATCAATTATTTTCTAATTTTGCGATTGCAAAACCCTTCTCTTCTTCAGAAAGCACGTGATTTGGAATTGTGGTGCTACTACTTCAGCATTACATTTGAATTCTGACATTTAAAATGATTTTTGACAAGCCGTTAAAGAAAGCCATATTTACAGCGGGAAATTGAATCGTGCGAAATTTTAAGGCCGCGATAGTACAATGTAACAAGCATTTTTGTATTAAATTAATTTAACACTAGTAATTCAAGAATTGAAACTGTACAGGGTGGGCCAAATTTGACACTTTTAATAGGAAACACCTCTTTTTAGAAGAGTTAGACAAAGACCTCGGTGCCTGGAGCTCGATTTTTATTAGAAACCCAATGGTGAAGACCGCATTTTGATACCTCGCACCGTTTTGGAGCTACAAGGTGTGTTTCAAAATTCTGCAATTTCTATAAACCATCGTAGTTCTTTTGTTTATGAAAATTTCTAATTTCTGTAAAAACTTTCTTAAGGCACTTTTTGACGTAGAATTCATTGCCCTTAATTACAATTTTCTGAAGCTCATAGTTTTCGAGATATAAGCAAAACTTTCGAATTTTTATATGGAACACCCTGTATATCTTTACATTTTTAAAAGGAACATTAAATTACCTTTACAAAAATATAATACACTTGGTATATTAATTAAAGCATTAGCAAGATATAAGCTTTTCAAGATTTTTGCAATATTTCAGCAGGCTATGACTTATTATAGAAATAATTGACGTTTTTTTGCATTGTCACAGTAGATACTGTCAACGTTCAACGCATACTTTAAAGCGATTGGGAGATTTCTTAAATTATTTTCCTAAAAATCAATGCAAAATGTGAGAAGTACGATATGTTAAAATGCTTTATAGAAGGAGGTGAAAATGTAGATACAGCTTGTAATTTCTATCAGGAACGAGACCTTGAAAGAGAACAATCCTTTACAGACATTTTCTTCCGCCTAAAAAATAATTTAGTAAATTTTGGAACATTTTTAGGTGAAAGAAAATGTCTTTAAAGGGTTCCCATAATTTTCGACAGTTTCGGATTAGTCAGAGGCTGTTGTTGGTCAGCATCGGGGCATTCCTGCGAGGCTGAATCCGACAGTTCCAAGAGTGAGACAGAGCGAAGATTCGACATCTTAATCTTGATTAAATGATTTAATTTTCTATTAAGTGATTCACACCAATCGGCCAAATTGTTGCTTTGACCACAATTTGCCCTCGGACCTGGTTAATCAATGTTCGCAGGAGAGTCTCTCGGCTAATTCGTCGATTCTTCACTTTGGACCACCCTTGAACCTGGCAGATATAACCTTGCAGGAAGACTCAGATGTTGACCATATAAATACCTAAATCGTTATATAAGAGTCCTGATGTGGTTTCTAATGATTCCACTTTAAATGAGCGTTCTGTCTCTTCGGAAGAGCATTCATTCATCAACCAAAGCAAACATAAAAGTTTGAAGATATCCATCTTTACCCTTATGTCTTGAAAATCTAATGCCTAAAAGTATAAGAAATGATCTGATACTGTATTTTAATACTACTTAATTAATTTAATATACTTAAAACTACCGTAATTAATTATTTACAAGTTCTTAAATTACGGGGTCCGTTTGTCATAGAATGGTGCCAATCGAGATATATGGACTACGTCCGTATTCTTTCGTTTTCCTTTGCCCATTTCTATAACATAGTTTAATTTATTTCTTTTTTCAATTATTTTAAATGGACCTATGTATTTAGGCTGTAGTTTGTCACTTTTTCCAACTTGTCTAATGAAAGTTCGAAGTTTTACTTTATCACCGACGTTAAACTCTACGTCTCGGTGTCTGTCGTCGTAACGGTCTTTGTCTGTCTGTTGTTTTCTTTGTATGTTCGTCCGTGCATCTTCACGCAATTTCAAGATAACGTTTTGGCTACGTAATGCAAAGTCTGTCGACATGGGTTGTAATAATTGAGCGTCTGTTGGTAAAACGGGTTCGCGTCCATATACCAAAGAAAATGGGGAACATTTAATTGTTTCTTGCCTAGAAGTATTATATGCAAAAATACAATGAGGCAAATATACGTTCCAATCTTTTTGAGAAGTAGATGTATATTTACTTATCATATCGGCAATTGTTTTATTTAGTCTTTCTGTGAGACCGTTAGTTGATGGTTTATATGCTGTAGTGAATGTACTTTAACTTCCCAATAATCTCACAATTTCAGTAACGAGGTTTGACATGAATACTGTGCCTCTCTCACTGAGTATTTTTTTTCGGAGAACCATGCCTACAGATAATTTGTTCCACGATAAATTTAGCGACAGCTTCAGCTTTACCATTCGGCAATGCTTTTGCTTCTGCCCACCTTGTAGCATAATCTGTTGCTACGACTATGAAAGTTGCTCCGGACGTACTTCTACGAAATGGACCAAGGAGATCTATACCCACCATTTTGAAAGGATATGTAACAGAAATTGGATTTAGTAGACCTGCGGGTTTTTGGTTTGTAGGGCCCTTACGAATCTGACAGTCCGGGCATCCTTTAACATACCTTTCAACATCGCGTGCCATACCGTCCCAATAATATCGTTTCTTAATTTTATCTAGGGTTCACGTAATACCTAGATGACCACTTATCGGTTCGTCGTGGTTACTAAATAAAATTTCGGCTCTTAAATCTGATGGTATAACTAATAATTTTGACGAATTATGGCGATCAGGATGTGATTTATACAAGACACCTTTAATGATTTCGTAATTTTTTGCTGCTCTCTGCAAAGAAGGACCTCCAAAATTTTCATCATTTATAGCCGCAATAACATCCCTAATGCGTTTATCCTTTGATTGTAAGTCGATAAGTCTTCCTTCAGAAATAATGAAAGTTGGAACCTGTAAAGCCTTATTTTCATCTGCAATCGTGGCATCTAAACACGGATAACGGGATAATGCATCAGCGTCTTTATTCGTTGATCCTTTTTTATGGAATACCATATAGGAATATTCCATTAATTTAAGAGACCATCTTAGCAATCTACTTCCTGAATTCTTAAGAGATTTTAGCCAACAAAGGGAATGGTGATCGGTAACAATGACAAAATTTGGTAGACCCCAGAGAAATGTTCTGAAATATTCGATTACCCAAATTGCAGCAAGGCATTCTAACTCGCTAATGGTGTAATTTCTTTCGCTGGAAGTTAGAGTACGGGAAATGAATGCTACTGGATGAAGTTTTTGTATCTCAGTATCTTTTTGAAGAAGTACTGCACCAAGGCCTACTCCACTGGCATCTACATGAAGTTCTGTTAAAGCAGATTAATTAAAATGTCGTAATAACGGTGGATTCATAAGTTTTTGTTTTAGTTGTTCGAATGCTTTTTGCTGAGAAATTTGCCAGATGAAAATAAGGCTTTACACGGCTTTACGGTCAAACTGTTGCTCTGGCTCCAGTTTACTCTTGGACCTGGTTGGTCGACGTTCACAAGAGGATTCCTCGGCTAATGTAAGTTTACCACTCTTAGCCATTACTTTGCCAACAACTACCGATTTGCCTACAGCTGATCAATTGGTGGACCAAGTGATCGACACATCCAAGAACCTAGCAAATAGTTATAATTTTACTTCACTTACTGATTCACTTTGTATTGTGGCCGTAACTCTATTCCAAATTTTAATTTTAATTCGAATAGCTTACATAATAGTTTAGACTTACATTTAGTTCTTTCAAATAAGAATTTGGCCAATCATAATTCTAATATAACTAAAGCTGGTAACTCTCTAGTTAATGGCAACAATTTGATACCTGTAACAAAGTAATATTTGTTAGGTCAAATAGCTCAAATTAATGCGAAGCTTGCCGCAAAATTTACCGGACCATACATTATTAGGAAAATCATCTCCCCAGTAATTTTTGATTCAAAGAATAAGGATGGTCGTTGGATTCGTCATGATATATTCGACACCTCAAGCCATCCCCTCCGCTACAATAATTCGCATGCGCAAAATTCATCCCTACTTTCCCATCGTCAAATTTGCCTATTTAAGGCAGCATCAAGTAATTGATTTTCAGTTCTCCCAGAAGTTCGACGAGATGAGTACTCCAAGGAAAACCGACTGCAGTCTCGTCGAGGCTTGTGTGCGGTAACCAACCCGGCCAAAGCCAGTGCCTACGGTGACCAAAGAAGTAACTAAGCGGCAGGCAATTTTATTAGACAGGCCACCCGATCCACCTGCAAAGAAAGCGAACCACTCCCGGGGTCAGACTCACCTGTCCGCTATTGCCAGGAAAGAGGCGTGCCGAAGAAAACTAATGGTCCGATCCTCCCCCGCTCCGAAGGACAGACCAACCAAGATTTCATCACCGCCCGGCCACCGAACCGTAATTGTTCCCCCAAGGTCTGCCCCGCCTGCAACTTACCGACCGAGGACAGTTTCGGTCATCGCCCCCCCTCAGAATGTACACCCGGCACCCGCCCCCTCTCCAACAGGTCCCTTTCCATCGCCAGCTCTACCCGTTTCCTCCACGTCAAAACCTAGTAACATCCCGCTTTCCATGCTGAAAAGTCGTTCACCAGACCCTAAAAAGACGGCAACGAGTTGTGTACCCCCGATGACCGAAGAGGCCCAGTTTTCGCGACTCTTCGAAATGGACGAAGACTGGGTAATTGTAGTGTATTACGGTGTGTAAATGAATAGTGTATTACTACATATACGGGAGCTGACGAGAAACAATTGAAATATGATATAATTCAACAACTTGTATTATTATCAATATTAGTTCTGGAATAAATCTTTATATTACATTCAATTATTATTACTACTCTTATTACAATCCATTACAGTAATGGATCTCGAAGAAGCGTTAAATTCAAGCGACCCCTCGGAGACCCCGAAGTCGGACTCCGCCCAACCTCGACCGGTGATAACCGCCCAGAAGGAAGCTAACCAGGTGCCGATCAGATCCCTTACCACAGAGAGAGCCCCAGCTATCGTCTCTTTGCCCGTCAAAACCCCGGAAACAGCGCCGGTTACTTTAAACGACACATTACCCCTTCCACCGGTGCCGTACACCCAAAAAAACCGTAGAGACAGTACTATTTGGATGCAGCTACCTACGGGTCGTCTTGTGGAGATCCCCGCCCATGCCGTCTTCCATTACAAGAGGTATACGTTACGGTTCAACGATGAGAGGTGGTTGCTCCGTTTCGACGCCCGAGGACAGCTCCGATACAGCCGAGATCTACGCCAACCGAAGGGAGACGGGGGTGTAACAAAGTAATATTTGTTAGGTTTATTATTATATTTTAGTTTGATTGCAGTATTATATTTATTTAAGTTTGTTTTGTATATATTGTAAATATGCGTTGGATAAAATTTTAGTTGGGTAGGGATTACAAGCATGTTAGGTTTAGGAGGGAGTTATAGAGTAGGGGGCTCCCTTCCACTCCTGCGGCTATATAAACGAGTTCCGGGCAGAACTCAAGCAGTTCGTGGTTAAGCCCGCTCGCGACCAGTACAGTGTTCCGACTCCGTCCTTCACCGGTAAGCCGTTAGCTAATGTCCTGCTTGTTACCCGACGCAAGTATCTAGTATACCCCATCCGATCCTTACCCATTACGAGCGTCTCGTAGACTCCGTCCTTTGAGTGAGCGTCTCACTCTAACCTGACACGAACGTTTCGTGTACTCCGTCCTTTGAGTGAGTGTCTCACTCTTACCTGACACGAGCGTCTCGTGTACTCCGTCCTTCGAGTGAGTGTCTCACTCTTACCTGACACGAGCGTCTCGTGTACTCCGTCCTTCGAGTGAGTGTCTCACTCTTACCTGACACGAGCGTCTCGTGTACTCCGTCCTTCGAGTGAGTGTCTCACTCTTACCTGACACGAGCGTCTCGTGTACTCCGTCCTTCGAGTGAGTGTCTCACTCTTACCTGACACGAGCGTCTCGTGTACTCCGCCCCTCGAGTGAGTGTCTCACTCTTACCTGACACGAGCGTCTCGTGTACTCCGTCCTTCGAGTGAGTGTCTCACTCTTACCTGACACGAGCGTCTCGTGTACTCCGTCCTTCGAGTGAGTGTCTCACTCTTACCTGACACGAGCGTCTCGTGTACTCCGCCCCTCGAGTGAGTGCCTCACTCTTACCTGACACGAGCGTCTCGTGTACTCCGCCCCTCGAGTGAGTGTCTCACTCTTACCCGACGCGAGTGTCTCGCGTACTCCGTCCTTGGACTCGTACTCGCCCCTAACCTAACACAAGCACCGCGTTTCATTTCGACCCGACGTTCGGTTGTTTAAATCTGTTTTCCGGACAAGCTTTTCCTATTTACGAGTATATGAATACTGTAGTGTAAGGTCCGGTTTTTTCATCTCTGAGTAAGTGGCCAGTAAAATACTTGATGATTAAAGATAGGAAAACGCATTGCGCTAATCGTCAAGTAGTAACTTGGCACTTAGGCCCAGTTTTTCAATATCAAGTTAAACTGTAACTTTCGGTTTATTTCCATAGCGACAATTGTGTTCTTATGGGAGTAAACTGAAGGTTAAAGTTAACATGCGATTGAAAAACCGGGCCTAAATATTTTTGATAGTATTTAAAATAAAGTTTAGTTGAGTTATATCCTGTTTTATTTTGTGAACCTGGACACCGGCGAGCTTACACCTGGACACCGGCGAGCTTACACCTGGACACCGGCGAGCTTACACCTGGACACCTTCCGTATGTGTTTGAGCAAGCGAAGGACGTGACCGGAGAACAGGAGCACGTTACATACCAATTGATAACTCAAATGTAGATATTGCTCCAACACCTTCACCTTTAGTAGATGTTGATTTCCAAATGTTTGAATTCAATTTACTCAAAGATAATAATAGTTTTCAACCGTTTAACAATCCCGTAGCTGCTCCTGCACTAGCTCATAACCTCAATCACGACGTCAAACATGTTTTTAACACTCCTGTGACTCAGATCCATCAATTTCACGAACGTTTCGTCAATTTTTCTAGTGTCTCTTTTTCAATGGCTGAATCTGACTTATTTAAGAGAGGACCAAAATTTGCTCCTCAACTTAAATTTAACAACCATGATTTAAAAAATCTTTTAATTAATATCGAAGCTATCATCGAAAGATTCGAATTTTTTGATGGCGACATAGTGAGATTTAAGTGCTCTGATATCATCAACACTTTTATTGACCATCAGTCTTCTAATATTCATGCTAAGACCCTTAGATCTCTAAAATTGAAACTTAAAAATAACGATCTAATCATAAGTAAAGCAGACAAAGGCCAGTGTTTGATTATAATGCATAAATTGGATTACATTGCCAAAGTGGAGGCTTTCCTCAATAATGACAATTTTACTGTGTCCAATATTGACCCGTTCATTAAATTTAATAAACTTCTAAAATCAATTATCTCTAAATATAAGGATTTACCTTTTTTAAATAAACATTTAATTCATATGAACCCCATGACCCCTCGTCTTTATGGGGTTCCAAAAATTCATAAAACAAATATTCCTATTAGACCTGTAGTGAGTTTCATTAATTCTCCAGCCCATAAATTAGCTTATTTTATTGATTCAACCCTTAGAAGCTGTTTACAGTTATCACACATTTACACTATTAAAAATTCAGCTGAATTAGTTCAAAAGTTAGATAATTGTCACTTGTCTCCTGATTGCATTCTTATTTCGTTGGACGGTACTAATTTGTTTACTTCAGTGCCTATTAATGAATGCCTTAACTTGGTTAATGAAACGTTGATGAACTGTGACCTAGACAATGATGAAATCCATTGCCCGATTGAATTATTAGAAGTCGCTTTAAAACAATTTTTTTTTTCAATTTAACAATAAATTTTATATTCAAAATGATGGACTTGCTATGGGATGTAACTTATCTCCTATATTAGCGGATATGTTTATGAATCAACTTGAAACTAATTTCTTTAAATCTGGACATCATCTTTCAAAGAACATAAAATTTTATGCTAGATACGTCGACGATGTTTTGATTGTTTGGCAGGGTGACGCAAAGTAGCAGTAGTACTTCTTTGTTATTAAACCATTTTAATACTTTACATGAGAAAATTAAATTCACTTTAGAGCTAGAACATAATAACAGTATTAATTTTCTTGATATCAATATTACTCGATCCTTAAAATCGTTCTCATTTAAAATCTTTAGAAAGCCTATTATCACTGATGCTGTTATTAATTTCAACTCTAATCATTCTTTGCAACACAAATTATCTGCTTTCGTAGCTTTTCTACACAGGGCTTTTCCATGCCCATGAATAATATTGTTACGTACCCTTGGGAGGATTCGTAAATGGGGGTCGTATCCCTCCCGGAAGAGTACTCGCTAGCTCGAAGTACCTTGTTGGAGTTATGAAAGGGCTTGACTTACCTTCTCCTTCGCTTTGCTGAGGGGGTAGTTGAGGGGTAGTAATGGAGACGGCACATTCACTTAAACCCCTTTATTCGCCCCAGCTCGGTTAAGAGGTCTACCAGGTCGCCCAGTCCAAGCACAACTCTACTCCTTATCACTCCACGGGCGACTTGGTACCCCTCTCGCCTACCTTCCACCGACCACCAACAGGTGGCAAAGGCACCGCGTTCATGGCAATTTCCCCTTCCCCCAAAAATATGCCTCCTGGCATTTATTTATTCATAAGTTATAAAAACTTAAGGGTTCTGCCTTGAACGCGTTCCAGTGGGAAATACAGTACTAATGATATTATTCGCATTTGTTACATGTTATTAGATTTATTCCCCCATAGAGTCTTTAGATCAGCCGTTTTTTCCATATTCTGCTGCTGTTGCCTCTTTCAAACCACTTCACCTTGTAGTGCCGTTCTGCAGTATTTTCCATGTTCATGTGACTAGTGTTGTCCATCATATAACCATCGAAGTATTAATGTTTTTCCTTTGGGGACCGTTTTTGGTATGTTGTTGTAGTTTTGGCCCCTTTGGCATTACTTCTTGATTATCCTTTTTGGTGGTGGTATTTTATAGAAATGTGAGAAACAGCTGTGGTCCTTTTGTGGTCCGTATGGGTTTGTATGCAGCTCCAGACATCTTAGATATTCTAGATCGGCTGTGATCATCATTCTCCGAAGGAGTATATGCAACAAATAAAGGCAGTATCAAAATGTGCTCTTTATCTTTCGTACTGTAACTACTGGGGCTTTAACTAATTACAAATAACACCCTACTAGTTCATGCAAGATAACTTTTAAATTTATTTAATGCTGTGAGGACGATTGGCCACTCGCTCTCACAACTTTAATGTATATAACAAAACTTGCCTGAACTTAACAGCTAACTTAAATCTATTTCCTATTTCTTATCTTATTATACAGGTACCCTCCTATTTCTAATCGTTTCCTTACAGTATTCAATTTTTTAACATCATGAAATGTTCCATTTTCACCTACTGATCAGGCTAGGTGATCTAGCTCATTACATGATGTCGCAGCTCTTAAGTTTACTCTACATTTTCTACCGTCCGGCAATACAAATAATCCTTCTTCATAATTTCTTAATTCCATGGATTCATTTTTAGGCAAATTTTTAGTCTTAATACATTTTTGTTTAATTATAAAAGCTGTTATAAAAAGTAATATTATTAGCACAGTGCTATACAAAATGCCTGAATTTATTTTTGTTTTAATTTTAAAATTGGAATCGTCATTTAGTTTTTTTATTGATGCCCTGACTTCATTTAATTTTTTTCTATTCTCTTCATAAGTTTCAGTTTCCATGACTTCATCTAATTTTTTCATATTTAAATTCTTTACACTATCATTTAAACTTTGAATATACAAACTGCTGTTTGTATTGTATGATTTTATTCTCCAATTTTTAGAAAATTCTGATGATTTAGTTAACGTGAGGAAGTCATTTTTTACGGGTTTAATTGTAATTTTATCTGAGACTGCTTTGCAGGTCGGTAACAATTTTAAAATTCCCGAATCGCACAATTCAACGTGGATAGTTAATTCTGATTTGTTTTCTGTTGTACACACTATATTCAATAGTTCTGAATAAGGTGATATGAAAAGCCATGAATTAACTTCATTCATTTCTTCAAATTTTAATTTTGTCAAATGAATTATTTCTTTTTCACAGTTTTGAGGCAAAATTTTAATCGGACGTAATAGTTCCACTTCACATGGTTTATTATTATATGAGTGAAATATAGTCTTTCCTTCTGTTAAAATGTAATTATTATTTTTTAATGGAATATATTTTTTTCTTTCTTGAAATGTTACATAAAAATATTCAGTATATAATTCGTTAGTAGCCAAATAAGGACTTTTTTTTTATAGATATAAACTTATTTTGTTGTATTTTTAGAGGAACTGGTGTAATTTTGAATAGTAAGTAAGGTTTTATTTGGACCAAAGGAATTTTTATATTCATCCCCAATTTTGAATCTTGCAAGAATGAAGTGACAGTTGCAACTTGAAGCAAAAGTTCGCTATCTTCATAATTTTGGTATTTTATAGGAAATTTTAAACCTTCAGGAATGATTGCTGAAATATTTCGCATTTCGTTTAAGATTTCTGTGGGAGAAATTAATAGTGGATTTATATGGCCTTGCTTAGCAAACATTATAACATTAATTAAATTTGTAATTTCCAATGGAAATTGATCAATAAGTAAAGTAAATAATTCTTTGTGGTCTTTTAAATATCGATCTATGCGGTAGAGATAATCTACTTCGTGAGACGTTTTATTAACAATATTTTTTATAATATCAAAATTTTCAAAAAGAATTTTTTCGTTGTGTTTTACGTGTCCTAATGTGTTATTCAAAGAATCCACTGTTGATTTTATTATCGATGTTTGCTTGTCAACAATATTTATTAATTTTGCTTGTTTATTTTTCATCAATTCTATTCCTTCATTGAACTTTTGAGCATCTTCTTCGGTGAGTGTTCCAAACAATACTTTTGATAATTTACCTATAGCATCAAAATAACCACGTTTTGATCTATGATGAACTAATAAATTTGGAATTAAGTTTTTTTTTCCCATATTAATCTTGTAATACTGTAATTCGCAATATTAATATAGTTCCCACATAAGGAGACTCCTGCGGTATGGAGAGTTTCCTTTTTGCATAACTGCCTTGTTTCTTCGTATATGTCAGTTATTTGATTAAATTTCTGTTCGTATGTTTCCAAATCAATAAATACTACTAATTTCCAAAAAGTTTTGGTAAAAAATAAATTACCTTCTTTTTCGTATAAAAGTCCTGATGTATTCCATAAGGGCTGAATACTGTAGAAGTCCGTCGGTGTCGCTTCTAAATTTATTGTAATTGGTATTTTACTGGCAGTCCAAATTATTAGCATCCAGATTAAATGTCAAATATTCGCCATAATTCTCTCTCAGTGACAACGGCTTGTACGATCTCCTAAAACTTATTCTATTGTGAGGTGATATGAAGATTTATTATCATTTTTTTTTCTTCGATTTATTTCTGTAGGTACCTGTACAAAAAAAATCTGTTAATACTAGTTTACAAGTTGATTTTAAATATTATTATTTGAATTTTATTTTATTTACAATTTGTACATTAATTACAATATATTTTATTATTTTAATTTTTCATAAAACAGTAGATAACAGTTTTCTGTGTCTAATTCTCCAGACGTAATTTCTGTTACCTTATTGTCATTGTAATTTAACCAAACATTATTCCTTTTATCTTTAATCTGTGCGAAATAATGCCCGTTTTGGGAATTACCTACATAATTTACGATTGCGTATAATCCGTAGCTTAAAGAATTTCGATTTAATTCCATTTTACTTGTAGGGAACTCTACAGTTCTGTTTATTTTTTGTACTGTTTTTTCATTCCACGCATATTTTTCGAAGTGAATAATTAATATTTGTGGTAAATTCACAATTTTCCAATATAAATTACAACTTGTTTTTATCTGACAATTTGTGCAGTGATTTTCTATTACTTCCTGTTTACCCATTATTAATTCTTGAAGGTATTTTTAGAAAGTAATTCCATCTTCAATTTGAGTTATTTGAAATGATAGATTTAGAAACTGATTTGTGCTATTTGCCTTGTGTCCACATTTCAGACATTTCATTTTGGTAAATGCCCTTCCGGTAAAAAGATTTAAAATAGGATTTGAGTTCTGATCTCTTTGATCATTTTTTCCTAGTTCTTGTAACATAAAATATAATGCCTCAAATGCATCTCGTTGTTCATTTCCTCTAAACATTTCTGATAAATCTGCCAATTTCTTTTTTAAATGTTTTATATTAATAACCCACGGCCACATTGGCGCCCACAAATTCATAACCACTTCGGCGAAAATTTCAAGTACGCTTTCTTTTCTTAAACCACGTGAACCAACAAATTTGTAATTTAGAAACCTATCTTTAAGAGGTTCGGAATTAGCTAAACATTGAACTATTACATTTAAATAACACGTATTTCCAAGATTAACTAACCCTTTTGTTCTACTTGAAGTTGTATTATTTTTGCCATTAACATCACTTAGGTTCTTATTTATTTGGTTCTGTAAAGAGTGTTCTCTATGCTCTTTTTGTACATTTTTTTGTACATTTTCTTCATCGCTTTTTCCATTCCGACGTCTTCGTACTACTCGTGATGCTATTGTATCCAAATTTTGTTTCCTAAAAATTTCATAATTTTTTCGAATTTTTTCGGGATTTTTCCTTTGTAATTTATCCTGAATTTTTTCTTTATTAGCCTTTGCTAATGATTTATCGTTAGCTATTTGGTTGTTAACACTACTTTTTATGTTACCTTTTTGTTTTTGTTTTAATTTAGAATTGTAGTATTCACGCGTAATATTTTTTGTTTGTTCCCGGGTTTCCTTATTATTTTGTGGTGTATTTTGTGGTTTCCCTTGTCCTTATTTTGTTGTTCTCTTTTCTACACTATCTTTTTCTTCCTGCTGATTCCATTCTTTGTAATACGGTGCCAAACGTGAGACGTGAATAACATCTTGTTTTTTCCTTTTCCCTGTTCCTAGTTCAATTATGTAATTTAAGTCGTTCCGTTTATCTACAATTTTGAAGGGTCCTAAATATTTCGGTTGAAGTTTATCGCTTTTACCTACTTGCCTTATAAAGCTTTTTACTTTAACTAAGTCACCTATTTCATATTTTACATCTCTGTGTTTTTCATCGTATCTAATTTTATCTTCCGTTTGTTTCACCTGCAAACTTTTAGCTGCCAGCTCTCTTATTTCTTGAATTGCCTTTTGGTTTCTAATGGCAAAATCGGTTGTCATGGGTTGTCCAAGTTCTACGTCACTGGGCAATAGAGGTTCTCTACCATAAACCAGTACAAAAGGACTTGTTTTAACTGCTGCTTGCACCGTTGAGTTATAGGCAAATATGCACTGTGGCAGGAATGTATCCCAATCCTTTTGTGAGGCTGAGGTATATTTACTAATCATGTCAACAATAGTCTTATTTAACCTTTCTGTTAAATCATTCGTAGAAGGCTTGTAAGCTGTCGTGTACGTACTATTTGACCCCAGCAATTTTACAATTTCTGTAACCATTTTTGACATGAAGACAGTACCCCGATCACTTAAGATTTTCTTCGGTGAACCGTGTCTGCAGATTATATCTTCCACTATGAATTTCGCAACTGGTTCTGCTTTTCCTGATGGCAAAGCTCTGGCTTCGGCCCACCTGGTTGCGTAATCCGTTGCTACGATAATATATTTGGCGCCTGCAGCACTTTTCGGAAAAGGTCCCAAGAGGTCTATACCTATCATCTCGAATGGCGCACCCACTGTGATCGGATTTAAAAGTCCAGCCGGTTTTTGATTTGTAGGACCTTTCCTGACTTGACATTCCGAGCAAGATCTTATGTATTTAGCAACGTCCCTAGTCATTCCATACCAAAAGAACCTTTTCTTAATTTTATTTAAAGTTCTTGTGATTCCATTTATTGGTTCATTATGATAACTGTGTAATATTTGATTTTTCATTTGTCTGGGAATAACTAATAATTTGTGATGTTCTGATGCTTTACTATCTATTTTGTAAAGTACATCTTCTATTATTTCAAAGTTCTTCGCTGTTCTCTGAAGAGCTGCATTTCCATATGTACCATCTTGTATGGCATTTTTTATGTTCTTCAAATTTTGGTCCAATTCTTGCTTTCTTGCTATTTCTTCTGCTATGAACATAAAAGTAGGAATATTAAGTGCGTTTTCTTCATCTTTTTCTGTCCACATTGTGCATGGATACCTAGAGAGAGCGTCAGCGTCTTTGTTGGTTGTTCCGCGTTTATGGAAGATCTTATACGAATACTCCATCAGTTTTAACGACCACCGTATTAGTCGACTTCCTGGAGATTTCAAGCTCTGTAACCAACAGAGGGCATGATGATCAGTAATAATACTGAAGGTTTTCAGCCCCCATAAATAGGTTCGAAAATACTCCACAGCCCATACTGCTGCCAAACACTCTTTTTCTGTTATCGTATAATTCTTTTCATATGATGTTAGAGTCCGCGATATGTAGGCCAAAGGGTGCAATCTTCCAGATACCACTTCCTTTTGAAGTAGTACTGCTCCTATTCCGACGCCACTAGCATCGACATGTAATTCTGTTTCAGCTTCGGGGTCGAAGTGCTTAAGTATTGGGGCGTTCACTAAATTGGATTTAAGGGTTTCAAAGGCTTTTTTCTGACTTTCTCCCCATTCAAATTTTGACTTGCTACCTATAATGTTGTATAGAGGAGTAGCAATTTCTGCATAATTCGATACAAATTTTCTGAAATAATTTGTTAGTCCGATAAAACTTTGCACGTCTTTAATTTTCTTCGGTGCATATTCGCTATCGGACGGCCGGATAATTCCCAGTTCCAGCATTTCCTCGATTTGTTGTTTTATAATGCCTTTTTCTTTTAAGCTCACTCTATAGGGTCTCGACTTTACTGGTGCATTGGTTCCCGTGTCGATGATATGTTCTGCCATAGTTGTAAATCCCAATGTTTTATTACTCCATGCCATAATATCAGAATATTTTTCAATTAAGTTTGTTAGTTTTTGCTTTTGATTTTGATTTAATTTTTCATTAATGTGGTTTATTTTAGGCTTATTTGGCTTTGCTACATTTCTCTTACCCACGGGAGTATTTTCTTCCATCGCCAAATTTCCTAATTTACCACTGCTGTCTTTCATTAAATATCCCAGAGCAGTGCCTTTTCTTAAAGAAACCGGTTTATTCCCGTAATTTCTTAGTTTAATTATGTTTCTTCCAAAATCCGCAAAATTATCATTTAATTCCAGTTTCTGTTTTTGCCAAAATTCACCTCTCGGTACAAAAATACAAACAAATGGGCGGTTTTTAGATTGAAGGTCTTCGGAAAAATTTATTCGTTATTCATTCGTTTTCTTCATTTGCATTAATCGTCACTTCTTGAGCTATATTTATTTTAATAATTTTATTATCAACTATTTCTTCAATTAATTTTTCTCCTGGTAATTCATCCTAATTATTTTCTTTCTTCTTGATTATTTTTCGCCAAGAATCTTCTTTCTTCTTCACAATTTTATTTTTTAAGTCGCATATCACAATTTGTATATCATCGTCATGAAATAAGTATGTAATCATTTTCTGTATTACATCCCAATTACACTTATCTAGGCCGCAACAAATTTTTGGCATCGCCAGAAATTTTACCTCATGTTTTAACGCATGTTGTTTTAATTTTAATAAAGCCGAAAAAATGTCCTTATACTTAGGTTTACCATTTGACGAATTTTTTGTTACTAAATTATAGATAAATTTATTGTTAATGTTTAAAAGTGCTAAATCACCAACTTTACAATTCTGCTTTCTTAATTCGTCGACATTATTAAATTTAAACTTGAGTAATTTTGCTATTCCTTTTGACATTTTTAGATCTGCTGCTACTGCGTGTGCCAAACTATATTTATCTGACATGTCAAAGAGACTACCTTGTTGAATTGTAATATTTTTTGGTAAATTAATAATTTTGTCGTTAACCTGTAAAAAACGTTCGTATGTAAAATTTTGCTTATTTACATTTTGCCGTAAACCGTAAACGTTCATCACGTACATTTAAATGTGCCTTACGTATACACTTCCCCTGCTTTGTTTTATCTGGGAGTAATGTATTATTACATAGGTCATCTATTTTTAACTTGTTAAAAGTAACAGTACGTTCAACAAAATTAATAATTGCTCCTTTATCCCGTAAAAACGGAAAACCTAAAATTAATGGGGCAGCCGCGTTTTCCAAAACTAACGCTTTAACTTTTGTTGCTAAATCATTTAATTTAATATTTATTTCTGATAAACCTAAAGGAATTACATGTTTTCCGTCTACCGTGTTTAGTATCGGGGGGTTTTCTAATTTTTTAATTGATTTAGCTAGTTGTTTAATAACGATATTATATGCTGCGCCCGTATCTAAAATTGCATTTATTAATTCGTTTCCTAACCGAACATTTATTGCAAGTATATTCATATTATTAGTATAAATGGGAATTATTTTACAAATTACGTTTTCATTCTCTACATGAGGTGGTTTTGCAGAGACTCCGCTTTTGAAAAAATTGCGGGCAGAATTTAGAGCCTCTTGTAACTCTGCCCTTTTCCATTTAAATCTTCTTTCTTGAATTTCGACAAATTCTGTTACAGTTCATTTCTTTCATTCCTGTTCTGAATACCCCCTGTATATGCATTGCCACCGCCCAGCCTTCATTTCTGTTCCGAACACGCCCTGTATATGCGAAATTCGACGTGTCGGATCATTCCTTGGACCGCGTCGTTGTACACATTGCAGTCAGTGTAGGAATACCCGTATTTCGCCGGCGTAATTTTCTTAAACTTTCGTTTTAGCATATTTCTATTAACAGGACCTTCATTTATTTAAACAAATTCATTTTATATATGTAATCCCTCCTTAATTGAGTTCAAGATCGCGTGTATGTGAGGAATTGAACGAATTATAACGAAGTTCTACTTCTGGACGCGTATTATGCGTGACCTTTGTCCTTTCAGCCGATTGGTTCCCGCTGTTACTAAGAAAGTTCCCGGAGGTAGGAATAGACGGTGTCTCGCTTGTTTATAATCCTTCCTTGTTTGTCAAACGAGAAATGTTGCGCCATTGTCAGAACGAAACTTGCCGTCTCTTGGGTCACACTCTCTTTTCGTAAATATTTTTATTTGTGCGTGCCATTACATCGAAGGGATGTTAGTGCATATCTACGGCTAATTGCCGACTCTGATTAGACCCAGGTGTAAGACAGGAAAACCGCGTATCCCGTGGGTGTCACAGCTTCGGTAATAGACCGAGGTAAGTTCCATACGCAGCAACTCTCGGTTTGACTTATGTGTTCGTTTTATTTCATTTCTTATAGGCTTTTATCGTAAGCTTTTAGCGTGAGCTTTTATCGTAAGCTTTTAGCGTGAGCTTTTATCGTGAGCTTTTATCGTGAGCTCCTAGCAAAAGCTATCATCAATCCTAGGCTTTAATCTGGGACCTACATCAAGAGGTATTTCTCGTTGGGTGCATCGCGAATTACGGCGGTGAAGGCTCCCTCCCTCGCCCCTCTACGCGGAAGTCGGCACATTACAAAGTGCCGCGGCGACATCGCGCCGGACATCAAAGGAATAAAGGTCGGAGCGTTATAATTTCTTTTCGTAGTTTTGAGCGATATTTCGCGGATTTTATTTCGGATCCATTACTTTGATTTTGTCGCAATAAAACTTGCAACTTATTGCATAACTGCCGGTGTAATTTGAATGTGATATAAGCCGACGAGCGTTGACGCGTGCAAATAACCGGAGATTGCATTCTTTTGTATTTTGTTGCATTAGTGATGATTTGAATTACTTTAATATAGTTATGTAGCGATTTCGGATCCGAAAAGTTAGGTAATAACGTATTATGTTTATGGTTTTGTTGTGTACTTAGATCGATCGACTTGCGTTGAATTTGTTTTATCTGTTTTTTTTTTGTTTGTGTTTCTAGTAATAAAAGTGTTCATGTTTTGGACGTAACGTGTTTTCTTAATTTTTCACGCGTTCCCTTTCACAAAAAAATTAAGTGGCGCCTGTTTTTGGTTTGGCCTTCGCGTTTTGGTTAGAGAACCCCTCATCCCACTGTGCTGGCTGGCAACATTGGAGTAAAGTTTCGCTCCAATGTAAAACTTCTGCCTATCTACGCAGGTAGGTAGCAAGTTTTGGCGCCCATACGCGTGTGGCCCGATTTTGCTTTGCGTTTTGTTGTTTTGTTTGTCGTTTAAGAGTATTACGTCCAGAACATTTATTTTGTTAGAATAAGTTGCGCATTATAATGGAATATAAACTACTACCGGACCGCCTTAATTCTGAGGAATTAAACTATGAATTATTGGTAAGAGGTATCCAAATTGATGGAACAGTTGCGCAAAAGCGTGCTAATTTAAGACGGCAAATGCGATTGGAAAAAGATTTACGCCTGCCTGTACCCAAAATACGACGTGACTTTTGACGATGACGTGACAGCTCTGCAGGAAAAGATTAGCGAGATTCGCTGTTTAATAGAGTCGCTTCCAGGCTCAACAGCTGTGTGCATTCACGATAAAATTTCCGCTAAGTTGGCTCATGCCATTGGACGCGCTCAGCGATCCCAACCGACCAATAGTGACGAGACGCGACAACGTGCCGCCATCTTGAGAACGCTAGACGAACTTGCGTTCGACTTCGAACAAACTGCGCTCAATTTTGCGCCGAAAGAACCGGAAGTTACTGGGGTAACAGCATCCCCTTTACTTGATTTAACCGCGATTGCCGAGCATTTTCAGAACAATCCTTTATCGGTATCTTGCGTAGTTCCGGACTCTATTTCGCCGCCGAGTGCGACTTCAACACCTTTGGCTACTCTATCGCCGCCAAAAGCAAATACATCGCGAATTGAAGCCACGCCTCTCACAGTTAAGGCTGCTACCCACTCTGCGGCCAGTAACGAAATTAAGTCCGTGCCTGTTTCTAAATGGGGTTTGTCTTACAATGGGAATAATAAAGTCCTGTCTTTAAATGCTTTTCTCGAACGTGTTGACGAACTCTGCGTTTCGAGGAACGTGTCCGAAATCACGTTATTCGCTTCCGCATCCGATTTGTTTCGAGAGAAGGCATTAATTTGGTTTAGGGCTAATAGAAAGTTTTGCGATAATTGGACTGACCTCGTCAAACGTCTTCGCGAGGAATTTCAACCCTATAATTACGATGACAAACTCGTCAAACGTCTTCGCGAGGAATTTCAACCCTATAATTACGATGACAAATTGTTCGAAGAAATTAAGAAACGCACTCAAGGCCCTGACGAATCAATGGGAATTTATACGTCGGTCATGATCAATTTATTTAATAGGTTGAGCGTTCCGGTTGCTGAAAGCGTTCAGGTCAAAATTCTTCTGAACAATATTGCCCCTTTCTATCAACGACAATTAGGATTGGTCGAGGTTACTTCGGTAGCACACTTGTTAAGGTTAGGTCGACAGTTGGAAGCTCGTAAGTCAGCTGTTGAAGCATACGTTCCACCCCCACGTAAAAATATGGTCTTAGAACCGGACTTAGCGTACGTCCAAACCTGTGCACCGGTTGTATCCGAATGTAAGGTGGAGCCTCCCAAACCTAATAATACTTTTAAGTGTTGGAATTGCCAGAAAATCGGTCATTTGTCTCGAGATTGTTCCGAGCCCTTAAAAAGGCATTGTTATCGGTGTGGTCGTCCCAACGTCACTACGAAGACGTGCCCGGCGTGTTCAAAAAACTCCAGAACAACGCGCTAGATGATCGGTTAGTACGTTGTTTCAGTATATCAAAGCCGATCGATCCTTTGGCAGTCCAACCTGTTCTTGACTATGTCTTGGCTCATGCTAAAAATGATGAGCGTCCTTATTTAACCGTGTCGATTTTGGGCATCCCGTTTCTTGGCCTCTTATGCTCTGGTGCATCTCGCACAATCGTTGGCAGCTCGGGATGGGAAGTTCTTCAAACTTTAAACTTACCTTTTAATAAGCATGTAACGTCGTGTACCGTGGCGAATGGACAACCTTGTTCTAGTCCTGGTAATGTGGCCACCCCTATCCAACTGCGTGATCGTGTGAAAGTTATAAATGTTTTAGTTGTCCCTGAGTTACCTCATTCACTCATCTTAGGAACAGATTTCTGGAAGTTAATGGACATCGTCCCTGATCTGCGTTCCGGTGAATGGACCTTCGGTAGAGAGTCAATTGACGTGGTAGAACATCTTACCTCTCGGCAACATTTAACTGATCCGCAACAAAATCAGCTGGAGACTCTAACTAATCAGCTGTTTACAAATTCTCCACATGGTGAACTGGGTTGTACTAAACTCGTCGAACACGTTATTCACACAGATAGTGCCCCGATAAAACAACGTTATTATCCCATCTCGCCAGCTAGGCAAACTGTTGTTGACAAAGAACTTGATGACATGCTAAAGCGTGGCATCGTGGAGAAATCCAAAAGTGCTTGGTCATCTCCCATTCTTCTTGTGCCAAAAAAAGATGGAAGTTTTCGCTTTTGTGTGGATTACCGTAAGTTAAACCAGGTCACGACTAAAGACGCATACCCACTACCGTATGTCTCGAACACCCTTGACAAATTGAAAGATGCTAAATACCTGTCATCTTTGGACATTAAGTCAGCTTATTGGCAGATCCCAGTCGCCGAAGAATCCCGCCAATATACAGCATTCACTGTACCTAATCGTGGATTATATCAATTCCGACGAATGCCCTTTGGCCTGCACAATTCTCCCGCGACTTGGCAACGTTTTATTGATCGAGTAATTGGTGCTGACCTTGATCCTCACGTGTTCGTCTATCTGGACGACATCATTATTGTCACGCAAACCTTCGACAAACATCTCGAAGTATTATCTGAAGTCCATAAACGCCTGACTGAGGCTGGTTTGACCCTGAATCAGGACAAGTGCAGTTTCTGCCTTAGCGAATTGAAGTACTTAGGTTACGTGGTGGATCGCCACGGTCTTCATGTGGATCCCGAAAAGGTTCAGTCAATTTTACGAATGCCTAAGCCCACAACGGTTAAGGAAGTACGTAGACTAATTGGAACCGCTTCGTGGTATCGTAGATTCATCCCTGGGTTTTCCACAATTATCGCCCCTTTGACCAAGTTGCTCAAGAAAAATTCTAAGCATCGGTGGGACGAAACTTGCGATGAAGCGTGGGAAAAGATCCCTGAGCATTTGGTTTCCGCTCCAGTCCTTTCGTGTCCTGACTTCACTAGAGAATTCACGATTCAAACCGACGCATCTGATTATGGCGTTGGAGCTGTCCTGACTCAACAACTCGATGATGGCGAGAAAGTCATCTGCTATCTAAGTCGCTCATTATCTCGAACTGAGCGCAATTATTCGACGACTGAGAAAGAACTCCTTGCGATGTTATGGGCGATTGAAAAACTTAGGCCCTACGTGGAAGGTTCTCACTTCAAAGTTATCACAGATCACCATTCACTGCTTTGGTTGAACAAGTTGCAGAACCCTTCTGGTCGATTATGTCGTTGGGCTGTACGCCTGCAGCAATACGATTTCAGTGTCATACACCGCAAAGGAAAAGAACATGTCGTACCTGATATGCTTTCTCGAACTGTCCCTATTATCGACTCCATCGACTTCGATAATGTTAAGGATAGTTGGTATTTGAATTTCTTAAAGAAAATTCGTTTGGCCCCGGAAAAGTTTCCGAGTTTTCGTGTTGAAGGAAACATCATTTATAAACTCGTTCGAAACACCTATTATCGACTAGCTGAGGATGAGCCTCACTGGAAGCCTGTTGTCCCTAAGGAATCTCGATTACAGATTCTTCACGAACATCATGATTCCCCGACTAGTGGTCACTTAGGTGTCTACAAGACTTACAATAGGATCGCCCAAAATTATTATTGGCCCAAAATGCACGCCGATGTTGCGAAATATGTTCATAGGTGTCAAACGTGTCTTCGCACCAAACCAGAACAGAAAGCTCCGGCAGGGCTAATGGGAGGTCACTCTCGAATTTCGCGACCTTGGGAGGTCATTAGCATCGATCTTGTTGGACCACTACCTAGATCTTCTCGTGGGTATCAATACATCCTTGTGGCAACTGATTGCTTCAGTAAGTTCATATTCTGCAAGAAATTCTGTTGTGGAACTTTCCAATAAAAAGTTGTGCTAATTTATAATCGACTTTCTATAGAGAACAGTCCGGCCAAAACTCGCGGTTTGTTCAGATCGATAGATTTAAATGTCCTCTTTCATATTCTGCAAGAAATTCTGGTGTGGAACTTTCCAATAAAAAGTTGTGCTAATTTATAGTCGACTTTCTATAGAAAACGGTCCGGCCAAAACTCGCGGTTTGTTCAGATCGATAGATTTGAATGTCCTCTTTCATATTCTGCAAGAAATTCTGGTGTGGAGCTTTCCAATAAGAATTTGTGCTAATTTGTAGTCGACTTTCAATAGAAAACGGTCCGGCCAAAACTCGCGGTTTGTTCAGATCGATAGATTTGAATGTCCTCTTTCATATTCTGCAAGAAATTCTGGTGTGGAACTTTCCAATAAAAAGTTGTGCTAATTTATATTCGACTTTCTATAGAAAACAGTCCGGCCAAAACTCGTGGTTTGTTCAGATCGATAGATTTGAATGTCCTCTTTCATATTCTGCAAGAAATTCTGTTGTGGAACTTTCCAATAAAAAGTTGTGCTAATTTATAGTCGACTTTCTATAGAAAACGGTCCGGCCAAAACTCGCGGTTTGTTCAGATCGATAGATTTGAATGTCCTCTTTCATATTCTGCAAGAAATTCTGGTGTGGAACTTTCCAATAAAAAGTTGTGCTAATTTATATTCGACTTTCTATAGAAAACAGTCCGGCCAAAACTCGTGGTTTGTTCAGATCGATAGATTTGAATGTCCTCTTTCATATTCTGCAAGAAATTCTGTTGTGGAACTTTCCAATAAAAAGTTGTGCTAATTTATAGTCGACTTTCTATAGAAAACAGTCCGGCCAAAACTCGTGGTTTGTTCAGATCGATAGATTTGAATGTCCTCTTTCATATTCTGCAAGAAATTCTGGTGTGGAACTTTCCAATAAAAAGTTGTGCTAATTTATATTCGACTTTCTATAGAAAACAGTCCGGCCAAAACTCGTGGTTTGTTCAGATCGATAGATTTGAATGTCCTCTTTCATATTCTGCAAGAAATTCTGTTGTGGAACTTTCCAATAAAAAGTTGTGCTAATTTATAGTCGACTTTCTATAGAAAACGGTCCGGCCAAAACTCGCGGTTTGTTCAGATCGATAGATTTGAATGTCCTCTTTCATATTCTGCAAGAAATTCTGGTGTGGAACTTTCCAATAAAAAGTTGTGCTAATTTATAGTCGACTTTCTATAGAAAACGGTCCGGCCAAAACTCGCGGTTTGTTCAGATCGATAGATTTGAATGTCCTCTTTCATATTCTGCAAGAAATTCTGGTGTGGAACTTTCCAATAAGAAGTTGTGCTAATTTATAGTCGACTTTCTATAGAAAACGGTCCGGCCAAAACTCGCGGTTTGTTCAGATCGATAGATTTGAATGTCCTCTTTCATATTCTGCAAGAAATTCTGGTGTGGAACTTTCCAATAAAAAGTTGTGCTAATTTATAGTCGACTTTCTATAGAAAACAGTCCGGCCAAAACTCGTGGTTTGTTCAGATCGATAGATTTGAATGTCCTCTTTCATATTCTGCAAGAAATTCTGTTGTGGAACTTTCCAATAAAAAGTTGTGCTAATTTATAGTCGACTTTCTATAGAAAACGGTCCGGCCAAAACTCGCGGTTTGTTCAGATCGATAGATTTGAATGTCCTCTTTCATATTCTGCAAGAAATTCTGGTGTGGAACTTTCCAATAAAAGTTGTGCTAATTTATAGTCGACTTTCTATAGAAAACGGTCCGGCCAAAACTCGCGGTTTGTTCAGATCGATAGATTTGAATGTCCTCTTTCATATTCTGCAAGAAATTCTGGTGTGGAACTTTCCAATAAAAAGTTGTGCTAATTTATAGTCGACTTTCTATAGAAAACGGTCCGGCCAAAACTCGCGGTTTGTTCAGATCGATAGATTTGAATGTCCTCTTTCATATTCTGCAAGAAATTCTGGTGTGGAACTTTCCAATAAAAAGTTGTGCTAATTTATAGTCGACTTTCTATAGAAAACGGTCCGGCCAAAACTCGCGGTTTGTTCAGATCGATAGATTTGAATGTCCTCTTTCATATTCTGCAAGAAATTCTGTTGTGGAACTTTCCAATAAAAAGTTGTGCTAATTTATAGTCGACTTTCTATAGAAAACAGTCCGGCCAAAACTCGTGGTTTGTTCAGATCGATAGATTTGAATGTCCTCTTTCATATTCTGCAAGAAATTCTGGTGTGGAACTTTCCAATAAAAAGTTGTGCTAATTTATAGTCGACTTTCTATAGAAAACAGTCCGGCCAAAACTCGTGGTTTGTTCAGATCGATAGATTTGAATGTCCTCTTTCATATTCTGCAAGAAATTCTGTTGTGGAACTTTCCAATAAAAAGTTGTGCTAATTTATATTCGACTTTCTATAGAAAACGGTCCGGCCAAAACTCGCGGTTTGTTCAGATCGATAGATTTGAATGTCCTCTTTCATATTCTGCAAGAAATTCTGTTGTGGAACTTTCCAATAAAAAGTTGTGCTAATTTATAGTCGACTTTCTATAGAAAACGGTCCGGCCAAAACTCGCGGTTTGTTCAGATCGATAGATTTGAATGTCCTCTTTCATATTCTGCAAGAAATTCTGGTGTGGAACTTTCCAATAAAAAGTTGTGCTAATTTATAGTCGACTTTCTATAGAAAACGGTCCGGCCAAAACTCGCGGTTTGTTCAGATCGATAGATTTGAATGTCCTCTTTCATATTCTGCAAGAAATTCTGTTGTGGAACTTTCCAATAAAAGGTTGTGCTAATTTATAGTCGACTTTCTATAGAAAACGGTCCGGCCAAAACTCGCGGTTTGTTCAGATCGATAGATTTGAATGTCCTCTTTCATATTCTGCAAGAAATTCTGGTGTGGAACTTTCCAATAAAAAGTTGTGCTAATTTATAGTCGACTTTCTATAGAAAACAGTCCGGCCAAAACTCGTGGTTTGTTCAGATCGATAGATTTGAATGTCCTCTTTCATATTCTGCAAGAAATTCTGTTGTGGAACTTTCCAATAAAAAGTTGTGCTAATTTATAGTCGACTTTCTATAGAAAACGGTCCGGCCAAAACTCGCGGTTTGTTCAGATCGATAGATTTGAATGTCCTCTTTCATATTCTGCAAGAAATTCTGGTGTGGAACTTTCCAATAAAAAGTTGTGCTAATTTATAGTCGACTTTCTATAGAAAACAGTCCGGCCAAAACTCGCGGTTTGTTCAGATCGATAGATTTGAATGTCCTCTTTCATATTCTGCAAGAAATTCTGTTGTGGAACTTTCCAATAAAAAGTTGTGCTAATTTATAGTCGACTTTCTATAGAAAACGGTCCGGCCAAAACTCGCGGTTTGTTCAGATCGATAGATTTGAATGTCCTCTTTCATATTCTGCAAGAAATTCTGGTGTGGAACTTTCCAATAAAAAGTTGTGCTAATTTATAGTCGACTTTCTATAGAAAACGGTCCGGCCAAAACTCGCGGTTTGTTCAGATCGATAGATTTGAATGTCCTCTTTCATATTCTGCAAGAAATTCTGGTGTGGAACTTTCCAATAAAAAGTTGTGCTAATTTATAGTCGACTTTCTATAGAAAACGGTCCGGCCAAAACTCGCGGTTTGTTCAGATCGATAGATTTGAATGTCCTCTTTCATATTCTGCAAGAAATTCTGGTGTGGAACTTTCCAATAAAAAGTTGTGCTAATTTATAATCGACTTTCTATAGAGAACAGTCCGGCCAAAACTCGCGGTTTGTTCAGATCGATAGATTTAAATGTCCTCTTTCATATTCTGCAAGAAATTCTGGTGTGGAACTTTCCAATAAAAAGTTGTGCTAATTTATAGTCGACTTTCTATAGAAAACGGTCCGGCCAAAACTCGCGGTTTGTTCAGATCGATAGATTTGAATGTCCTCTTTCATATTCTGCAAGAAATTCTGGTGTGGAACTTTCCAATAAAAAGTTGTGCTAATTTATAGTCGACTTTCTATAGAAAACAGTCCGGCCAAAACTCGTGGTTTGTTCAGATCGATAGATTTGAATGTCCTCTTTCATATTCTGCAAGAAATTCTGTTGTGGAACTTTCCAATAAAAGGTTGTGCTAATTTATAGTCGACTTTCTATAGAAAACGGTCCGGCCAAAACTCGCGGTTTGTTCAGATCGATAGATTTGAATGTCCTCTTTCATATTCTGCAAGAAATTCTGGTGTGGAACTTTCCAATAAAAAGTTGTGCTAATTTATAGTCGACTTTCTATAGAAAACAGTCCGGCCAAAACTCGCGGTTTGTTCAGATCGATAGATTTGAATGTCCTCTTTCATATTCTGCAAGAAATTCTGTTGTGGAACTTTCCAATAAAAAGTTGTGCTAATTTATAGTCGACTTTCTATAGAAAACGGTCCGGCCAAAACTCGCGGTTTGTTCAGATCGATAGATTTGAATGTCCTCTTTCATATTCTGCAAGAAATTCTGGTGTGGAACTTTCCAATAAAAAGTTGTGCTAATTTATAGTCGACTTTCTATAGAAAACAGTCCGGCCAAAACTCGTGGTTTGTTCAGATCGATAGATTTGAATGTCCTCTTTCATATTCTGCAAGAAATTCTGTTGTGGAACTTTCCAATAAAAAGTTGTGCTAATTTATAGTCGACTTTCTATAGAAAACGGTCCGGCCAAAACTCGCGGTTTGTTCAGATCGATAGATTTGAATGTCCTCTTTCATATTCTGCAAGAAATTCTGGTGTGGAACTTTCCAATAAAAGTTGTGCTAATTTATAGTCGACTTTCTATAGAAAACAGTCCGGCCAAAACTCGCGGTTTGTTCAGATCGATAGATTTGAATGTCCTCTTTCATATTCTGCAAGAAATTCTGTTGTGGAACTTTCCAATAAAAAGTTGTGCTAATTTATAGTCGACTTTCTATAGAAAACGGTCCGGCCAAAACTCGCGGTTTGTTCAGATCGATAGATTTGAATGTCCTCTTTCATATTCTGCAAGAAATTCTGGTGTGGAACTTTCCAATAAAAAGTTGTGCTAATTTATAGTCGACTTTCTATAGAAAACGGTCCGGCCAAAACTCGCGGTTTGTTCAGATCGATAGATTTGAATGTCCTCTTTCATATTCTGCAAGAAATTCTGGTGTGGAACTTTCCAATAAAAAGTTGTGCTAATTTATAGTCGACTTTCTATAGAAAACGGTCCGGCCAAAACTCGCGGTTTGTTCAGATCGATAGATTTGAATGTCCTCTTTCATATTCTGCAAGAAATTCTGGTGTGGAACTTTCCAATAAAAAGTTGTGCTAATTTATAATCGACTTTCTATAGAGAACAGTCCGGCCAAAACTCGCGGTTTGTTCAGATCGATAGATTTGAATGTCCTCTTTCATATTCTGCAAGAAATTCTGGTGTGGAACTTTCCAATAAAAAGTTGTGCTAATTTATAGTCGACTTTCTATAGAAAACGGTCCGGCCAAAACTCGCGGTTTGTTCAGATCGATAGATTTGAATGTCCTCTTTCATATTCTGCAAGAAATTCTGGTGTGGAACTTTCCAATAAAAAGTTGTGCTAATTTATAGTCGACTTTCTATAGAAAACAGTCCGGCCAAAACTCGTGGTTTGTTCAGATCGATAGATTTGAATGTCCTCTTTCATATTCTGCAAGAAATTCTGTTGTGGAACTTTCCAATAAAAAGTTGTGCTAATTTATAGTCGACTTTCTATAGAAAACGGTCCGGCCAAAACTCGCGGTTTGTTCAGATCGATAGATTTGAATGTCCTCTTTCATATTCTGCAAGAAATTCTGGTGTGGAACTTTCCAATAAAAGTTGTGCTAATTTATAGTCGACTTTCTATAGAAAACAGTCCGGCCAAAACTCGCGGTTTGTTCAGATCGATAGATTTGAATGTCCTCTTTCATATTCTGCAAGAAATTCTGTTGTGGAACTTTCCAATAAAAAGTTGTGCTAATTTATAGTCGACTTTCTATAGAAAACGGTCCGGCCAAAACTCGCGGTTTGTTCAGATCGATAGATTTGAATGTCCTCTTTCATATTCTGCAAGAAATTCTGGTGTGGAACTTTCCAATAAAAAGTTGTGCTAATTTATAGTCGACTTTCTATAGAAAACAGTCCGGCCAAAACTCGTGGTTTGTTCAGATCGATAGATTTGAATGTCCTCTTTCATATTCTGCAAGAAATTCTGTTGTGGAACTTTCCAATAAAAAGTTGTGCTAATTTATAGTCGACTTTCTATAGAAAACGGTCCGGCCAAAACTCGCGGTTTGTTCAGATCGATAGATTTGAATGTCCTCTTTCATATTCTGCAAGAAATTCTGGTGTGGAACTTTCCAATAAAAAGTTGTGCTAATTTATAGTCGACTTTCTATAGAAAACAGTCCGGCCAAAACTCGCGGTTTGTTCAGATCGATAGATTTGAATGTCCTCTTTCATATTCTGCAAGAAATTCTGGTGTGGAACTTTCCAATAAAAAGTTGTGCTAATTTATAGTCGACTTTCTATAGAAAACGGTCCGGCCAAAACTCGCGGTTTGTTCAGATCGATAGATTTGAATGTCCTCTTTCATATTCTGCAAGAAATTCTGGTGTGGAACTTTCCAATAAAAAGTTGTGCTAATTTATAGTCGACTTTCTATAGAAAACAGTCCGGCCAAAACTCGCGGTTTGTTCAGATCGATAGATTTGAATTTCCTCTTTCATATTCTGCAAGAAATTCTGTTGTGGAACTTTCTATTAAATAGTTGTGCTAATTTATAGTCGACTTTCTATAGAAAACGGTCCGGCCAAAACTCGCGGTTTGTTCAGATCGATAGATTTGAATGTCCTCTTTCATATTCTGCAAGAAATTCTGTTGTGGAACTTTCCAATAAAAAGTTGTGCTAATTTATAGTCGACTTTCTATAGAAAACGGTCCGGCCAAAACTCGCGGTTTGTTCAGATCGATAGATTTGAATGTCCTCTTTCATATTCTGCAAGAAATTCTGGTGTGGAACTTTCCAATAAAAAGTTGTGCTAATTTATAGTCGACTTTCTATAGAAAACGGTCCGGCCAAAACTCGCGGTTTGTTCAGATCGATAGATTTGAATGTCCTCTTTCATATTCTGCAAGAAATTCTGTTGTGGAACTTTCCAATAAAAAGTTGTGCTAATTTATAGTCGACTTTCTATAGAAAACGGTCCGGCCAAAACTCGCGGTTTGTTCAGATCGATAGATTTGAATGTCCTCTTTCATATTCTGCAAGAAATTCTGGTGTGGAACTTTCCAATAAAAAGTTGTGCTAATTTATAGTCGACTTTCTATAGAAAACGGTCCGGCCAAAACTCGCGGTTTGTTCAGATCGATAGATTTGAATGTCCTCTTTCATATTCTGCAAGAAATTCTGTTGTGGAACTTTCCAATAAAAAGTTGTGCTAATTTATAGTCGACTTTCTATAGAAAACGGTCCGGCCAAAACTCGCGGTTTGTTCAGATCGATAGATTTGAATGTCCTCTTTCATATTCTGCAAGAAATTCTGGTGTGGAACTTTCCAATAAAAAGTTGTGCTAATTTATAGTCGACTTTCTATAGAAAACAGTCCGGCCAAAACTCGCGGTTTGTTGAGATCGATAGATTTGAATGTCCTCTTTCATATTCTGCAAGAAATTCTGGTGTGGAACTTTCCAAACAACTGTCGTGCTAATTTATAGTCGACTTTCTATAGAAAACGGTCCGGCCAAAACTCGCGGTTTGTTCAGATCGATAGATTTGAATGTCCTCTTTCATATTCTGCAAGAAATTCTGGTGTGGAACTTTCCAATAAAAAGTTGTGCTAATTTATAGTCGACTTTCTATAGAAAACTGTCCGGCCAAAACTCGCGGTTTGTTCAGATCGATAGATTTGAATGTCCTCTTTCATATTCTGCAAGAAATTCTGTTGTGGAACTTTCCAATAAAAAGTTGTGCTAATTTATAGTCGACTTTCTATAGAAAACTGTCCGGCCAAAACTCGTGGTTTGTTCAGATCGATAGATTTGAATGTCCTCTTTCATATTCTGCAAGAAATTCTGTTGTGGAACTTTCCAATAAAAAGTTGTGCTAATTTATAGTCGACTTTCTATAGAAAACGGTCCGGCCAAAACTCGCGGTTTGTTCAGATCGATAGATTTGAATGTCCTCTTTCATATTCTGCAAGAAATTCTGGTGTGGAACTTTCCAATAAAAAGTTGTGCTAATTTATAGTCGACTTTCTATAGAAAACAGTCCGGCCAAAACTCGTGGTTTGTTCAGATCGATAGATTTGAATGTCCTCTTTCATATTCTGCAAGAAATTCTGGTGTGGAACTTTCCAATAAAAAGTTGTGCTAATTTATAGTCGACTTTCTATAGAGAACAGTCCGGCCAAAACTCGCGGTTTGTTCAGATCGATAGATTTGAATGTCCTCTTTCATATTCTGCAAGAAATTCTGGTGTGGAACTTTCCAATAAAAAGTTGTGCTAATTTATAGTCGACTTTCTATAGAAAACGGTCCGGCCAAAACTCGCGGTTTGTTCAGATCGATAGATTTGAATGTCCTCTTTCATATTCTGCAAGAAATTCTGGTGTGGAACTTTCCAATAAAAAGTTGTGCTAATTTATAGTCGACTTTCTATAGAAAACGGTCCGGCCAAAACACGCGGTTTGTTCAGATCGATATACTTGAATGTCCTCTTTCATATTCTGCAAGAAATTCTGGTGTGGAACTTTCCAATAAAAAGTTGTGCTAATTTATAATCGACTTTCTATAGAGAACAGTCCGGCCAAAACTCGCGGTTTGTTCAGATCGATAGATTTGAATGTCCTCTTTCATATTCTGCAAGAAATTCTGGTGTGGAACTTTCCAATAAAAAGTTGTGCTAATTTATAGTCGACTTTCTATAGAAAACAGTCCGGCCAAAACTCGTGGTTTGTTCAGATCGATAGATTTGAATGTCCTCTTTCATATTCTGCAAGAAATTCTGTTGTGGAACTTTCCAATAAAAAGTTGTGCTAATTTATAGTCGACTTTCTATAGAAAACAGTCCGGCCAAAACTCGCGGTTTGTTCAGATCGATAGATTTGAATGTCCTCTTTCATATTCTGCAAGAAATTCTGTTGTGGAACTTTCCAATAAAAAGTTGTGCTAATTTATAGTCGACTTTCTATAGAAAACGGTCCGGCCAAAACTCGCGGTTTGTTCAGATCGATAGATTTGAATGTCCTCTTTCATATTCTGCAAGAAATTCTGTTGTGGAACTTTCCAATAAAAAGTTGTGCTAATTTATAGTCGACTTTCTATAGAAAACGGTCCGGCCAAAACTCGCGGTTTGTTCAGATCGATAGATTTGAATGTCCTCTTTCATATTCTGCAAGAAATTCTGGTGTGGAACTTTCCAATAAAAAGTTGTGCTAATTTATAGTCGACTTTCTATAGAGAACAGTCCGGCCAAAACTCGCGGTTTGTTCAGATCGATAGATTTGAATGTCCTCTTTCATATTCTGCAAGAAATTCTGGTGTGGAACTTTCCAATAAAAAGTTGTGCTAATTTATAGTCGACTTTCTATAGAAAACGGTCCGGCCAAAACTCGCGGTTTGTTCAGATCGATAGATTTGAATGTCCTCTTTCATATTCTGCAAGAAATTCTGTTGTGGAACTTTCCAATAAAAAGTTGTGCTAATTTATAGTCGACTTTCTATAGAAAACGGTCCGGCCAAAACTCGCGGTTTGTTCAGATCGATAGATTTGAATGTCCTCTTTCATATTCTGCAAGAAATTCTGGTGTGGAACTTTCCAATAAAAAGTTGTGCTAATTTATAGTCGACTTTCTATAGAAAACGGTCCGGCCAAAACTCGCGGTTTGTTCAGATCGATAGATTTGAATGTCCTCTTTCATATTCTGCAAGAAATTCTGTTGTGGAACTTTCCAATAAAAAGTTGTGCTAATTTATAGTCGACTTTCTATAGAAAACGGTCCGGCCAAAACTCGCGGTTTGTTCAGATCGATAGATTTGAATGTCCTCTTTCATATTCTGCAAGAAATTCTGGTGTGGAACTTTCCAATAAAAAGTTGTGCTAATTTATAGTCGACTTTCTATAGAAAACGGTCCGGCCAAAACTCGCGGTTTGTTCAGATCGATAGATTTGAATGTCCTCTTTCATATTCTGCAAGAAATTCTGGTGTGGAACTTTCCAATAAAAAGTTGTGCTAATTTATAATCGACTTTCTATAGAGAACAGTCCGGCCAAAACTCGCGGTTTGTTCAGATCGATAGATTTGAATGTCCTCTTTCATATTCTGCAAGAAATTCTGGTGTGGAACTTTCCAATAAAAAGTTGTGCTAATTTATAGTCGACTTTCTATAGAAAACGGTCCGGCCAAAACTCGCGGTTTGTTCAGATCGATAGATTTGAATTTCCTCTTTCATATTCTGCAAGAAATTCTGTTGTGGAACTTTCCAATAAAAAGTTGTGCTAATTTATAGTCGACTTTCTATAGAAAACGGTCCGGCCAAAACTCGCGGTTTGTTCAGATCGATAGATTTGAATGTCCTCTTTCATATTCTGCAAGAAATTCTGGTGTGGAACTTTCCAATAAAAAGTTGTGCTAATTTATAGTCGACTTTCTATAGAAAACGGTCCGGCCAAAACTCGCGGTTTGTTCAGATCGATAGATTTGAATGTCCTCTTTCATATTCTGCAAGAAATTCTGTTGTGGAACTTTCCAATAAAATTTTGTGCTAATTTATAGTCGACTTTCTATAGAAAACAGTCCGGCCAAAACTCGCGGTTTGTTCAGATCGATAGATTTGAATGTCCTCTTTCATATTCTGCAAGAAATTCTGGTGTGGAACTTTCCAATAAAAAGTTGTGCTAATTTATAGTCGACTTTCTATAGAAAACGGTCCGGCCAAAACTCGCGGTTTGTTCAGATCGATAGATTTGAATGTCCTCTTTCATATTCTGCAAGAAATTCTGGTGTGGAACTTTCCAATAAAAAGTTGTGCTAATTTATAGTCGACTTTCTATAGAAAACAGTCCGGCCAAAACTCGCGGTTTGTTCAGATCGATAGATTTGAATGTCCTCTTTCATATTCTGCAAGAAATTCTGTTGTGGAACTTTCCAATAAAAAGTTGTGCTAATTTATAGTCGACTTTCTATAGAAAACTGTCCGGCCAAAACTCGTGGTTTGTTCAGATCGATAGATTTGAATGTCCTCTTTCATATTCTGCAAGAAATTCTGTTGTGGAACTTTCCAATAAAAAGTTGTGCTAATTTATAGTCGACTTTCTATAGAAAACGGTCCGGCCAAAACTCGCGGTTTGTTCAGATCGATAGATTTGAATGTCCTCTTTCATATTCTGCAAGAAATTCTGGTGTGGAACTTTCCAATAAAAAGTTGTGCTAATTTATAGTCGACTTTCTATAGAAAACAGTCCGGCCAAAACTCGTGGTTTGTTCAGATCGATAGATTTGAATGTCCTCTTTCATATTCTGCAAGAAATTCTGGTGTGGAACTTTCCAATAAAAAGTTGTGCTAATTTATAGTCGACTTTCTATAGAGAACAGTCCGGCCAAAACTCGCGGTTTGTTCAGATCGATAGATTTGAATGTCCTCTTTCATATTCTGCAAGAAATTCTGGTGTGGAACTTTCCAATAAAAAGTTGTGCTAATTTATAGTCGACTTTCTATAGAAAACGGTCCGGCCAAAACTCGCGGTTTGTTCAGATCGATAGATTTGAATGTCCTCTTTCATATTCTGCAAGAAATTCTGTTGTGGAACTTTCCAATAAAAAGTTGTGCTAATTTATAGTCGACTTTCTATAGAAAACGGTCCGGCCAAAACTCGCGGTTTGTTCAGATCGATAGATTTGAATGTCCTCTTTCATATTCTGCAAGAAATTCTGTTGTGGAACTTTCCAATAAAAGTTGTGCTAATTTATAGTCGACTTTCTATAGAAAACGGTCCGGCCAAAACTCGCGGTTTGTTCAGATCGATAGATTTGAATGTCCTCTTTCATATTCTGCAAGAAATTCTGGTGTGGAACTTTCCAATAAAAAGTTGTGCTAACTTATAGTCGACTTTCTATAGAAAACAGTCCGGCCAAAACTCGTGGTTTGTTCAGATCGATAGATTTGAATGTCCTCTTTCATATTCTGCAAGAAATTCTGTTGTGGAACTTTCCAATAAAAAGTTGTGCTAATTTATAGTCGACTTTCTATAGAAAACAGTCCGGCCAAAACTCGCGGTTTGTTCAGATCGATAGATTTGAATGTCCTCTTTCATATTCTGCAAGAAATTCTGGTGTGGAACTTTCCAATAAAAAGTTGTGCTAATTTATAGTCGACTTTCTATAGAAAACGGTCCGGCCAAAACTCGCGGTTTGTTCAGATCGATAGATTTGAATGTCCTCTTTCATATTCTGCAAGAAATTCTGTTGTGGAACTTTCCAATAAAAAGTTGTGCTAATTTATAGTCGACTTTCTATAGAAAACGGTCCGGCCAAAACTCGCGGTTTGTTCAGATCGATAGATTTGAATGTCCTCTTTCATATTCTGCAAGAAATTCTGGTGTGGAACTTTCCAATAAAAAGTTGTACTAATTTATAGTCGACTTTCTATAGAGAACAGTCCGGCCAAAACTCGCGGTTTGTTCAGATCGATAGATTTGAATGTCCTCTTTCATATTCTGCAAGAAATTCTGGTGTGGAACTTTCCAATAAAAAGTTGTGCTAATTTATAGTCGACTTTCTATAGAAAACGGTCCGGCCAAAACTCGCGGTTTGTTCAGATCGATAGATTTGAATGTCCTCTTTCATATTCTGCAAGAAATTCTGTTGTGGAACTTTCCAATAAAAAGTTGTGCTAATTTATAGTCGACTTTCTATAGAAAACGGTCCGGCCAAAACTCGCGGTTTGTTCAGATCGATAGATTTGAATGTCCTCTTTCATATTCTGCAAGAAATTCTGGTGTGGAACTTTCCAATAAAAATTTGTGCTAATTTATAGTCGACTTTCTATAGAAAACGGTCCGGCCAAAACTCGCGGTTTGTTCAGATCGATAGATTTGAATGTCCTCTTTCATATTCTGCAAGAAATTCTGTTGTGGAACTTTCCAATAAAAGTTGTGCTAATTTATAGTCGACTTTCTATAGAAAACGGTCCGGCCAAAACTCGCGGTTTGTTCAGATCGATAGATTTGAATGTCCTCTTTCATATTCTGCAAGAAATTCTGGTGTGGAACTTTCCAATAAAAGTTGTGCTAATTTATAGTCGACTTTCTATAGAAAACGGTCCGGCCAAAACTCGCGGTTTGTTCAGATCGATAGATTTGAATGTCCTCTTTCATATTCTGCAAGAAATTCTGGTGTGGAACTTTCCAATAAAAAGTTGTGCTAATTTATAGTCGACTTTCTATAGAAAACAGTCCGGCCAAAACTCGCGGTTTGTTCAGATCGATAGATTTGAATGTCCTCTTTCATATTCTGCAAGAAATTCTGGTGTGGAACTTTCCAATAAAAAGTTGTGCTAATTTATAGTCGACTTTCTATAGAAAACGGTCCGGCCAAAACTCGCGGTTTGTTCAGATCGATAGATTTGAATGTCCTCTTTCATATTCTGCAAGAAATTCTGGTGTGGAACTTTCCAATAAAAAGTTGTGCTAATTTATAGTCGACTTTCTATAGAAAACGGTCCGGCCAAAACTCGCGGTTTGTTCAGATCGATAGATTTGAATGTCCTCTTTCATATTCTGCAAGAAATTCTGGTGTGGAACTTTCCAATAAAAAGTTGTGCTAATTTATAGTCGACTTTCTATAGAAAACGGTCCGGCCAAAACTCGCGGTTTGTTCAGATCGATAGATTTGAATGTCCTCTTTCATATTCTGCAAGAAATTCTGTTGTGGAACTTTCCAATAAAAAGTTGTGCTAATTTATAGTCGACTTTCTATAGAAAACAGTCCGGCCAAAACTCGCGGTTTGTTGAGATCGATAGATTTGAACGTCCTCTTTCATATTCTGCAAGAAATTCTGTTGTGGAACTTTCCAATAAAAAGTTGTGCTAATTTATAGTCGACTTTCTATAGAAAACAGTCCGGCCAAAACTCGCGGTTTGTTCAGATCGATAGATTTGAATGTCCTCTTTCATATTCTGCAAGAAATTCTGGTGTGGAACTTTCCAATAAAAAGTTGTGCTAATTTATAGTCGACTTTCTATAGAAAACGGTCCGGCCAAAACTCGCGGTTTGTTCAGATCGATAGATTTGAATGTCCTCTTTCATATTCTGCAAGAAATTCTGGTGTGGAACTTTCCAATAAAAAGTTGTGCTAATTTATAGTCGACTTTCTATAGAAAACGGTCCGGCCAAAACTCGCGGTTTGTTCAGATCGATAGATTTGAATGTCCTCTTTCATATTCTGCAAGAAATTCTGTTGTGGAACTTTCCAATAAAAAGTTGTGCTAATTTAAAGTCGACTTTCTATAGAAAACGGTCCGGCCAAAACTCGCGGTTTGTTCAGATCGATAGATTTGAATGTCCTCTTTCATATTCTGCAAGAAATTCTGGTGTGGAGCTTTCCAATAAGAAGTTGTACTAATTTATAGTCGACTTTCTATAGAGAACAGTCCGGCCAAAACTCGCGGTTTGTTCAGATCGATAGATTTGAATGTCCTCTTTCATATTCTGCAAGAAATTCTGGTGTGGAACTTTCCAATAAAAAGTTGTGCTAGTTTATAATCGACTTTCTATAGAGAACAGTCCGGCCAAAACTCGCGGTTTGTTCAGATCGATAGATTTGAATGTCCTCTTTCATATTCTGCAAGAAATTCTGGTGTGGAACTTTCCAATAAAAAGTTGTGCTAATTTATAGTCGACTTTCTATAGAAAACAGTCCGGCCAAAACTCGCGGTTTGTTCAGATCGATAGATTTGAATGTCCTCTTTCATATTCTGCAAGAAATTCTGTTGTGGAACTTTCCAATAAAAAGTTGTGCTAATTTATAGTCGACTTTCTATAGAAAACGGTCCGGCCAAAACTCGCGGTTTGTTCAGATCGATAGATTTGAATGTCCTCTTTCATATTCTGCAAGAAATTCTGGTGTGGAACTTTCCAATAAAAAGTTGTGCTAATTTATAGTCGACTTTCTATAGAAAACAGTCCGGCCAAAACTCGCGGTTTGTTCAGATCGATAGATTTGAATGTCCTCTTTCATATTCTGCAAGAAATTCTGGTGTGGAACTTTCCAATAAAAAGTTGTGCTAATTTATAGTCGACTTTCTATAGAGAACAGTCCGGCCAAAACTCGCGGTTTGTTCAGATCGATAGATTTGAATGTCCTCTTTCATATTCTGCAAGAAATTCTGGTGTGGAACTTTCCAATAAAAGTTGTGCTAATTTATAGTCGACTTTCTATAGATAACGGTCCGGCCAAAACTCGCGGTTTGTTCAGATCGATAGATTTGAATGTCCTCTTTCATATTCTGCAAGAAATTCTGGTGTGGAACTTTCCAATAAAAAGTTGTGCTAATTTATAGTCGACTTTCTATAGAGAACAGTCCGGCCAAAACTCGCGGTTTGTTCAGATCGATAGATTTGAATGTCCTCTTTCATATTCTGCAAGAAATTCTGGTGTGGAACTTTCCAATAAAAGTTGTGCTAATTTATAGTCGACTTTCTATAGAAAACGGTCCGGCCAAAACTCGCGGTTTGTTCAGATCGATAGATTTGAATGTCCTCTTTCATATTCTGCAAGAAATTCTGGTGTGGAACTTTCCAATAAAAAGTTGTGCTAATTTATAGTCGACTTTCTATAGAAAACAGTCCGGCCAAAACTCGTGGTTTGTTCAGATCGATAGATTTGAATGTCCTCTTTCATATTCTGCAAGAAATTCTGTTGTGGAACTTTCCAATAAAAAGTTGTGCTAATTTATAGTCGACTTTCTATAGAAAACGGTCCGGCCAAAACTCGCGGTTTGTTCAGATCGATAGATTTGAATGTCCTCTTTCATATTCTGCAAGAAATTCTGGTGTGGAACTTTCCAATAAAAAGTTGTGCTAATTTATAGTCGACTTTCTATAGAAAACAGTCCGGCCAAAACTCGCGGTTTGTTCAGATCGATAGATTTGAATGTCCTCTTTCATATTCTGCAAGAAATTCTGGTGTGGAACTTTCCAATAAAAAGTTGTGCTAATTTATAGTCGACTTTCTATAGAAAACGGTCCGGCCAAAACTCGCGGTTTGTTCAGATCGATAGATTTGAATGTCCTCTTTCATATTCTGCAAGAAATTCTGGTGTGGAACTTTCCAATAAAAAGTTGTGCTAATTTATAGTCGACTTTCTATAGAAAACAGTCCGGCCAAAACTCGCGGTTTGTTCAGATCGATAGATTTGAATGTCCTCTTTCATATTCTGCAAGAAATTCTGTTGTGGAACTTTCCAATAAAAAGTTGTGCTAATTTATAGTCGACTTTCTATAGAAAACAGTCCGGCCAAAACTCGCGGTTTGTTCAGATCGATAGATTTGAATGTCCTCTTTCATATTCTGCAAGAAATTCTGGTGTGGAACTTTCCAATAAAAAGTTGTGCTAATTTATAGTCGACTTTCTATAGAAAACAGTCCGGCCAAAACTCGCGGTTTGTTCAGATCGATAGATTTGAATGTCCTCTTTCATATTCTGCAAGAAATTCTGGTGTGGAACTTTCCAATAAAAAGTTGTGCTAATTTATAGTCGACTTTCTATAGAAAACGGTCCGGCCAAAACTCGCGGTTTGTTCAGATCGATAGATTTGAATGTCCTCTTTCATATTCTGCAAGAAATTCTGTTGTGGAACTTTCCAATAAAAAGTTGTGCTAATTTATAGTCGACTTTCTATAGAAAACAGTCCGGCCAAAACTCGCGGTTTGTTCAGATCGATAGATTTGAATGTCCTCTTTCATATTCTGCAAGAAATTCTGTTGTGGAACTTTCCAATAAAAAGTTGTGCTAATTTATAGTCGACTTTCTATAGAAAACGGTCCGGCCAAAACTCGCGGTTTGTTCAGATCGATAGATTTGAATGTCCTCTTTCATATTCTGCAAGAAATTCTGTTGTGGAACTTTCCAATAAAAGGTTGTGCTAATTTATAGTCGAATATCTATAGAAAACTGTCCGGCCAAAACTCGTGGTTTGTTCAGATCGATAGATTTGAATGTCCTCTTTCATATTCTGCAAGAAATTCTGTTGTGGAACTTTCCAATAAAAAGTTGTGCTAATTTATAGTCGACTTTCTATAGAAAACGGTCCGGCCAAAACTCGCGGTTTGTTCAGATCGATAGATTTGAATGTCCTCTTTCATATTCTGCAAGAAATTCTGGTGTGGAACTTTCCAATAAAAAGTTGTGCTAATTTATAGTCGACTTTCTATAGAAAACGGTCCGGCCAAAACTCGCGGTTTGTTCAGATCGATAGATTTGAATGTCCTCTTTCATATTCTGCAAGAAATTCTGGTGTGGAACTTTCCAATAAAAGTTGTGCTAATTTATAGTCGACTTTCTATAGAAAACGGTCCGGCCAAAACTCGCGGTTTGTTCAGATCGATAGATTTGAATGTCCTCTTTCATATTCTGCAAGAAATTCTGGTGTGGAACTTTCCAATAAAAAGTTGTGCTAATTTATAGTCGACTTTCTATAGAAAACGGTCCGGCCAAAACTCGCGGTTTGTTCAGATCGATAGATTTGAATGTCCTCTTTCATATTCTGCAAGAAATTCTGGTGTGGAACTTTCCAATAAAAAGTTGTGCTAATTTATATTCGACTTTCTATAGAGAACAGTCCGGCCAAAACTCGCGGTTTGTTCAGATCGATAGATTTGAATGTCCTCTTTCATATTCTGCAAGAAATTCTGGTGTGGAACTTTCCAATAAAAAGTTGTGCTAATTTATAGTCGACTTTCTATAGAAAACAGTCCGGCCAAAACTCGCGGTTTGTTCAGATCGATAGATTTGAATTTCCTCTTTCATATTCTGCAAGAAATTCTGTTGTGGAACTTTCCAATAAAAAGTTGTGCTAATTTATAGTCGACTTTCTATAGAAAACGGTCCGGCCAAAACTCGCGGTTTGTTCAGATCGATAGATTTGAATGTCCTCTTTCATATTCTGCAAGAAATTCTGGTGTGGAACTTTCCAATAAAAAGTTGTGCTAATTTATAGTCGACTTTCTATAGAAAACGGTCCGGCCAAAACTCGCGGTTTGTTCAGATCGATAGATTTGAATGTCCTCTTTCATATTCTGCAAGAAATTCTGGTGTGGAACTTTCCAATAAAAAGTTGTGCTAATTTATAGTCGACTTTCTATAGAAAACGGTCCGGCCAAAACTCGCGGTTTGTTCAGATCGATAGATTTGAATGTCCTCTTTCATATTCTGCAAGAAATTCTGGTGTGGAACTTTCCAATAAAAAGTTGTGCTAATTTATAGTCGACTTTCTATAGAGAACAGTCCGGCCAAAACTCGCGGTTTGTTCAGATCGATAGATTTGAATGTCCTCTTTCATATTCTGCAAGAAATTCTGGTGTGGAACTTTCCAATAAAAAGTTGTGCTAATTTATAATCGACTTTCTATAGAGAACAGTCTGGCCAAAACTCGCGGTTTGTTCAGATCGATAGATTTGAATGTCCTCTTTCATATTCTGCAAGAAATTCTGTTGTGGAACTTTCCAATAAAAAGTTGTGTTAATTTATAGTCGACTTTCTATAGAGAACAGTCCGGCCAAAACTCGCGGTTTGTTCAGATCGATAGATTTGAATGTCCTCTTTCATATTCTGCAAGAAATTCTGGTGTGGAACGTTCCAATAAAATGTTGTGCTAACTTATAGTCGACTTTCTATAGAAAACAGTCCGGCCAAAACTCGTGGTTTGTTCAGATCGATAGATTTGAATGTCCTCTTTCATATTCTGCAAGAAATTCTGTTGTGGAACTTTCCAATAAAAAGTTGTGCTAATTTATAGTCGACTTTCTATAGAAAACAGTCCGGCCAAAACTCGCGGTTTGTTCAGATCGATAGATTTGAATGTCCTCTTTCATATTCTGCAAGAAATTCTGGTGTGGAACTTTCCAATAAAAAGTTGTGCTAATTTATAGTCGACTTTCTATAGAAAACGGTCCGGCCAAAACTCGCGGTTTGTTCAGATCGATAGATTTGAATGTCCTCTTTCATATTCTGCAAGAAATTCTGTTGTGGAACTTTCCAATATAAAGTTGTGCTAATTTATAGTCGACTTTCTATAGAAAACAGTCCGGCCAAAACTCGCGGTTTGTTCAGATCGATAGATTTAAATGTCCTCTTTCATATTCTGCAAGAAATTCTGTTGTGGAACTTTACAATATTAAGTTGTGCTAATTTATAATCGACTTTCTATAGAGAACAGTCCGGCCAAAACTCGCGGTTTGTTCAGATCGATAGATTTGAATGTCCTCTTTCATATTCTGCAAGAAATTCTGTTGTGGAACTTTCCAATAAAAAGTTGTGCTAATTTATAGTCGACTTTCTATAGAAAACGGTCCGGCCAAAACTCGCGGTTTGTTCAGATCGATAGATTTGAATGTCCTCTTTCATATTCTGCAAGAAATTCTGGTGTGGTTGTTTAGTTTAATTTTTTGTGCTAATTTATAGTCGACTTTCTATAGAAAACGGTCCGGCCAAAACTCGCGGTTTGTTCAGATCGATAGATTTGAATGTCCTCTTTCATATTCTGCAAGAAATTCTGGTGTGGAACTTTCCAATAAAAAGTTGTGCTAATTTATAGTCGACTTTCTATAGAAAACGGTCCGGCCAAAACTCGCGGTTTGTTCAGATCGATAGATTTGAATGTCCTCTTTCATATTCTGCAAGAAATTCTGGTGTGGAACTTTCCAATAATAAGTTGTGCTTATTTATAGTCGTCTTTCTATAGAAAACGGTCCGGCCAAAACTCGCGGTTTGTTCAGATCGATAGATTTGAATGTCCTCTTTCATATTCTGCAAGAAATTCTGGTGTGGAACTTTCCAATAAAAAGTTGTGCTAATTTATAATCGACTTTCTACAGAGAACAGTCTGGCCAAAACTCGCGGTTTGTTCAGATCGATAGATTTGAATGTCTTCTTTCATATTCTGCAAGAAATTCTGTTGTGGAACTTTCCAATAAAAAGTTGTGCTAATTTATAGTCGACTTTCTATAGAAAACGGTCCGGCCAAAACTCGCGGTTTGTTCAGATCGATAGATTTGAATGTCCTCTTTCATATTCTGCAAGAAATTCTGTTGTGGAACTTTCCAATAAAAAGTTGTGCTAATTTATAGTCGACTTTCTATAGAAAACGGTCCGGCCAAAACTCGCGGTTTGTTCAGATCGATAGATTTGAATGTCCTCTTTCATATTCTGCAAGAAATTCTGTTGTGGAACTTTCCAATAAAAAGTTGTGCTAATTTATAGTCGACTTTCTATAGAAAACGGTCCGGCCAAAACTCGCGGTTTGTTCAGATCGATAGATTTGAATGTCCTCTTTCATATTCTGCAAGAAATTCTGTTGTGGAACTTTCCAATAAAAAGTTGTGCTAATTTATAGTCGACTTTCTATAGAAAACGGTCCGGCCAAAACTCGCGGTTTGTTCAGATCGATAGATTTGAATGTCCTCTTTCATATTCTGCAAGAAATTCTGGTGTGGAACTTTCCAATAAAAAGTTGTGCTAATTTATAGTCGACTTTCTATAGAAAACAGTCCGGCCAAAACTCGCGGTTTGTTCAGATCGATAGATTTGAATGTCCTCTTTCATATTCTGCAAGAAATTCTGTTGTGGAACTTTCCAATAAAAAGTTGTGCTAATTTATAGTCGACTTTCTATAGAAAACAGTCCGGCCAAAACTCGTGGTTTGTTCAGATCGATAGATTTGAATGTCCTCTTTCATATTCTGCAAGAAATTCTGGTGTGGAACTTTCCAATAAAAAGTTGTGCTAATTTATAGTCGACTTTCTATAGAAAACAGTCCGGCCAAAACTCGCGGTTTGTTCAGATCGATAGATTTGAATGTCCTCTTTCATATTCTGCAAGAAATTCTGTTGTGGAACTTTCCAATAAAAAAATGTGCTAATTTATAATCGACTTTCTATAGAGAACAGTCCGGCCAAAACTCGCGGTTTGTTCAGATCGATAGATTTGAATTTCCTCTTTCATATTCTGCAAGAAATTCTGTTGTGGAACTTTCCAATAAAAAGTTGTGCTAATTTATAGTCGACTTTCTATAGAAAACGGTCCGGCCAAAACTCGCGGTTTGTTCAGATCGATAGATTTGAATGTCCTCTTTCATATTCTGCAAGAAATTCTGTTGTGGAACTTTCCAATAAAAAGTTGTGCTAATTTATAGTCGACTTTCTATAGAAAACGGTCCGGCCAAAACTCGCGGTTTGTTCAGATCGATAGATTTGAATGTCCTCTTTCATATTCTGCAAGAAATTCTGTTGTGGAACTTTCCAATAAAAAGTTGTGCTAATTTATAGTCGACTTTCTATAGAAAACGGTCCGGCCAAAACTCGCGGTTTGTTCAGATCGATAGATTTGAATGTCCTCTTTCATATTCTGCAAGAAATTCTGTTGTGGAACTTTCCAATAAGAAGTTGTGCTAATTTATAGTCGACTTTCTATAGAGAACAGTCCGGCCAAAACTCGCGGTTTGTTCAGATCGATAGATTTGAATGTCCTCTTTCATATTCTGCAAGAAATTCTGGTGTGGAACTTTCCAATAAAAAGTTGTGCTAATTTATAGTCGACTTTCTATAGAAAACGGTCCGGCCAAAACTCGCGGTTTGTTCAGATCGATAGATTTGAATGTCCTCTTTCATATTCTGCAAGAAATTCTGTTGTGGAACTTTCCAATAAAAAGTTGTGCTAATTTATAGTCGACTTTCTATAGAAAACGGTCCGGCCAAAACTCGCGGTTTGTTCAGATCGATAGATTTGAATGTCCTCTTTCATATTCTGCAAGAAATTCTGGTGTGGAACTTTCCAATAAAAGTGGGGCTATTTTATAGTCGACTTTCTATAGAAAACGGTCCGGCCAAAACTCGCGGTTTGTTCAGATCGATAGATTTGAATGTCCTCTTTCATATTCTGCAAGAAATTCTGGTGTGGAACTTTCAAATATAAAGATGTGCTAATTTATAGTCGACTTTCTATAGAAAACGGTCCGGCCAAAACTCGCGGTTTGTTCAGATCGATAGAATTGAATGTCCTCTTTCATATTCTGCAAGAAATTCTGGTGTGGAACTTTCCAATAAAATGTTGTGATAATCTATAGTCGACTTTCTATAGAAAACGGTCCGGCCAAAACTCGCGGTTTGTTCAGATCGATAGATTTGAATGTCCTCTTTCATATTCTGCAAGAAATTCTGGTGTGGAACTTTCCAATAAAAAGTTGTGCTAATTTATAGTCGACTTTCTATAGAAAACGGTCCGGCCAAAACTCGCGGTTTGTTCAGATCGATAGATTTGAATGTCCTCTTTCATATTCTGCAAGAAATTCTGGTGTGGAACTTTCCAATAACATTTTGTGCTAATTTATAGTCGACTTTCTATAGAAAACGGTCCGGCCAAAACTCGCGGTTTGTTCAGATCGATAGATTTGAATGTCCTCTTTCATATTCTGCAAGAAATTCTGGTGTGGAACTTTCCAATAAAAAGTTGTGCTAATTTATAGTCGACTTTCTATAGAAAACGGTCCGGCCAAAACTCGCGGTTTGTTCAGATCGATAGATTTGAATTTCCTCTTTCATATTCTGCAAGAAATTCTGTTGTGGAACTTTCCAATAAAAAGTTGTGCTAATTTATAGTCGACTTAATATAGAAAACGGTCCGGCAAAAACTCGCGGTTTGTTCAGATCGATAGATTTGAATGTCCTCTTTCATATTCTGCAAGAAATTCTTGTGTTGATCTGTCAAATAAAATTTCGTGCTAATTTATAGTCGACTTTCTATAGAAAACGGTCCGGCCAAAACTCGCGGTTTGTTCAGATCGATAGATTTGAATGTCCTCTTTCATATTCTGCAAGAAATTCTGGTGTGGAACTTTCCAATAAAAAGTTGTGCTAATTTATAGTCGACTTTCTATAGAAAACGGTCCGGCCAAAACTCGCGGTTTGTTCAGATCGATAGATTTGAATGTCCTCTTTCATATTCTGCAAGAAATTCTGGTGTGGAACTTTCCAATAAAAAGTTGTGCTAATTTATAGTCGACTTTCTATAGAAAACGGTCCGGCCAAAACTCGCGGTTTGTTCAGATCGATAGATTTGAATGTCCTCTTTCATATTCTGCAAGAAATTCTGGTGTGGAACTTTCCAATAAAAAGTTGTGCTAATTTATAGTCGACTTTCTATAGAAAACGGTCCGGCCAAAACTCGCGGTTTGTTCAGATCGATAGATTTGAATGTCCTCTTTCATATTCTGCAAGAAATTCTGGTGTGGAACTTTCCAATAAAAAGTTGTGCTAATTTATAGTCGACTTTCTATAGAAAACGGTCCGGCCAAAACTCGCGGTTTGTTCAGATCGATAGATTTGAATGTCCTCTTTCATATTCTGCAAGAAATTCTGGTGTGGAACTTTCCAATACAGAGTTGTGCTAATTTATAGTCGACTTTCTATAGAAAACGGTCCGGCCAAAACTCGCGGTTTGTTCAGATCGATAGATTTGAATGTCCTCTTTCATATTCTGCAAGAAATTCTGTTGTGGAACTTTCCAATAAAAAGTTGTGCTAATTTATAGTCGACTTTCTATAGAAAACGGTCCGGCCAAAACTCGCGGTTTGTTCAGATCGATAGATTTGAATGTCCTCTTTCATATTCTGCAAGAAATTCTGTTGTGGAACTTTAGAAGTTTCATTTGTGGTTATTTATAGTCGACTTTCTATAGAAAACGGTCCGGCCAAAACTCGCGGTTTGTTCAGATCGATAGATTTGAATGTCCTCCTTCATATTCTGCAAGAAATTCTGGTGTGGAACTTTCCAATAAAAGTTGTGCTAATTTATAGTCGACTTTCTATAGAAAACGGTCCGGCCAAAACTCGCGGTTTGTTCAGATCGATAGATTTGAATGTCCTCTTTCATATTCTGCAAGAAATTCTGGTGTGGAACTTTCCAATAAAAAGTTGTGCTAATTTATAGTCGACTTTCTATAGAAAACAGTCCGGCCAAAACTCGCGGTTTGTTCAGATCGATAGATTTGAATGTCCTCTTTCATATTCTGCAAGAAATTCTGGTGTGGAACTTTCCAATAAAAAGTTGTGCTAATTTATAGTCGACTTTCTATAGAAAACGGTCCGGCCAAAACTCGCGGTTTGTTCAGATCGATAGATTTGAATGTCCTCTTTCATATTCTGCAAGAAATTCTGTTGTGGAACTTTCCAATAAAATTTGTGCTAATTTATAGTCGACTTTCTATAGAAAACGGTCCGGCCAAAACTCGCGGTTTGTTCAGATCGATAGATTTGAATGTCCTCTTTCATATTCTGCAAGAAATTCTGGTGTGGAACTTTCCAATAACAAGTTGTGCTAATTTATAGTCGACTTTCTATAGAAAACGGTCCGGCCAAAACTCGCGGTTTGTTCAGATCGATAGATTTGAATGTCCTCTTTCATATTCTGCAAGAAATTCTGTTGTGGAACTTTCCAATAAAAAGTTGTGCTAATTTATAGTCGACTTTCTATAGAAAACGGTCCGGCCAAAACTCGCGGTTTGTTCAGATCGATAGATTTGAATGTCCTCTTTCATATTCTGCAAGAAATTCTGGTGTGGAACTTTCCAATAAAAAGTTGTGCTAATTTATAGTCGACTTTCTATAGAAAACGGTCCGGCCAAAACTCGCGGTTTGTTCAGATCGATAGATTTGAATGTCCTCTTTCATATTCTGCAAGAAATTCTGTTGTGGATCTTTCGTTTACATGTTTGTGCTAATTTATAGTCGACTTTCTATAGAAAACGGTCCGGCCAAAACTCGCGGTTTGTTCAGATCGATAGATTTGAATGTCCTCTTTCATATTCTGCAAGAAATTCTGGTGTGGAACTTTCCAATAAAAAGTTGTGCTAATTTATAGTCGACTTTCTATAGAAAACAGTCCGGCCAAAACTCGCGGTTTGTTCAGATCTATTTATTTGAATGTCCTCTTTCATATTCTGCAACAAATTCTTGTGTGGAACTTTCCAATCACTACTTTCTATAGAAAACGGTCCGGCCAAAACTCGCGGTTTGTTCAGATCGATAGATTTGAATGTCCTCTTTCATATTCTGCAAGAAATTCTGGTGTGGAACTTTCCAATAAAAGTTGTGCTAATTTATAGTCGACTTTCTATAGAAAACAGTCCGGCCAAAACTCGCGGTTTGTTCAGATCGATAGATTTGAATGTCCTCTTTCATATTCTGCAAGAAATTCTGGTGTGGAACTTTCCAATAAAAAGTTGTGCTAATTTATAGTCGACTTTCTATAGAAAACGGTCCGGCCAAAACTCGCGGTTTGTTCAGATCGATAGATTTGAATGTCCTCTTTCATATTCTGCAAGAAATTCTGGTGTGGAACTTTCCAATAAAAAGTTGTGCTAATTTATAGTCGACTTTCTATAGAAAACGGTCCGGCCAAAACTCGCGGTTTGTTCAGATCGATAGATTTGAATGTCCTCTTTCATATTCTGCAAGAAATTCTGTTGTGGAACTTTCCAATAAAAAGTTGTGCTAATTTATAGTCGACTTTCTATAGAAAACGGTCCGGCCAAAACTCGCGGTTTGTTCAGATCGATAGATTTGAATGTCCTCTTTCATATTCTGCAAGAAATTCTGTTGTGGAACTTTCCAATAAAAAGTTGTGCTAATTTATAGTCGACTTTCTATAGAAAACGGTCCGGCCAAAACTCGCGGTTTGTTCAGATCGATAGATTTGAATGTCCTCTTTCATATTCTGCAAGAAATTCTGGTGTGGAACTTTCCAATAAAAAGTTGTGCTAATTTATAGTCGACTTTCTATAGAAAACGGTCCGGCCAAAACTCGCTGTTTGTTCAGATCGATAGATTTGAATGTCCTCTTTCATACTCTGCAAGAAATTCTGGTGTGGAACTTTCCAATAAGAAGTGGTGCTCATTTAAAGTCGAGTTTCTATAGAAAACGGGCCGGCCAAAACTCGCGGTTTGTTCAGATCGATAGATTTGAATGTCCTCTTTCATATTCTGCAAGAAATTTTGGTGTGGAACGTTCCAAACAAGAGTTGTGCTAATTTATAGTCGACTTTCTATAGAAAACGGTCCGGCCAAAACTCGCGGTTTGTTCAGATCGATAGATTTGAATGTCCTCTTTCATATTCTGCAAGAAATTCTGTTGTGGAACTTTCCAATAAAAAGTTGTGCTAATTTATAGTCGACTTTCTATAGAAAACGGTCCGGCCAAAACTCGCGGTTTGTTCAGATCGATAGATTTGAATGTCCTCTTTCATATTCTGCAAGAAATTCTGGTGTGGAACTTTCCAATAAAAAGTTGTGCTAATTTATAGTCGACTTTCTATAGAAAACGGTCCGGCCAAAACTCGCGGTTTGTTCAGATCGATAGATTTGAATGTCCTCTTTCATATTCTGCAAGAAATTCTGGTGTGGAACTTTCCAATAAAAAGTTGTGCTAATTTATAGTCGACTTTCTATAGAAAACAGTCCGGCCAAAACTCGCGGTTTGTTCAGATCGATAGATTTGAATGTCCTCTTTCATATTCTGCAAGAAATTCTGTTGTGGAACTTTCCAATAAAAAGTTGTGCTAATTTATAGTCGACTTTCTATAGAAAACGGTCCGGCCAAAACTCGCGGTTTGTTCAGATCGATAGATTTGAATGTCCTCTTTCATATTCTGCAAGAAATTCTGGTGTGGAACTTTCCAATAAAAAGTTGTGCTAATTTATAGTCGACTTTCTATAGAAAACGGTCCGGCCAAAACTCGCGGTTTGTTCAGATCGATAGATTTGAATGTCCTCTTTCATATTCTGCAAGAAATTCTGGTGTGGAACTTTCCAATAAAAAGTTGTGCTAATTTATAGTCGACTTTCTATAGAAAACGGTCCGGCCAAAACTCGCGGTTTGTTCAGATCGATAGATTTGAATGTCCTCTTTCATATTCTGCAAGAAATTCTGGTGTGGAATTTTCCAATAAAAAGTTGTGCTAATTTATAGTCGACTTTCTATAGAAAACGGTCCGGCCAAAACTCGCGGTTTGTTCAGATCGATAGATTTGAATGTCCTCTTTCATATTCTGCAAGAAATTCTGTTGTGGAACTTTCCAATAAAAAGTTGTGCTAATTTATAGTCGACTTTCTATAGAAAACGGTCCGGCCAAAACTCGCGGTTTGTTCAGATCGATAGATTTGAATGTCCTCTTTCATATTCTGCAAGAAATTCTGGTGTGGAACTTTCCAATAAAAAGTTGTGCTAATTTATAATCGACTTTCTAAGAGAACAGTCCGGCCAAAACTCGCGGTTTGTTCAGATCGATAGATTTGAATGTCCTCTTTCATATTCTGCAAGAAATTCTGGTGTGGAACTTTCCAATAAAAAGTTGTGCTAATTTATAGTCGACTTTCTATAGAAAACGGTCCGGCCAAAACTCGCGGTTTGTTCAGATCGATAGATTTGAATGTCCTCTTTCATATTCTGCAAGAAATTCTGGTGTGGAACTTTCCAATAAAAAGTTGTGCTAATTTATAGTCGACTTTCTATAGAAAACGGTCCGGCCAAAACTCGCGGTTTGTTCAGATCGATAGATTTGAATGTCCTCTTTCATATTCTGCAAGAAATTCTGTTGTGGAACTTTCCAATAAAAAGTTGTGCTAATTTATAGTCGACTTTCTATAGAAAACGGTCCGGCCAAAACTCGCGGTTTGTTCAGATCGATAGATTTGAATGTCCTCTTTCATATTCTGCAAGAAATTCTGGTGTGGAACTTTCCAATAAAAAGTTGTGCTAATTTATAGTCGACTTTCTATAGAAAACGGTCCGGCCAAAACTCGCGGTTTGTTCAGATCGATAGATTTGAATGTCCTCTTTCATATTCTGCAAGAAATTCTGGTGTGGAACTTTCCAATATATAGTTGTGCTAATTTATAGTCGACTTTCTATAGAAAACGGTCCGGCCAAAACTCGCGGTTTGTTCAGATCGATAGATTTGAATGTCCTCTTTCATATTCTGCAAGAAATTCTGGTGTGGAACTTTCCAATAAAAAGTTGTGCTAATTTATAGTCGACTTTCTGTAGAAAACAGTCCGGCCAAAACTCGCGGTTTGTTCAGATCGATAGATTTGAATGCCCTCTTTCATATTCTGTAAGAAATTCTGTTGTGGAACATTCCAATAAAAAGTTGTGCTAATTTATAGTCGACTTTCTAAGAGAACAGTCCGGCCAAAACTCGCGGTTTGTTCAGATCGATAGATTTGAATGTCCTCTTTCATATTCTGCAAGAAATTCTGGTGTGGAACTTTCCAATAAAAAGTTGTGCTAATTTATAGTCGACTTTCTATAGAAAACGGTCCGGCCAAAACTCGCGGTTTGTTCAGATCGATAGATTTGAATGTCCTCTTTCATATTCTGCAAGAAATTCTGTTGTGGAACTTTCCAATAAAAAGTTGTGCTAATTTATAGTCGACTTTCTATAGAAAACAGTCCGGCCAAAACTCGCGGTTTCTTCAGATCGATAGATTTGAATTTCCTCTTTCATGTTCTGCAAGAAATTCTGGTGTGGAACTTTCCAATAAAAAGTTTCTATAGAAAACGGTCCGGCCAAAACTCGCGGTTTGTTCAGATCGATAGATTTGAATGTCCTCTTTCATATTCTGCAAGAAATTCTGGCAAGAAGCTTTCCAATAAAAAGTTGTGCTAATTTATAGTCGACTTTCTATAGAAAACGGTCCGGCCAAAACTCGCGGTTTGTTCAGATCGATAGATTTGAATGTCCTCTTTCATATTCTGCAGGAAATTCTGGTGTCGTACTTTCTAATAAAAAGTTGTGCTAATTTATAGTCGACTTTCTATAGAAAACGGTCCGGCCAAAACTCGCGGTTTGTTCAGATCGATAGATTTGAATGTCCTCTTTCATATTCTGCAAGAAATTCTGGTGTGGAACTTTCCAATAAAAAGTTGTGCTAATTTATAGTCGACTTTCTATAGAAAACAGTCCGGCCAAAACTCGCGGTTTGTTCAGATCGATAGATTTGAATGTCCTCTTTCATATTCTGCAAGAAATTCTGGTGTGGAACTTTCCAATAAAAAAGTTGTGCTAATTTATAGTCGACTTTCTATAGAAAACGGTCCGGCCAAAACTCGCGGTTTGTTCAGATCGATAGATTTGAATGTCCTCTTTCATATTCTGCAAGAAATTCTGGTGTGGAACTTTCCAATAAAAAGTTGTGCTAATTTATAGTCGACTTTCTATAGAAAACAGTCCGGCCAAAACTCGCGGTTTGTTCAGATCGATAGATTTGAATGTCCTCTTTCATATTCTGCAAGAAATTCTGGTGTGGAACTTTCCAATAAAAAGTTGTGCTAATTTATAGTCGACTTTCTATAGAAAACGGTCCGGCCAAAACTCGCGGTTTGTTCAGATCGATAGATTTGAATGTCCTCTTTCATATTCTGCAAGAAATTCTGGTGTGGAACTTTCCGATAAAAGTTGTGCTAACTTATAGTCGACTTTCTATAGAAAACAGTCCGGCCAAAACTCGCGGTTTGTTCAGATCGATAGATTTGAATGTCCTTTTTCATATTCTGCAAGAAATTGTGGTGTGGAACGTTCCAATAAAAAGTTGTGTTAATTTATAGTCGACTTTCTACAGAAAACGGTCCGGGCAAAACTCGCGGTTGGTACAGATCGATAGATTTGGACGTCCTCTTTCATATTCTGTAAGAAATTGTGATGTGGAACGTTGCAATAAGAAGTTGTGCTCATTTATAGTCGACTTTCTATAGAAAACGGTCCGGGCAAAACACGCGGTTTGTTCAGATCGTTAGATTTGGACGTCCTCTTTCATATTCTGCAAGAAATTCTGGTGTGGAACTTTCCTATAAAAAGCTGTGCTCATTTATAGTCGACTTTCTATAGAAAACAGTCCGGGCAAAACTCGCGGTTTGTTCAGATCGATAGACTTGAATGTCCTCTTTCATATTCTGCAAGAAATTCTGGTGTGGAAATTTCCAATAAAAATTTGTTCTATTTTATAGTCGACTTTCTATAGAAAACAGTCCGGCCAAAACTCGCGGTTTGTTCAGATCGATAGATTTGAATGTCCTCTTTCATATTCTGCAAGAAATTCTGGTGTGGAACTTTCAATAAAAGTTGTGCTCATTTATAGTCGACTTTCTATAGAAAACAGTCCGGCCAAAACTCGCGGTTTGTTCAGATCGATAGAGTTGAATGTCCTCTTTCATATTCTGCAAGAAATTCTTTCGTGGAACTTTCCAATAAAGTTGTGCTAATTTATAGTCGACTTTCTATAGAAAACAGTCCGGCCAAAACTCGCGGTTTGTTCAGATCGATAGATTTAAATGTCCTCTTTCATATTCTGCAAGAAATTCTGTTGTGGAACTTTCCAATAAAAAGTTGTGCTAATTTATAGTCGACTTTCTATAGAAAACGGTCCGGCCAAAACTCGCGGTTTGTTCAGATCGATAGATTTGAATGTCCTCTTTCATATTCTGCAAGAAATTCTGGTGTGGAACTTTCCAATAAAAGTTGTGCTAATTTATAGTCGACTTTCTATAGAAAACGGTCCGGCCAAAACTCGCGGTTTGTTCAGATCGATAGATTTGAATGTCCTCTTTCATATTCTGCAAGAAATTCTGGTGTGGAAATTTGCAATAAAAGTTGTGCTAATTTATATTCGACTTTCTATAGAGAACAGTCCGGCCAAAACTCGCGGTTTGTTCAGATCGATAGATTTGAATGTCCTCTTTCATATTCTGCAAGAAATTCTGGTGTGGAACTTTCCAATAAAAAGTTGTGCTAATTTATAGTCGACTTTCTATAGAAAACAGTCCGGCCAAAACTCGCGGTTTGTTCAGATCGATAGATTTGAATGTCCTCTTTCATATTCTGCAAGAAATTCTGGTGTGGAACTTTCCAATAAAAAGTTGTGCTAATTTATAGTCGACTTTCTATAGAAAACGGTCCGGCCAAAACTCGCGGTTTGTTCAGATCGATAGATTTGAATGTCCTCTTTCATATTCTGCAAGAAATTCTGGTGTGGAACTTTCCAATAAAAAGTTGTGCTAATTTATAGTCGACTTTCTATAGAAAACGGTCCGGCCAAAACTCGCGGTTTGTTCAGATCGATAGATTTGAATGTCCTCTTTCATATTCTGCAAGAAATTCTGGTGTGGAACTTTCCAATAAAAAGTTGTGCTAATTTATAGTCGACTTTCTATAGAAAACGGTCCGGCCAAAACTCGCGGTTTGTTCAGATCGATAGATTTGAATGTCCTCTTTCATATTCTGCAAGAAATTCTGTTGTGGAACTTTCCAATAAAAAGTTGTGCTAATTTATAGTCGACTTTCTATAGAAAACGGTCCGGCCAAAACTCGCGGTTTGTTCAGATCGATAGATTTGAATGTCCTCTTTCATATTCTGCAAGAAATTCTGGTGTGGAACTTTCCAATAAAAAGTTGTGCTAATTTATAGTCGACTTTCTATAGAAAACGGTCCGGCCAAAACTCGCGGTTTGTTCAGATCGATAGATTTGAATGTCCTCTTTCATATTCTGCAAGAAATTCTGGTGTGGAACTTTCCAATAAAAAGTTGTGCTAATTTATAGTCGACTTTCTATAGAAAACGGTCCGGCCAAAACTCGCGGTTTGTTCAGATCGATAGATTTGAATGTCCTCTTTCATATTCTGCAAGAAATTCTGGTGTGGAACTTTCCAATAAAAAGTTGTGCTAATTTATAGTCGACTTTCTATAGAAAACGGTCCGGCCAAAACTCGCGGTTTGTTCAGATCGATAGATTTGAATGTCCTCTTTCATATTCTGCAAGAAATTCTGGTGTGGAACTTTCCAATAAAAAGTTTCTATAGAAAACGGTCCGGCCAAAACTCGCGGTTTGTTCAGATCGATAGATTTGAATGTCCTCTTTCATATTCTGCAAGAAATTCTGGTGTGGAACTTTCCAATAAAAAGTTGTGCTAATTTATAGTCGACTTTCTATAGAAAACGGTCCGGCCAAAACTCGCGGTTTGTTCAGATCGATAGATTTGAATGTCCTCTTTCATATTCTGCAAGAAATTCTGGTGTGGAACTTTGGATTATTTTTTTGTTGTTATTTATAGTCGACTTTCTATAGAAAACGGTCCGGCCAAAACTCGCGGTTTGTTCAGATCGATAGATTTGAATGTCCTCTTTCATATTCTGCAAGAAATTCTGGTGTGGAACTTTCCAATAAAAAGTTGTGCTAATTTATAGTCGACTTTCTATAGAAAACGGTCCGGCCAAAACTCGCGGTTTGTTCAGATCGATAGATTTGAATGTCCTCTTTCATATTCTGCAAGAAATTCTGGTGTGGAACTTTCCAATAAAAAGTTGTGCTAATTTATAGTCGACTTTCTATAGAAAACGGTCCGGCCAAAACTCGCGGTTTGTTCAGATCGATAGATTTGAATGTCCTCTTTCATATTCTGCAAGAAATTCTGGTGTGGAACTTTCCAATAAAAAGTTGTGCTAATTTATAGTCGACTTTCTATAGAAAACGGTCCGGCCAAAACTCGCGGTTTGTTCAGATCGATAGATTTGAATGTCCTCTTTCATATTCTGCAAGAAATTCTGGTGTGGAACTTTCCAATAAAAAGTTGTGCTAATTTATAGTCGACTTTCTATAGAAAACGGTCCGGCCAAAACTCGCGGTTTGTTCAGATCGATAGATTTGAATGTCCTCTTTCATATTCTGCAAGAAATTCTGGTGTGGAACTTTCCAATAAAATGTTGTGCTAATTTATATTCGACTTTCTATAGAGAACAGTCCGGCCAAAACTCGCGGTTTGTTCAGATCGATAGATTTGAATGTCCTCTTTCATATTCTGCAAGATATTCTGGTTGTGGAACTTTCCAATAAAAAGTTGTGCTAATTTATAGTCGACTTTCTATAGAAAACGGTCCGGCCAAAACTCGCGGTTTGTTCAGATCGATAGATTTGAATGTCCTCTTTCATATTCTGCAAGAAATTCTGGTGTGGAACTTTCCAATAAAAAGTTGTGCTAATTTATAGTCGACTTTCTATAGAAAACGGTCCGGCCAAAACTCGCGGTTTGTTCAGATCGATAGATTTGAATGTCCTCTTTCATATTCTGCAAGAAATTCTGGTGTGGAACTTTCCAATAAAAAGTTGTGCTAATTTATAGTCGACTTTCTATAGAAAACGGTCCGGCCAAAACTCGCGGTTTGTTCAGATCGATAGATTTGAATGTCCTCTTTCATATTCTGCAAGAAATTCTGGTGTGGAACTTTCCAATAAAAAGTTGTGCTAATTTATAGTCGACTTTCTATAGAAAACAGTCCGGCCAAAACTCGCGGTTTGTTCAGATCGATAGATTTGAATGTCCTCTTTCATATTCTGCAAGAAATTCTGGTGTGGAACTTTCCAATAAAAAGTTGTGCTAATTTATAGTCGACTTTCTAGAAAACGGTCCGGCCAAAACTCGCGGTTTGTTCAGATCGATAGATTTGAATGTCCTCTTTCATATTCTGCAAGAAATTCTGGTGTGGAACTTTCCAATAAAAAGTTGTGCTAATTTATAGTCGACTTTCTATAGAAAACGGTCCGGCCAAAACTCGCGGTTTGTTCAGATCGATAGATTTGAATGTCCTCTTTCATATTCTGCAAGAAATTCTGGTGTGGAACTTTCCAATAAAAAGTTGTGCTAATTTATAGTCGACTTTCTATAGAAAACGGTCCGGCCAAAACTCGCGGTTTGTTCAGATCGATAGATTTGAATGTCCTCTTTCATATTCTGCAAGAAATTCTGGTGTGGAACTTTCCAATAAAAAGTTGTGCTAATTTATAGTCGACTTTCTATAGAAAACGGTCCGGCCAAAACTCGCGGTTTGTTCAGATCGATAGATTTGAATGTCCTCTTTCATATTCTGCAAGAAATTCTGTTGTGGAACTTTCCAATAAAAAGTTGTGCTAATTTATAGTCGACTTTCTATAGAAAACAGTCCGGCCAAAACTCGCGGTTTGTTCAGATCGATAGATTTGAATGTCCTCTTTCATATTCTGCAAGAAATTCTGGTGTGGAACTTTCCAATAAAAGTTGTGCTAATTTATAGTCGACTTTCTATAGAAAACGGTCCAGCCAAAACACACGGTTTGTTAAGATCGATAGATTTGGATGTCCTCTTTCATATTCTGCAAGAAATTCTGGTGTGGAACGTTCCAATAAAAAGTTGTGCTCATTTATAGTCGACATTCTATAGAAAATGGTCCGGTCAAAACTCGCGGTTTATTCAGATCAATAGACTTGAATGTCTCTTTCGTATTCTGCAAGAAATTCTGGTGTGGAAGGTTCCAATAAAAAGCTGTGCTCACTTATAGTGGAATTTCTATAGAAAACGGCCCGGCCAAAACTCGCGGTTGGTTCAGATCGATAGATTTGAATGTCCTCTTTCATGTTCTGCAAGAATTTCTGGTGTGGAAGTTTCCAATAAAAAGTTGTGCTCATTTATAGTTGACTTTCTATAGAAAACGGTCCGGCCAAAACTCGCGGTTTGTTCAGATCGATAGATTTGAATGTCCTCTTTCATATTCTGCAAGAAATTCTGGTGTGGAACTTTCCAATAAAAAGTTGTGCTAATTTATAGTCGACTTTCTATAGAAAACAGTCCGGCCAAAACTCGCGGTTTGTTCAGATCGATAGATTTGAATGTCCTCTTTCATATTCTGCAAGAAATTCTGGTGTGGAACTTTCCAATAAAAAGTTGTGCTAATTTATAGTCGACTTTCTATAGAAAACGGTCCGGCCAAAACTCGCGGTTTGTTCAGATCGATAGATTTGAATGTCCTCTTTCATATTCTGCAAGAAATTCTGGTGTGGAACTTTCCAATAAAAAGTTGTGCTAATTTATAGTCGACTTTCTATAGAAAACGGTCCGGCCAAAACTCGCGGTTTGTTCAGATCGATAGATTTGAATGTCCTCTTTCATATTCTGCAAGAAATTCTGGTGTGGAACTTTCCAATAAAAAGTTGTGCTAATTTATAGTCGACTTTCTATAGAAAACGGTCCGGCCAAAACTCGCGGTTTGTTCAGATCGATAGATTTGAATGTCCTCTTTCATATTCTGCAAGAAATTCTGTTGTGGAACTTTCCAATAAAAAGTTGTGCTAATTTATAGTCGACTTTCTATAGAAAACGGTCCGGCCAAAACTCGCGGTTTGTTCAGATCGATAGATTTGAATGTCCTCTTTCATATTCTGCAAGAAATTCTGGTGTGGAACTTTCCAATAAGAAGTTGTGCTAATTTATAGTCGACTTTCTATAGAAAACAGTCCGGCCAAAACTCGCGGTTTGGTTAGATCGATAGATTTGAATGTCCTCTTTCATATGCTGCAAGAAATTCTGGTGTGGAACTTTCCAATAAAAGTTGTGCTATATAGTCGACTTTCTATAGAAAACGGTCAAAACTCGCAGTTTATTCAGATCGATAGATTTGAATGTCCTCTTTCATATTCTGCAAGAAATTCTGTTGTGCTAATTTATAGTCGACTTTCTATAGAAAACGGTCCGGCCAAAACTCGCGGTTTGTTCAGATCGATAGATTTGAATGTCCTCTTTCATATTCTGCAAGAAATTCTGGTGTGGAACTTTCCAATAAAAAGTTGTGCTAATTTATAGTCGACTTTCTATAGAAAACGGTCCGGCCAAAACTCGCGGTTTGTTCAGATCGATAGATTTGAATGTCCTCTTTCATATTCTGCAAGAAATTCTGGTGTGGAACTTTCCAATAAAAAGTTGTGCTAATTTATAGTCGACTTTCTATAGAAAACGGTCCGGCCAAAACTCGCGGTTTGTTCAGATCGATAGATTTGAATGTCCTCTTTCATATTCTGCAAGAAATTCTGGTGTGGAACTTTCCAATAATAAGTTGTGCTAATTTATAGTCGACTTTCTATAGAAAACGGTCCGGCCAAAACTCGCGGTTTGTTCAGATCGATAGATTTGAATGTCCTCTTTCATATTCTGCAAGAAATTCTGGTGTGGAACTTTCCAATAAAAAGTTGTGCTAATTTATAGTCGACTTTCTATAGAAAACGGTCCGGCCAAAACTCGCGGTTTGTTCAGATCGATAGATTTGAATGTCCTCTTTCATATTCTGCAAGAAATTCTGGTGTGGAACTTTCCAATAAAAGTTGTGCTAATTTATAGTCGACTTTCTATAGAAAACGGTCCGGCCAAAACTCGCGGTTTGTTCAGATCGATAGATTTGAATGTCCTCTTTCATATTCTGCAAGAAATTCTGGTGTGGAACTTTCCAATAAAAAGTTGTGCTAATTTATAGTCGACTTTCTATAGAAAACGGTCCGGCCAAAACTCGCGGTTTGTTCAGATCGATAGATTTGAATGTCCTCTTTCATATTCTGCAAGAAATTCTGGTGTGGAACTTTCCAATAAAAAGTTGTGCTAATTTATAGTCGACTTTCTACAGAAAACGGTCCAGCCAAAACTCGCGGTTTGTTCAGATCGATAGATTTGAATGTCCTCTTTCATATTCTGCAAGATATTCTGGTGTGGAACTTTCCAATAAAAAGTTGTGCTAATATATAGTCGACTTTCTATAGAAAACGGTCCGGCCAAAACTCGCGGTTTGTTCAGATCGATAGATTTGAATGTCCTCTTTCATATTCTGCAAGAAACTCTGGTGTGGAACTTTTCAATAAAAAGTTGTGCTAATTTATAGTCGACTTTCTATAGAAAACAGTCCGGCCAAAACACGCGGTTTGTTCAGATCGATAGATTTGAATGTCCTCTTTCATATTCTGCAAGAAATTCTGGTGTGGAACTTTCCAATAAAAAGTTGTGCTAATTTATAATCGACTTTCTATAGAAAACGGTCCGGCCAAAACTCGCGGTTTTTTCAGATCGATAGATTTGAATGTCCTCTTTCATATTCTGCAAGAAATTCTGGTGTGGAACTTTGTGCTAATAACGACTTTCTATAGAAAACGGTCCGGCCAAAACTCGCGGTTTGTTCAGATCTATAGATTTGAAAGTCCTCTTTCATATTCTGCAATATTTTATGGTGTGGAACTTTCCAATTAAATGTGTTTCTAATTTATATTCGACTTTCTTTAGAGAACTGTCCGGCCAAATCTCGCGGTTTGTTCAGATCGATAGATTTGAATTTCCTCTTTCATATTCTGCAAGAAATTCTGGTGTGGAACTTTCCAATAAAAGTTGTGCTAATTTATAGTCGACTTTCTATAGAAAACGGTCCGGCCAAAACTCGCGGTTTGTTCAGATCGATAGATTTGAATGTCCTCTTTCATATTCTGCAAGAAATTCTGGTGTGGAACTTTCAATAAAAAGTTGTGCTAATTTATAGTCGACTTTCTATAGAAAACGGTCCGGCCAAAACTCGCGGTTTGTTCAGATCGATAGATTTGAATGTCCTCTTTCATATTCTGCAAGAAATTCTGGTGTGGAACTTTCAATAAAAAGTTGTGCTAATTTATAGTCGACTTTCTATAGAAAACGGTCCGGCCAAAACTCGCGGTTTGTTCAGATCGATAGATTTGAATGTCCTCTTTCATATTCTGCAAGAAATTCTGGTGTGGAACTTTCAAATTAAAAGTTGTGCTTATTTATTTTCGTTGTTCTATAGAAAACGGTCCGGCCAAAACTCGCGGTTTGTTCAGATCGATAGATTTGAATGTCCTCTTTCATATTCTGCAAGAAATTCTGGTGTGTAAATTTCCAATAAAAGTTGTGCTAATTTATAGTCGACTTTCTATAGAAAACGGTCCGGCCAAAACTCGCGGTTTGTTCAGATCGATAGATTTGAATGTCCTCTTTCATATTCTGCAAGAAATTCTGGTGTGGAACTTTCCAATAAAAAGTTTCTATAGAAAACGGTCCGGCCAAAACTCGCGGTTTGTTCAGATCGATAGATTTGAATGTCCTCTTTCATATTCTGCAAGAAATTCTGGTGTGGAACTTTCCAATAAAAAGTTGTGCTAATTTATAGTCGACTTTCTATAGAAAACGGTCCGGCCAAAACTCGCGGTTTGTTCAGATCGATAGATTTGAATGTCCTCTTTCATATTCTGCAAGAAATTCTGGTGTGGAACTTTCCAATAAAAAGTTGTGCTAATTTATAGTCGACTTTCTATAGAAAACGGTCCGGCCAAAACTCGCGGTTTGTTCAGATCGATAGATTTGAATGTCCTCTTTCATATTCTGCAAGAAATTCTGGTGTGGAACTTTCCAATAAAATGTTGTGCTAATTTATAGTCGACTTTCTACAGAAAACGGTCCGGCCAAAACTCGCGGTTTGTTCAGATCGATAGATTTGAATGTCCTCTTTCATATCCTGCAAGAAATTCTGGTGTGGAACTTTCCAATAAAAGTTGTGCTAATTTATAGTCGACTTTCTATAGAAAACGGTCCGGCCAAAACTCGCGGTTTGTTCAGATCGATAGATTTGAATGTCCTCTTTCATATTCTGCAAGAAATTCTGGTGTGGAACTTTCAATAAAAAGTTGTGCTAATTTATAGTCGACTTTCTATAGAAAACGGTCCGGCCAAAACTCGCGGTTTGTTCAGATCGATAGATTTGAATGTCCTCTTTCATATTCTGCAAGAAATTCTGGTGTGGATCTTTCCAATAAAAAGTTGTGCTAATTTATAGTCGACTTTCTATAGAAAACGGTCCGGCCAAAACTCGCGGTTTGTTCAGATCGATAGATTTGAATGTCCTCTTTCATATTCTGCAGGAAATTCTGGTGTGGAACTTTCCAATAAAAAGTTGTGCTAATTTATAGTCGACTTTCTATAGAAAACCGTCCGGCCAAAACTCGCGGTTTGTTCAGATCGATAGATTTGAATGTCCTCTTTCATATTCTGCAAGAAATTCTGGTGTGGAACTTTCAAATAAAAAGTTTTGCTAATTTATAGTCGACTTTCTATAGAAAACGGTCCGGCCAAAACTCGCGGTTTGTTCAGATCGATAGATTTGAATGTCCTCTTTCATATTCTGCAAGAAATTCTGGTGTGGAACTTTCCAATAAAAGTTGTGCTAATTTATAGTCGACTTTCTATAGAAAACGGTCCGGCCAAAACTCGCGGTTTGTTCAGATCGATAGATTTGAATGTCCTCTTTCATATTCTGCAAGAAATTCTGGTGTGGAACTTTCCAATAAAAAGTTGTGCTAATTTATAGTCGACTTTCTATAGAAAACGGTCCGGCCAAAACTCGCGGTTTGTTCAGATCGATAGATTTGAATGTCCTCTTTCATATTCTGCAAGAAATTCTGGTGTGGAACTTTCCAATAAAAAGTTGTGCTAATTTATAGTCGACTTTCTATAGAAAACAGTCCGGCCAAAACTCGCGGTTTGTTCAGATCGATAGATTTGAATGTCCTCTTTCATATTCTGCAAGAAATTCTGGTGTGGAACTTTCCAGTAAAAGTTGTGCTAATTTATAATCGACTTTCTATAGAAAACAGTCCGGCCAAAACTCGCGGTTTGTTCAGATCGATAGATTTGAATGTCCTCTTTCATATTCTGCAAGAAATTCTGGTGTGGAGCTTTCAATTCAGTATTTGTGCTAATTTTTAGTCGACTTTCTATAGAAAACGGTCCGGCCAAAACTCGCGGTTTGTTCAGATCGATAGATTTGAATGTCCTCTTTCATATTCTGCAAGAAATTCTGGTGTGGAACTTTCCAATAAAAAGTTGTGCTAATTTATAGTCGACTTTCTATAGAAAACGGTCCGGCCAAAACTCGCGGTTTGTTCAGATCGATAGATTTGAATGTCCTCTTTCATATTCTGCAAGAAATTCTGGTGTGGAACTTTCCAATAAAAAGTTGTGCTAATTTATAGTCGACTTTCTATAGAAAACGGTCCGGCCAAAACTCGCGGTTTGTTCAGATCGATAGATTTGAATGTCCTCTTTCATATTCTGCAAGAAATTCTGGTGTGGAACTTTCCAATAAAAAGTTGTGCTAATTTATAGTCGACTTTCTATAGAAAACGGTCCGGCCAAAACTCGCGGTTTGTTCAGATCGATAGATTTGAATGTCCTCTTTCATATTCTGCAAGAAATTCTGGTGTGGAACTTTCCAATAAAAGGTTGTGCTAATTTATAGTCGACTTTCTATAGAAAACGGTCCGGCCAAAACTCGCGGTTTGTTCAGATCGATAGATTTGAATGTCCTCTTTCATATTCTGCAAGAAATTCTGGTGTGGAACTTCTCAATAAAAAGTTGTGCTAATTTATAGTCGACTTTCTATAGAAAACGGTCCGGCCAATTCTCGCGGTTTGTTCAGATCGATTGATTTGTTTGTCCTCTTTCATATTCTGCATGAAATTCTGGTGTGGAACTTTCAAATAAAATGTTGTGCTAATTTATAGTCGACTTTCTATAGAAAACGGTCCGGCCAAAACTCGCGGTTTGTTCAGATCGATAGATTTGAATGTCCTCTTTCATATTCTGCAAGAAATTCTGGTGTGGAACTTTCCAATAAAAAGTTGTGCTAATTTATAGTCGACTTTCTATAGAAAACGGTCCGGCCAAAACTCGCGGTTTGTTCAGATCGATAGATTTGAATGTCCTCTTTCATATTCTGCAAGAAATTCTGGTGTGGATCTTTCATATAAAAAGTTGTGCTAATTTATAGTCGACTTTCTATAGAAAACGGTCCGGCCAAAACTCGCGGTTTGTTCAGATCGATAGATTTGAATGTCCTCTTTCATATTCTGCAATAAATTCTGGTGTGGAACTTTCCAATAAAAGTTGTGCTAATTTATAGTCGACTTTCTATAGAAAACGGTCCGGCCAAAACTCGCGGTTTGTTCAGATCGATAGATTTGAATGTCCTCTTTCATATTCTGCAAGAAATTCTGGTGTGGAACTTCTCAATAAAAAGTTGTGCTAATTTATAGTCGACTTTCTATAGAAAACGGTCCGGCCAAAACTCGCGGTTTGTTCAGATCGATAGATTTGAATGTCTTCTTTCATATTCTGCAAGAAATTCTGGTGTGGAACTTTCCAATAAAAAGTTGTGCTAATTTATAGTCGACTTTCTATAGAAAACGGTCCGGCCAAAACTCGCGGTTTGTTCAGATCGATAGATTTGAATGTCCTCTTTCATATTCTGCAAGAAATTCTGGTGTGGAACTTTCCAATAAAAGTTGTGCTAATTTATAGTCGACTTTCTATAGAAAACGGTCCGGCCAAAACTCGCGGTTTGTTCAGATCGATAGATTTGAATGTCCTCTTTCATATTCTGCAAGAAATTCTGGTGTGGAACTTTCCAATAAAAAGTTGTGCTAATTTATAGTCGACTTTCTATAGAAAACAGTCCGGCCAAAACTCGCGGTTTGTTCAGATCGATAGATTTGAATGTCCTCTTTCATATTCTGCAAGAAATTCTGGTGTGGAACTTTCCAATAAAAAGTTGTGCTAATTTATAGTCGACTTTCTATAGAAAACGGTCCGGCCAAAACTCGCGGTTTGTTCAGATCGATAGATTTGAATGTCCTCTTTCATATTCTGCAAGAAATTCTGGTGTGGAACTTTCCAATAAAAAGTTGTGCTAATTTATAGTCGACTTTCTATAGAAAACGGTCAAGCCAAAACTCGCGGTTTGTTCAGATCGATAGATTTGAATGTCCTCTTTCATATTCTGCAAGAAATTCTGGTGTGGAACTTTCCAATAAAAAGTTGTGCTAATTTATAGTCGACTTTCTATAGAAAACGGTCCGGCTAAAACTCGCGGTTTGTTCAGATCGATAGATTTGAATGTCCTCTTTCATATTCTGCAAGAAATTCTGGCAAGAAGCTTTCCAATAAAAAGTTGTGCTAATTTATAGTCGACTTTCTATAGAAAACGGTCCGGCCAAAACTCGCGGTTTGTTCAGATCGATAGATTTGAATGTCCTCTTTCATATTCTGCAAGATATTCTGGTGTGGAACTTTCCAATAAAAAGTTGTGCTAATTTATAGTCGACTTTCTATAGAAAACGGTCCGGCCAAAACTCGCGGTTTGTTCAGATCGATAGATTTGAATGTCCTCTTTCATATTCTGCAAGAAATTCTGGTGTGGAACTTTCCAATAAAAAGTTGTGCTAATTTATAGTCGACTTTCTATAGAAAACGGTCCGGCCAAAACTCGCGGTTTGTTCAGATCGATAGATTTGAATGTCCTCTTTCATATTCTGCAAGAAATTCTGGTGTGGAACTTTCCAATAAAAAGTTGTGCTAATTTATAGTCGACTTTCTATAGAAAACGGTCCGGCCAAAACTCGCGGTTTGTTCAGATCGATAGATTTGAATGTCCTCTTTCATATTCTGCAAGAAATTCTGGTGTGGAACTTTCCAATAAAAAGTTGTGCTAATTTATAGTCGACTTTCTATAGAAAACGGTCCGGCCAAAACTCGCGGTTTGTTCAGATCGATAGATTTGAATGTCCTCTTTCATATTCTGCAAGAAATTCTGGTGTGGAACTTTCCAATAAAAAGTTGTGCTAATTTATAGTCGACTTTCTATAGAAAACGGTCCGGCCAAAACTCGCGGTTTGTTCAGATCGATAGATTTGAATGTCCTCTTTCATATTCTGCAAGAAATTCTGGTGTGGAACTTTCCAATAAAAAGTTGTGCTAATTTATAGTCGACTTTCTATAGAAAACGGTCCGGCCAAAACTCGCGGTTTGTTCAGATCGATAGATTTGAATGTCCTCTTTCATATTCTGCAAGAAATTCTGGTGTGGAACTTTCCAATAAAAGTTGTGCTAATTTATAGTCGACTTTCTATAGAAAACGGTCCGGCCAAAACTCGCGGTTTGTTCAGATCGATAGATTTGAATGTCCTCTTTCATATTCTGCAAGAAATTCTGGTGTGGAACTTTCCAATAAAAAGTTGTGCTAATTTATAGTCGACTTTCTATAGAAAACGGTCCGGCCAAAACTCGCGGTTTGTTCAGATCGATAGATTTGAATGTCCTCTTTCATATTCTGCAAGAAATTCTGGTGTGGAACTTTCCAATAAAAGCTGTGCTAATTTATAGTCGACTTTCTATAGAAAACGGTCCGGCCAAAACTCGCGGTTTGTTCAGATCGATAGATTTGAATGTCCTCTTTCATATTCTGCAAGAAATTCTGGTGTGGAACTTTCCAATAAAAAGTTGTGCTAATTTATAGTCGACTTTCTATAGAAAACGGTCCGGCCAAAACTCGCGGTTTGTTCAGATCGATAGATTTGAATGTCCTCTTTCATATTCTGCAAGAAATTCTGGTGTGGAACTTTCCAATAAAAAGTTGTGCTAATTTATAGTCGACTTTCTATAGAGAAGAGTCCGGCCAAAACTCGCGGTTTGTTCAGATCGATAGATTTGAATGTCCTCTTTCATATTCTGCAAGAAATTCTGGTGTGGATCTTTACAATATAAAGTTGTGCTAATTTATAGTCGACTTTCTATAGAAAACGGTCCGGCCAAAACTCGCGGTTTGTTCAGATCGATAGATTTGAATGTCCTCTTTCATATTCTGCAATAAATTCTGGTGTGGAACTTTCCAATAAAATGATGTGCTAATTTATAGTCGACTTTCTATAGAAAACAGTCCGGCCAAAACTCGCGGTTTGTTCAGATCGATAGATTTGAATGTCCTCTTTCATATTCTGCAAGAAATTCTGGTGTGGAACTTTCCAATAAAAAGTTGTGCTAATTTATAGTCGACTTTCTATAGAAAACGGTCCGGCCAAAACTCGCGGTTTGTTCAGATCGATAGATTTGAATGTCCTCTTTCATATTCTGCAAGAAATTCTGGTGTGGAACTTTCCAATAAAAAGTTGTGCTAATTTATAGTCGACTTTCTATAGAAAACGGTCCGGCCAAAACTCGCGGTTTGTTCAGATCGATAGATTTGAATGTCCTCTTTCATATTCTGCAAGAAATTCTGGTGTGGAACTTTCCAATAAAAAGTTGTGCTAATTTATATTCGACTTTCTATAGAGAACAGTCCGGCCAAAACTCGCGGTTTGTTCAGATCGATAGATTTGAATGTCCTCTTTCATATTCTGCAAGAAATTCTGGTGTGGAACTTTCCAATAAAAAGTTGTGCTAATTTATAGTCGACTTTCTATAGAAAACGGTCCGGCCAAAACTCGCGGTTTGTTCAGATCGATAGATTTGAATGTCCTCTTTCATATTCTGCAAGAAATTCTGGTGTGGAACTTTCCAATAAAAAGTTGTGCTAATTTATAGTCGACTTTCTATAGAAAACGGTCCGGCCAAAACTCGCGGTTTGTTCAGATCGATAGATTTGAATGTCCTCTTTCATATTCTGCAAGAAATTCTGGTGTGGAACTTTCCAATAAAAAGTTATGCTAATTTATATTCGACTTTCTATAGAAAACGGTCCGGCCAAAACTCGCGGTTTGTTCAGATCGATAGATTTGAATGTCCTCTTTCATATTCTGCAAGAAATTCTGGTGTGGAACATTCCAATAAAAAGTTGTGCTAATTTATAGTCGACTTTCTATAGAAAACGGTCCGGCCAAAACTCGCGGTTTGTTCAGATCGATAGATTTGAATGTCCTCTTTCATATTCTGCAAGAAATTCTGGTGTGGAACTTTCCAATAAAAAGTTGTGCTAATTTATAGTCGACTTTCTATAGAAAACGGTCCGGCCAAAACTCGCGGTTTGTTCAGATCGATAGATTTGAATGTCCTCTTTCATATTCTGCAAGAAATTCTGGTGTGGAACTTTCCAATAAAAAGTTGTGCTAATTTATAGTCGACTTTCTATAGAAAACGGTCCGGCCAAAACTCGCGGTTTGTTCAGATCGATAGATTTGAATGTCCTCTTTCATATTCTGCAAGAAATTCTGGTGTGGAACTTTCCAATAAAAAGTTGTGCTAATTTATAGTCGACTTTCTATAGAAAACGGTCCGGCCAAAACTCGCGGTTTGTTCAGATCGATAGATTTGAATGTCCTCTTTCATATTCTGCAAGAAATTCTGGTGTGGAACTTTCCAATAAAAGTTGTGCTAATTTATAGTCGACTTTCTATAGAAAACGGTCCGGCCAAAACTCGCGGTTTGTTCAGATCGATAGATTTGAATGTCCTCTTTCATATTCTGCAAGAAATTCTGGTGTGGAACTTTCCAATAAAAAGTTGTGCTAATTTATAGTCGACTTTCTATAGAAAACGGTCCGGCCAAAACTCGCGGTTTGTTCAGATCGATAGATTTGAATGTCCTCTTTCATATTCTGCAAGAAATTCTGGTGTGGAACTTTCCAATAAAAAGTTGTGCTAATTTATAGTCGACTTTCTATAGAAAACGGTCCGGCCAAAACTCGCGGTTTGTTCAGATCGATAGATTTGAATGTCCTCTTTCATATTCTGCAAGAAATTCTGGTGTGGAACTTTCCAATAAAAAGTTGTGCTAATTTATAGTCGACTTTCTATAGAGAACAGTCCGGCCAAAACTCGCGGTTTGTTCAGATCGATAGATTTGAATGTCCTCTTTCATATTCTGCAAGAAATTCTGGTGTGGAACTTTCCAATAAAAAGTTGTGCTAATTTATAATCGACTTTCTATAGAGAACAGTCCGGCCAAAACTCGCGGTTTGTTCAGATCGATAGATTTGAATGTCCTCTTTCATATTCTGCAAGAAATTCTGGTGTGGAACTTTCCAATAAAAAGTTGTGCTAATTTATAGTCGACTTTCTATAGAAAACGGTCCGGCCAAAACTCGCGGTTTGTTCAGATCGATAGATTTGAATGTCCTCTTTCATATTCTGCAAGAAATTCTGGTGTGGAACTTTCCAATAAAAAGTTGTGCTAATTTATAGTCGACTTTCTATAGAAAACGGTCCGGCCAAAACTCGCGGTTTGTTCAGATCGATAGATTTGAATGTCCTCTTTCATATTCTGCAAGAAATTCTGGTGTGGAACTTTCCAATAAAAAGTTGTGCTAATTTATAGTCGACTTTCTATAGAAAACGGTCCGGCCAAAACTCGCGGTTTGTTCAGATCGATAGATTTGAATGTCCTCTTTCATATTCTGCAAGAAATTCTGGTGTGGAACTTTCCACTAAGAAAATGTGCTAATTAATAGTCGACTTTCTATAGAAAACAGTCGGGCCAAAACTCGCGGTTTGTTCAGATCGATAGATTTGAATGTCCTCTTTCATATTCTGCAAGAAATTCTGGTGTGGAACTTTCCAATAAAAAGTTGTGCTAATTTATAGTCGACTTTCTATAGAAAACAGTCCGGCCAAAACTCGCGGTTTCTTCAGATCGATAGATTTGAATTTCCTCTTTCATATTCTGCAAGAAATTCTGGTGTGGAACTTTCCAATAAAAAGTTGTGCTAATTTATAGTCGACTTTCTATAGAAAACGGTCCGGCCAAAACTCGCGGTTTGTTCAGATCGATAGATTTGAATGTCCTCTTTCATATTCTGCAAGAAATTCTGGTGTGGAACTTTCCATGCTAATTTATAGTCGACTTTCTATAGAAAACGGTCCGGCCAAAACTCGCGGTTTGTTCAGATCGATAGATTTGAATGTCCTCTTTCATATTCTGCAAGAAATTCTGGTGTGGAACTTTCCAATAAAAAGTTGTGCTAATTTATAGTCGACTTTCTATAGAAAACGGTCCGGCCAAAACTCGCGGTTTGTTCAGATCGATAGATTTGAATGTCCTCTTTCATATTCTGCAAGAAATTCTGGTGTGGAACTTTCCAATACAAAGTTGTGCTAATTTATAGTCGACTTTCTATAGAAAACGGTCCGGCCAAAACTCGCGGTTTGTTCAGATCGATAGATTTGAATGTCCTCTTTCATATTCTGCAAGAAATTCTGGTGTGGAACTTTCCAATAAAAAGTTGTGCTAATTTATAGTCGACTTTCTATAGAAAACAGTCCGGCAAAACTCGTGGTTTGTTCAGATCGATAGATTTGAATGTCCTCTTTCATATTCTGCAAGAAATTCTGGTGTGGAACTTTCCAATGAAAAGTTGTGCTAATTTATAGTCGACTTTCTATAGAAAACGGTCCGGCCAAAACTCGCGGTTTGTTCAGATCGATAGATTTGAATGTCCTCTTTCATATTCTGCAAGAAATTCTGGTGTGGAACTTTCCAATAAAAAGTTGTGCTAATTTATAGTCGACTTTCTATAGAAAACAGTCCGGCCAAAACTCGCGGTTTCTTCAGATCGATAGATTTGAATTTCCTCTTTCATGTTCTGCAAGAAATTCTGGTGTGGAACTTTCAATAAAATTTTGTGATAATTTATAGTCGACTTTCTATAGAAAACGGTCCGGCCAAAACTCGCGGTTTGTTCAGATCGATAGATTTGAATGTCCTCTTTCATATTCTGCAAGAAATTCTGGTGTGGAACTTTCCAATAAAAGTTGTGCTAATTTATAGTCGACTTTCTATAGAAAACAGTCCGGCCAAAACTCGCGGTTTGTTCAGATCGATAGATTTGAAATTCCTCTTTCATATTCTGCAAGAAATTCTGGTGTGGAACTTTTCAATAAAAGTTAGTGCTAATTTATAGACGACTTTCTATAGAAAACAGTCCGACCAAAACTCGCTGTTTGTTCAGATCGATAGATTTGAATGTCCTCTTTCATATTCTGCAAGAAATTCTGGTGTGGAATTTTCCAATAATAAGTTGTGCTAATTTATAGTCGACTTTCTATAGAAAACGGTCCGGCCAAAACTCGCGGTTTGTTCAGATCGATAGATTTGAATGTCCTCTTTCATATTCTGCAAGAAATTCTGGTGTGGAACTTTCCAATAAAAAGTTGTGCTAATTTATAATCGACTTTCTATAGAGAACAGTCCGGCCAAAACTCGCGGTTTGTTCAGATCGATAGATTTAAATGTCCTCTTTCATATTCTGCTAGAAATTCTGGTGTGGAACTTTACATTATAAAGTTTTGATAATTTATAGTCGTCTTTCTATAGAAAACGGTCCGGCCAAAACTCGCGATTTGTTCAGATCGATAGATTTGAATGTCCTCTTTCATATGCTGCAAGAAATTCTGGTGTGGAACGTTCCAATAAAAACTTGTGCTAATTTATAGTCGACTTTCTATAGAAAACGGCCCGGCCAAAACTCGCGGTTTGTTCAGATCGATAGATTTGAATGTCCTCTTTCATATTCTGCAAGAAATTCTGGTGTGGAACTTTCCAATAAAAAGTTGTGCTAATTTATAGTCGACTTTCTATAGAAAACGGTCCGGCCAAAACTCGCGGTTTGTTCAGATCGATAGATTTGAATGTCCTCTTTCATATTCTGCAAGAAATTCTGGTGTGGAACTTTCCAATAAAAAGTTGTGCTAATTTATAGTCGACTTTCTATAGAAAACGGTCCGGCCAAAACTCGCGGTTTGTTCAGATCGATAGATTTGAATGTCCTCTTTCATATTCTGCAAGAAATTCTGGTGTGGAACTTTCCAATAAAAAGTTGTGCTAATTTATAGTCGACTTTCTATAGAAAACGGTCCGGCCAAAACTCGCGGTTTGTTCAGATCGATAGATTTGAATGTCCTCTTTCATATTCTGCAAGAAATTCTGGTGTGGAACTTTCCAATAAAAAGTTGTGCTAATTTATAGTCGACTTTCTATAGAAAACAGTCCGGCCAAAACTCGCGGTTTGTTCAGATCGATAGATTTGAATGTCCTCTTTCATATTCTGCAAGAAATTCTGGTGTGGAACTTTCCAATAACAAGTTGTTCTAATTTATAGTCGACTTTCTATAGAAAACGGTCCGGCCAAAACTCGCGGTTTGTTCAGATCGATAGATTTGAATGTCCTCTTTCATATTCTGCAAGAAATTCTGGTGTGGAACTTTCCAATAAAAAGTTGTGCTAATTTATAGTCGACTTTCTATAGAAAACGGTCCGGCCAAAACTCGCGGTTTGTTCAGATCGATAGATTTGAATGTCCTCTTTCATATTCTGCAAGAAATTCTGGTGTGGAACTTTCCAATAAAAGTTGTGCTAATTTATAGTCGACTTTCTATAGAAAACGGTCCGGCCAAAACTCGCGGTTTGTTCAGATCGATAGATTTGAATGTCCTCTTTCATATTCTGCAAGAAATTCTGGTGTGGAACTTTCCAATAAAAAGTTGTGCTAATTTATAGTCGACTTTCTATAGAAAACGGTCCGGCCAAAACTCGCGGTTTGTTCAGATCGATAGATTTGAATGTCCTCTTTCATATTCTGCAAGAAATTCTGGTGTGGAACTTTCCAATAAAAAGTTGTGCTAATTTATAGTCGACTTTCTATAGAAAACGGTCCGGCCAAAACTCGCGGTTTGTTCAGATCGATAGATTTGAATGTCCTCTTTCATATTCTGCAAGAAATTGTGGTGTGGATCTTTCCTTATCTAAGGTGTGCTTATTTATCGTCGTCTGTCTTAAGAAAACGGTCCTGCCAAAACTCGCGGTTTGTTCAGATCGATAGATTTGAATGTCCTCTTTCATCTTCTGCAAGTATTTCTGGTGTGGAATTTTCAAATATAAAGTTGTGCTAATTTATAGTCGACTTTCGATAGAAAACGGTCCGGCCAAAACTCGCGGTTTGTTCAGATCGATAGATTTGAATGTCCTCTTTCATATTCTGCAAGAAATTCTGGTGTGGAACTTTCCAATAAAAGTTGTGCTAATTTATAGTCGACTTTCTATAGAAAACAGTCCGGCCAAAACTCGCGGTTTGTTCAGATCGATAGATTTGAATGTCCTCTTTCATATTCTGCAAGAAATTCTGGTGTGGAACTTTCAATAAAAGTTGTGCTAATTTATAGTCGACTTTCTATAGAAAACGGTCCGGCCAAAACTCGCGGTTTGTTCAGATCGATAGATTTGAATGTCCTCTTTCATATTCTGCAAGAAATTCTGGTGTGGAACTTTCCAATAAAAAGTTGTGCTAATTTATAGTCGACTTTCTATAGAAAACGGTCCGGCCAAAACTCGCGGTTTGTTCAGATCGATAGATTTGAATGTCCTCTTTCATATTCTGCAAGAAATTCTGGTGTGGAACTTTCCAATAAAAAGTTGTGCTAATTTATAGTCGACTTTCTATAGAAAACGGTCCGGCCAAAACTCGCGGTTTGTTCAGATCGATAGATTTGAATGTCCTCTTTCATATTCTGCAAGAAATTCTGGTGTGGAACTTTCCAATAAAAAGTTGTGCTAATTTATAGTCGACTTTCTATAGAAAACGGTCCGGCCAAAACTCGCGGTTTGTTCAGATCGATAGATTTGAATGTCCTCTTTCATATTCTGCAAGAAATTCTGGTGTGGAACTTTCCAATAAAAAGTTGTGCTAATTTATAGTCGACTTTCTATAGAAAACGGTCCGGCCAAAACTCGCGGTTTGTTCAGATCGATAGATTTGAATGTCCTCTTTCATATTCTGCAAGAAATTCTGGTGTGGAACTTTCCAATAAAAAGTTGTGCTAATTTATAGTCGACTTTCTATAGAAAACGGTCCGGCCAAAACTCGCGGTTTGTTCAGATCGATAGATTTGAATGTCCTCTTTCATATTCTGCAAGAAATTCTGGTGTGGAACTTTCCAATTAATAGTTTCTATAGAAAACGGTCCGGCCAAAACTCGCGGTTTGTTCAGATCGATAGATTTGAATGTCCTCTTTCATATTCTGCAAGAAATTCTGGTGTGGAACTTTCCAATAAAAAGTTGTGCTAGTTTATATTCGACTTTCTATAGAAAACGGTCCGGCCAAAACTCGCGGTTTGTTCAGATCGATAGATTTGAATGTCCTCTTTCATATTCTGCAAGAAATTCTGGTGTGGAACTTTCCAATAAAAAGTTGTACTAATTTATATTCGACTTTCTATAGAGAACAGTCCGGCCAAAACTCGCGGTTTGTTCAGATCGATAGATTTGAATGTCCTCTTTCATATTCTGGAAGAAATTCTGGTGTGGAACTTTCCAATAAAAGTTGTGCTAATTTATAATCGACTTTCTATAGAGAACAGTCCGGCCAAAACTCGCGGTTTGTTCAGATCGATAGATTTGAATGTCCTCTTTCATATTCTGCAAGAAATTCTGGTGTGGAACTTTCCAATAAAAAGTTGTGCTAATTTATAGTCGACTTTCTATAGAAAACGGTCCGGCCAAAACTCGCGGTTTGTTCAGATCGATAGATTTGAATGTCCTCTTTCATATTCTGCAAGAAATTCTGGTGTGGAACTTTCCAATAAAAGTTGTGCTAATTTATAGTCGACTTTCTATAGAAAACGGTCCGGCCAAAACTCGCGGTTTGTTCAGATCGATAGATTTGAATGTCCTCTTTCATATTCTGCAAGAAATTCTGGTGTGGAACTTTCCAATAAAAAGTTGTGCTAATTTATAGTCGACTTTCTATAGAAAACAGTCCGGCCAAAACTCGCGGTTTGTTCAGATCGATAGATTTGAATGTCCTCTTTCATTTTATGCTAGAATGTGTGGTGTGGTAATTTCATAGAACTAGTTTTGCTAATTTATAGTCGACTTTCTATAGAAAACTGTCCGGCCAAAACTCGCGGTTTGTTCAGATCGATAGATTTGAATGTCCTCTTTCATATTCTGCAAGAAATTCTGGTGTGGAACTTTCCAATAAACAGTTGTGCTAATTTATAGTCGACTTTCTATAGAAAACGGTCCGGCCAAAACTCGCGGTTTGTTCAGATCGATAGATTTGAATGTCCTCTTTAATATTCTGCAAGAAATTCTGGTGTGGAACTTTCAAATAAAAAAGTTGTGCTAATTTAAAGTCGACTTTCTATAGAAAACGGTCCGGCCAAAACTCGCGGTTTGTTCAGATCGATAGATTTGAATGTCCTCTTTCATATTCTGCAAGAAATTCTGGTGTGGAACTTTCCAATAAAAAGTTGTGCTAATTTATAGTCGACTTTCTATAGAGAACAGTCCGGCCAAAACTCGCGGTTTGTTCAGATCGATAGATTTGAATGTCCTCTTTCATATTCTGCAAGAAATTCTGGTGTGGAACTTTCCAATAAAAAGTTGTGCTAATTTATAATCGACTTTCTATAGAGAACAGTCCGGCCAAAACTCGCGGTTTGTTCAGATCGATAGATTTGAATGTCCTCTTTCATATTCTGCAAGAAATTCTGGTGTGGAACTTTCCAATAAAAAGTTGTGCTAATTTATACTCGACTTTCTATAGAAAACGGTCCGGCCAAAACTCGCGGTTTGTTCAGATCGATAGATTTGAATGTCCTCTTTCATATTCTGCAAGAAATTCTGGTGTGGAACTTTCCAATATAAAGTTGTGCTAATTTATAGTCGACTTTCTATAGAAAACGGTCCGGCCAAAACTCGCGGTTTGTTCAGATCGATAGATTTGAATGTCCTCTTTCATATTCTGCAAGAAATTCTGGTGTGGAACTTTCCAATAAAAAGTTGTGCTAATTTATAGTCGACTTTCTATAGAAAACGGTCCGGCCAAAACTCGCGGTTTGTTCAGATCGATAGATTTGAATGTCCTCTTTGTTATTGTGCATGAAATTCTGGTGTGGAACTTTCCAATAAAAAGTTGTGCTAATTTATAGTCGACTTTCTATAGAAAACGGTCCGGCCAAAACTCGCGGTTTGTTCAGATCGATAGATTTGAATGTCCTCTTTCATATTCTGCAAGAAATTCTGGTGTGGAACTTTCCAATAAAAAGTTGTGCTAATTTATAGTCGACTTTCTATAGAAAACGGTCCGGCCAAAACTCGCGGTTTGTTCAGATCGATAGATTTGAATGTCCTCTTTCATATTCTGCAAGAAATTCTGGTGTGGAACTTTCCAATAAAAAGTTGTGCTAATTTATAGTCGACTTTCTATAGAAAACGGTCCGGCCAAAACTCGCGGTTTGTTCAGATCGATAGATTTGAATGTCCTCTTTCATATTCTGCAAGAAATTCTTGTGTGGAACTTTCCAATAAAAAGTTGTGCTAATTTATAGTCGACTTTCTATAGAAAACGGTCCGGCCAAAACTCGCGGTTTGTTCAGATCGATAGATTTGAATGTCCTCTTTCATATTCTGCAAGAAATTCTGGTGTGGAACTTTCCAATAAAAAGTTGTGCTAATTTATAGTCGACTTTCTATAGAGAACAGTCCGGCCAAAACTCGCGGTTTGTTCAGATCGATAGATTTGAATGTCCTCTTTCATATTCTGCAAGAAATTCTGGTGTGGAACTTTCCAATAAAAAGTTGTGCTAATTTATAGTCGACTTTCTATAGAAAACGGTCCGGCCAAAACTCGCGGTTTGTTCAGATCGATAGATTTGAATGTCCTCTTTCATATTCTGCAAGAAATTCTGGTGTGGAACTTTCCAATAAAAGTTGTGCTCATTTATAGTCGACTTTCTATAGAAAACGGTCCGGCCAAAACTCGCGGTTTGTTCAGATCGATAGATTTGAATGTCCTCTTTCATATTCTGCAAGAAATTCTGGTGTGGAACTTTCCAATAAAAAGTTGTGCTAATTTATAGTCGACTTTCTATAGAAAACGGTCCGGCCAAAACTCGCGGTTTGTTCAGATCGATAGATTTGAATGTCCTCTTTCATATTCTGCAAGAAATTCTGGTGTGGAACTTTCCAATAAAAAGTTGTGCTAATTTATAGTCGACTTTCTATAGAAAACAGTCCGGCCAAAACTCGCGGTTTGTTCAGATCGATAGATTTGAATGTCCTCTTTCATATTCTGCAAGAAATTCTGGTGTGGAACTTTCCAATAAAAGTTGTGCTAATTTATAGTCGACTTTCTATAGAAAACGGTCCGGCCAAAACTCGCGGTTTGTTCAGATCGATAGATTTGAATGTCCTCTTTCATATTCTGCAAGAAATTCTGGTGTGGAACTTTCCAATAAAAAGTTGTGCTAATTTATAGTCGACTTTCTATAGAAAACGGTCCGGCCAAAACTCGCGGTTTGTTCAGATCGATAGATTTGAATGTCCTCTTTCATATTCTGCAAGAAATTCTGGTGTGGAACTTTCCAATAAAAAGTTGTGCTAATTTATAGTCGACTTTCTATAGAAAACGGTCCGGCCAAAACTCGCGGTTTGTTCAGATCGATAGATTTGAATGTCCTCTTTCATATTCTGCAAGAAATTCTGGTGTGGAACTTTGAAGAAAAATGATGTGCTAATTTATAGTCGACTTTCTATAGAAAACGGTCCGGCCAAAACTCGCGGTTTGTTCAGATCGATAGATTTGAATGTCCTCTTTCATATTCTGCAAGAAATTCTGGTGTGGAACTTTCCAATAAAAAGTTGTGCTAATTTATAGTCGACTTTCTATAGAAAACGGTCCGGCCAAAACTCGCGGTTTGTTCAGATCGATAGATTTGAATGTCCTCTTTCATATTCTGCAAGAAATTCTGGTGTGGAACTTTCCAATAAAAAGTTGTGCTAATTTATAGTCGACTTTCTATAGAGAACAGTCCGGCCAAAACTCGCGGTTTGTTCAGATCGATAGATTTGAATGTCCTCTTTCATATTCTGCAAGAAATTCTGGTGTGGAACTTTCCAATAAAAAGTTGTGCTAATTTATAGTCGACTTTCTATAGAAAACGGTCCGGCCAAAACTCGCGGTTTGTTCAGATCGATAGATTTGAATGTCCTCTTTCATATTCTGCAAGAAATTCTGGTGAGGATCTTTCCAATAAAATGTGCTAATTTATAGTCGACTTTCTATAGAAAACGGTCCGGCCAAAACTCGCGGTTTGTTCAGATCGATAGATTTGAATGTCCTCTTTCATATTCTGCAAGAAATTCTGGTGTGGAACTTACCAATAAATAGTTGTGCTGATTTATAGTCGACTATCTATAGAATAAGGACCGGCCAAAACTCGCGGTTTGTTCAGATCGATAGATTTGAATGTCCTCTTTCATATTCTGCAAGAAATTCTGGTGTGGAACTTTCCAAATAAAAGTTGTGCTAATTTTTAGTCGACTTTCTATAGAAAACGGTCCGGCCAAAACTCGCGGTTTGTTCAGATCGATAGATTTGAATGTCCTCTTTCATATTCTGCAAGAAATTCTGGTGTGGAACTTTCCAATAAAAAGTTGTGCTAATTTATAGTCGACTTTCTATAGAAAACGGTCCGGCCAAAACTCGCGGTTTGTTCAGATCGATAGATTTGAATGTCCTCTTTCATATTCTGCAAGAAATTCTGGTGTGGAACTTTCCAATAAAAAGTTGTGCTAATTTATAGTCGACTTTCTATAGAAAACGGTCCGGCCAAAACTCGCGGTTTGTTCAGATCGATAGATTTGAATGTCCTCTTTCATATTCTGCAAGAAATTCTGGTGTGGAACTTTCCAATAAAAAGTTGTGCTAATTTATAGTCGACTTTCTATAGAAAACGGTCCGGCCAAAACTCGCGGTTTGTTCAGATCGATAGATTTGAATGTCCTCTTTCATATTCTGCAAGAAATTCTGGTGTGGAACTTTCCAATCAAAAGTTGTGATAATTTATAGACGACTTTCTATAGAATACGGCCAAAACTCGCGGTTTGTTCAGATCGATAGATTCGGATGTCCACTTTCATATTCTACAAGACATTCTGGTATGGAACTTACCAATAAAAAGTTGTGCTAATTTATAGACGACTTTCTATAGAAAACGGTCCGGCTAAAACTCGCGGTTTGTTCAGATCGATAGATTTGAATGTCCTCTTTCATATTCTGCAAGAAATTCTGGTGTGGAACTTCTCAATAAAAAGTTGTGCTAATTTATAGTCGACTTTCTATAGAAAACGGTCCGGCCAAAACTCGCGGTTTGTTCAGATCGAGAGATTTGAATGTCCTCTTTGTTATTGTGCATGAAATTCTGGTGTGGAACTTTCCAATAAAAAGTTGTGCTAATTTATAGTCGACTTTCTATAGAAAACGGTCCGGCCAAAACTCGCGGTTTGTTCAGATCGATAGATTTGAATGTCCTCTTTCATATTCTGCAAGAAATTCTGGTGTGGAACTTTCCAATAAAAAGTTGTGCTAATTTATAGTCGACTTTCTATAGAAAACGGTCCGGCCAAAACTCGCGGTTTGTTCAGATCGATAGATTTGAATGTCCTCTTTCATATTCTGCAAGAAATTCTGGTGTGGAACTTTCCAATAAAAAGTTGTGCTAATTTATAGTCGACTTTCTATAGAAAACGGTCCGGCCAAAACTCGCGGTTTGTTCAGATCGATAGATTTGAATGTCCTCTTTCATATTCTGCAAGAAATTCTGGTGTGGAACTTTCCAATAAAAAGTTGTGCTAATTTATAGTCGACTTTCTATAGAAAACGGTCCGGCCAAAACTCGCGGTTTGTTCAGATCGATAGATTTGAATGTCCTCTTTCATATTCTGCAAGAAATTCTGGTGTGGAACTGTCCAATAAAAAGTTGTGCTAATTTATAGTCGACTTTCTATAGAAAACAGTCCGGCCAAAACTCGCGGTTTGTTCAGATCGATAGATTTGAATGTCCTCTTTCATATTCTGCAAGAAATTCTGGTGTGGAACTTTCCAATAAAAAGTTGTGCTAATTTATAGTCGACTTTCTATAGAAAACGGTCCGGCCAAAACTCGCGGTTTGTTCAGATCGATAGATTTGAATGTCCTCTTTCATATTCTGCAAGAAATTCTGGCATGAAACTTTCCAATAAAAAGTTGTGCTAATTTATAGTCGACTTTCTATAGAAAACGGTCCGGCCAAAACTCGCGGTTTGTTCAGATCGATAGATTTGAATGTCCTCTTTCATATTCTGCAAGAAATTCTGGTGTGGAACTTTCCAATAAAAAGTTGTGCTAATTTATAGTCGACTTTCTATAGAAAACGGTCCGGCCAAAACTCGCGGTTTGTTCAGATCGATAGATTTGAATGTCCTCTTTCATATTCTGCAAGAAATTCTGGTGTGGAACTTTCCAATAAAAAGTTGTGCTAATTTATAGTCGACTTTCTATAGAAAACAGTCCGGCCAAAACTCGCGGTTTGTTCAGATCGATAGATTTGAATGTCCTCTTTCATATTCTGCAAGAAATTCTGGTGTGGAACTTTCCAATAAAAAGTTTCTATAGAAAACGGTCCGGCCAAAACTC